>CM034349.1:38796065-39227617 GCA_019925275.1 Mytilus edulis
GCTTGAGTTTAAAGGCTCTCTTAATTTGAAGAAACTTGTTGTGACTCTTGGTCACACTTTATAGAATATAAAATATATATGATCAGTACTATTTATTTAATAATTATATAAATTTTTAGAAAGATTATTGAAATTGTATATAAAACTATGTTTTATTGTATTAAATATGATCAGAAGGGTTTAAAAAAAAATCTGCTAGGAATGATCCCACATATAAAAATTACATGTAGTATATTTCATCCGCTAGATCTAATTTCTTTCAATATAGCTAGGTTTTTAATTTTACATGTAGGTGTCATTATCCACATTTCTGAATTGTTTGGTTTTTTTTACTGCAGTAATATTTTGTCTTTTAATATTTACATTTAGTCCTTCTCTGAAAAAAGGGGGAAGTATCTCTTCTCTATATTATCATAACATAGTTATAAATCGAGTTTCGTTTATTTTCTTTCTAATTTTTGTAAAGTAAACTCCTTTTTAAATTTTCATGCATTTTTTTGGTTTTTTATTTTTGACTGGTGATATTAAGGGGAGATAACCACTTGCACAAATCGGCATAAAAACCACCGCTTCGGTTTGAAATCAATTTGACGTTTGCGTATCCAACATTCTATTGCCGAGATATTCATATCGAGTGTTTGTCTTAATGAGATGCTTTATTAAATTTAAATTCAGCCCATCATTTTTAGTTTCCTCGTAAATATTTAGATTTTTCGTTCAGGAGACTTGACATTTTTCACCCAAACTCCAAGTTTGCAGATAAAATAAAGAATAAAGGACTTTGATTTGATGTGTGAGCTTTGACGAGAATAAACTATGGATACTCAAGATTAGTTAGGTCAATAAGTTTTTATTACGACAATAGTATTCAGTGAGTTGAAATGAGGTTTGTCGCATCCGTTTTTTTACTGAATTTTCATGGTCACGTGACTCTATTGTTGCTGATAAACTTGGGGTCAAACCGTGACCTGCTTTCCAACTGGACAGAGAAAGTGAAATGAGTCAACTGAAGTGTGGCGCTCAAAGTTGTGAGAGTTACGTCATAGACGGTGTGACGTCAACGTGTGTCATTTGCATAGCTAGGTCAGTAGTCCCATCCATTGACAATGTGGCAGAATAGTGATGCATTTACCAAAATGAGTGCAAATAATCGACATAATAAGATAAAGTCGTTAGTGGGTTAAGTATCTAATTATACAGACATCACGGATAATCTACAGAATTCGATATGTCATAAGGAACAAACATGGAACTAAGGAAAACGCGCGTGAATTTCCCCGATGTAATTGGTAGCAACGTCCGGGAATATGGGCTAGCAACACTATGGTTTTGTAACGACGTGCGTTAACCAATCAAAATCCTAGGAATATACTAAGCTGGGGGTAAAGAAAGGTATATATGCTTGGTGAAATCTATGAAATTTCTAGGCAACATAAAAATATTCAACTAGCTCTAGCGTTTGCCAAGCGTATTTATGTTCGATACACGTACGTAATATATACATTACAAGCGCGTTGAAAAACGCTAACATTTGGTTTGAGACATGATTAGAGCACGTTGTATACACCTCAATATTGTTCGTCTCCTCCAAATGAACCAGAGGAATGTATGTCTTTGTTCACAGATGGCATTTTCCACATTGCCGTGGAGCGTTGAATTGAACATTTATTGCTCACATCAGGACTAACAACTAGATTGTAACACTCAATCAACAGGAATTAAATTCAAAGAGCATGGTGACCGAATCTGCAGGATACCAAGAATGTTTTACCAGTTATTAATTGATCACTGGAGCATGAAAAAAAGGTTTCGTGACACATGTCAGATTGACATGGGCACCAATTGAGGAGTCTATATAGCAATTATCACAACTGTAAGTATTCTATGTACCGAGAAACTGACCTAACCACGAAAACTGGTCGCAGAATTAACGAAGTCATTTCAACATGAAAATGAAGTTCACGACATCTGACATTTGAAGGAAAGAACAATTTGCAACATGGATATGGATAAACTATCGATGATCTAGGGCTTCTTCCTTCTGAGTTATAAAACTGTAATTAACTTTTTAACATAGTCGTCGCCTTCGCTGCTTGTATACCTTTACCATCGACGCAGGCGGAGCAAAATTTAAATTTTGAATCTAATTAAGACGGCAACACACCATGTGTTACTGTCAAGGCCAAATACAGCAAAAGTAATTAATCCTTGTGGTAGACAATACTTACAATTTCGAAAAATTTAAAGTTTTGTAAACAGTTGATTTATAATTATGACCATGTCAATTATAATTCAGGTCAACACAAGAGCGCTGACTTCTTTGCTGATGAAACCATTAAGGAGGTATCTTTTGTCAGTAATTGCCTTTTGTAGCTGATTATGCGGTATGGGCTTTGCTCATTGTTGAAGGCCGTACGGTGACCTATAGTTGTTAATGTCTGTGTCATTTTGGTCTCTTGTGGACAGTTGTCTCATTGGCAGTCATACCACATCTTCTTTCTTATATTATAGTGGCATCGACTCAGTGGTTGTAAATAAATTCTTCATAAATATCAGGATGAAATTTAAAACGTCAAACATGCGTTTCGTCTAAAAAAGGACTCATCAGTGACTTTCGAATTCTCTAACTCTGTATTATGTCATAATAGATTTGAATAAAATTGATGTTAAACCCTTGACTGATATGAAATAGTCCACCCACATGTGTATTCTTTTTTACCTTGAGTACATAATCGATCTACTCAGACTTTTATTATAATACAAATTAATACATCTGATGATTATTCATATACTCAAACATGATAAATAAATTTAACATTGATAATATTTGATAACTAGTGAGCAACAAGTGTAATTTGTTTAGAAGATTGAAGACTTTTGTTGAGCTTGGGGATGTTAACTACAACTACTAAAATAGCAATATCTCAAATGAATATTCTACACAGGTTAGTACAAAAAATGAATCCAAAACAGAATGCTTAATTAAATTACAAAACAAAAATGCAGTATATAGATTCAAAAGTAAAAAAATCCGCGCGGCAAACAAAAATTGATTTTGTCAATTTAGACTTGTTCGTGTTTGATTAAGATAATATATGTTTATTATTGAATAACTTGTTTTCTTTTCGTGTCGATATACTCGTGTGAATTAAGTAAAATATTACAAAAAATAGCCAAAATATTCAAAATAACAAAACCTTAAAGTTACATGCGAAATGCAAATAATAGCTATGAAAACTTACTTCTGCGTCATGTGGTCTCTGGTAGAGAGACGTCTCATTTACATTCCTACCAAATCATTCTTATATTTTCAATTGTACGGAGAACTGTTATAGATGTCATGGAACATTATAGATAACCAAGGACATTAGAATGCAGTATATCATATATTCCTTTAAGTTGTGCGTCTAAGCCTACAGTGTGAGCTTTAAAAAGGTACTTAATAAGAACTGTTTGAAATTCTTTGGGCTATGTGACACACCTGCACGTACAACATTCTTCATGCTGACACAATCCTTAACTATCTTGATACTTACAGTGTCTTGTTTTAAGTCGTTAATGGCCTTATGATAATCATCTCTTTCCTGGTCAGTAAGCATTCTATACTCTTTGCGCTGTCGGGGTTGTGACCCTGTCGTCTGCCGTTTCGGTCTATTTACAGAACTGCCACTTCCATTTAATGGTGCAACGCTTGGTCGTTGTTGTGATTTTTCAACAAGTGACGAAAGCCAATCGAATGTTTGTTTTGACACCTTGTCACATGGTTTTCGATTTGACCACTGAAATTGTAGTAAGCAAGATGTGATTTTTTGCTCGTCCGTCATGGGCAAACTTTGGTCCCTTTTTCGTAAGCATCGTCTAAGACTTGTTGGAATTGGTACTCGTTTAACATCGCAAATTATTGAAGCCAATAATGAGCTCATAATGAAACATATCTAGCAATAAATAAAAGAAAAAATGACTCAAAATAATTTCAAAAAACAATGCAAATTGTAAATAAAGTCAACTGTAGTAGACCAATGTTCGAAAGTCAAAAATCGATTGAGAAAAAACAAATCCGGCGAACAAACCAAAACCGAGGATAACGCATCAACTAAAAGAGGAAAACAAAGAAACAACAGTAACATCGAAGTGTAACCCCACCAACACACATTGAAACGAACGATTGCGTGTCACTTATGAATAATGCAATGTATACACAGTCGATCTGATATCATAAACAAATTTTATGATTCGAAATATTTGTCATCCTACAATGTAAACAATATCACCTATATATTCATGACATCTACAGTTGCAAAATAAAGACATTCAACAATATTCAACACTAACACTACTCAACCACACAAATAACGACAGACAACAAACAAACCAAAAGTAAACAAAGCAAACAAAACAGGTACAGAGGGACGGATGATTCCAATATTTTACTAGTAATGTAACTATTAAGCATTCGTTGCGACAATGAAGACGACAGTAACCTAACGAATGAAAGAAGTGATAATTGTGTTCTACAGTCCAAATTAATAAAACCACCGATTCTTT
Source organism: Mytilus edulis (assembly GCA_019925275.1). NCBI lineage: Eukaryota > Metazoa > Mollusca > Bivalvia > Mytilida > Mytilidae > Mytilus > Mytilus edulis. The sequence continues at coordinate 38,800,611 of CM034349.1, forward strand.
TATGTGTTTTGCGATCAAACGTACATCGTGTAATGGATGCACTTTGACATATTTATTAATGCATTTGAGAGGAGGAATGCAATGTGAAACAAACTCGTTGAAATGTTGCAGGTTTTATTATTTTGTTAACAGTCGAAGGTGCTTAAAAATATTTCGTAATTTGTGCTTGTCGCTGTTTGAATGTTGAGAATACTTCTGTTTACCATAAAATAGTCGTCGCTCATGCAGCAGATAAACATACACTTCCGACGAAGGTGTCTTACATAATGACATTGCTACGAAGGCAAACAAAATTACATTCCCGATCCTTCCTTAACAAAATATTTTAGAAATTAAAAGAAAAAGAGAGCAGAAAAGCATATGTTGTTACCTTTAAATTCATGGCGGATTCCTTGAAGAAATAGGAGGCAATATTAAGAAATAACACATTTTATATCTAAAGGAGGTAAGTACGTATTATACTTTCAAATAAACTTGTGCATTACAAGGGCAAATGCATGCATATGTTAGCATTTTATATTAATATATTGCATCGTTTCTGTATAGTACGACTGTAATGTATGCAAAGCTTAAAAACTGTAATGACAAAAGAAAGAATTAGTAATACAGGATTATCATTATAGTTACCTTTATTAAAATATTCAGTTCAGTAGTGTTACAAAAATGTACTTTCCTTATCACGAGAAGAACAGAAAAGTATTGTTACAGGCAGGCGAGTAGGGATCGTGTGTACTTTTAATTCCGTATTGCTTATTGATAGTGTTCCTCTAGATAGTCTTGTTTTAAGTGTAGTTGGTTGACTCCAGCATAATCATAATATATACAATGATAAATCCAGCGTAAAGAAGTTACTTTTATTCTTTTCCAGTATGTTTATATATATATATCTCAATAAATAACTCATATATCAGCAATAACATAGATAGTATAATCATAAATTAGAATAGTAAGATGCTGGCATTCCACCGTTGGATTGTGGTCTGAAACTCGTTGTTCTGGTTTTATGAATGCCTAGTAGATCATTGCACATTCTCTGGAAAATATCGGCTTGAAAGTTTCTCCCTTGATCTGAGTGTAGCTGTAGAGGGGCTCCAAATTTTGTTACGAAATGGTCTATAAATGCAGTACAAATTGTTGAACTTTCCTGATTTGGTAGGGCTATAGCCTCTGTCCATTTGGTAAAAAGATCTGTGATGACTAAGATGTATTTATTGCTTCGTTTTGTTAACGGCAGTGGTAATAAGTTTCAATTGCGTCCGCAAAGTCGGTATTTCTCTTCTGCCTTGCTTCTTTTTCTCTCTCTTCTGGTCTCAGGTAGCAATAAACAGTTAGGAAAAAATATTAAAATTTGCCCTCATAAATTTTACCATCCCCTTTTCATTGCTTTCTTGCAATACTAAGCTTACTGTTTGTGTCATATATGTGCATATGTATGTAATCAGAATCTTCCATAAATTTTATATCCAGTATATAATATGGTAAAATATAATTTCTTTTGGGTGTATCCATGGCAACAATCTGCACTTATTTGCTATAAAATATTGCAAAAAGGGGGAAAAGATGTCACATATTTCCCCAAAATTTGGCTAAAAGTAGAATTTCAATCGCTTGAAGTAATACCTTTTCTGAAACTGTGTACATATATCATTCAGTAGATCCAATGAAAAGCATATGTCTTTCGTCTCATTTTTTTGTAAAATTGCGTCAAAAACTTCGTGTAGAAAAAAAGTGTTTGTAAACATTATCTTAATTTCTGGACCGATGGCCGATCAAGCTATGAATACGGATTGTCAAACAGAAAATAGCCCATAAAACATGTTAAAAACAATCTTGATGCTCTTATAAACCATCTTTGAAGGCTAAATTAGTACTCAGCTGTCTAAAAATGAATTTTATTACACACTAACTTTCCTATTTGAAAAATCCACAGGGGCCAAAATGCGAAACTAAACTCCTAACTGTGTATTGCTACCTCAATGTGATTTCCAGATCTAGCGACTCGGCCATGTTGAAACTTAGACTGATTTTAACCTAGATATATATACATATAACGTACAATAATTATTGTAATAAAATTTAATTTCCACCACGTTATGACCCATCCTTATCGTAGACGTTGACATAGAATCATATTCAAAACAGTGTAGCTGTGGCCATTGATTGACGACCTTAAATTATCCCATTGACTGGGACAGATTAGGTGAACGTGTGTCTGTAACGACAACTGCTCACTACTCACTTATTATAGAATTTAAACTGTAGGGTCACCAAAGGTTCTTAACGCCTTTAATATTAAAAAATTTCGAAAAATTAATCAGGAATAATTTTATGTTTTGATTATGATTATTGATATAAATCAAAACATCGTGTTATTCCTGATTAGTTTTTCTAATTTCTTTATTTAGGTGTTGAGAACCTTTTGTGACCCCACAGTTTAAATGTCTTTAACAAGTACATAGTGAGCAGCGGTTGTTACAGACAAACGTTCACATAATCTGCCCCAGTCAATGGGATAATTTAAGGTCGTCAATCAATGGCCACAGCTACACTTTTTTTAATATGATTCTATTGTATTGCTATATTAGTAGATAGTTGAATTTAAAAAATAAATGAGAGGTTCGCATCCTGGATGCCACTTTGGACTGTGACATCCCACCACCAGTTTGTTACAGGCGGGCGAGTAGGGATCGTGTGTACTTTTAATTCCGTATTGCTTATTGATAGTGTTCCTCTAGATAGTCTTGTTTTAAATGTAGTTGGTTGCCTCCAGTATAATCATATATAATATGATGAATCCAGCGTAAAAGAATGACTTCTATTCTTGCCCAGTATGTACATATATATCTCAATAAATTACTCATATACCAGCAATAACATAGTTAGTATAACTATAGTTAGTAAATTAGAATACTAGTAGAAAGATGCTGGCCTTCCGAACCCTATATGTAACTTAATATACAGATTTACAAGACTTTATCCTATCAATCATACTAGTTCAATAATGAGAGAATGAAATATACTTATTTCGTTAAATTGCGATATTATAGAAAGTTGTCAACGTGGTGGGACATCGTATCTTTACATCTTTAATAATTGTATAATTTGCCAAAAACTGCTATTAGGAATCGTAAACACTGAGCTGGTTCCGCATCTTGTCTAAAAATGAAGCCACTTCCTGTTTGAGACCTGCTTAAGCGGGAATATTTGTAAAAACGGTATTTGGTTCCTAGACGTCTTTATGGAAGCTTTTGGTTTGATATTCCGAAAGATGTAAAAAGATTAATATAGAACTTGAAATGCTATCGTATAGCTTAAGGTAAAATAGCTTTATCTCGAAATGCATCCTGTACCTAGATAGCTTTGTTCACTTAAAGGTTTGTTTTGTTTGTTGTTCTGCTCAGCTTGACAGCCAGATACGATATGCAAAAGTGCTAGTGCGACGCTGTATTTATATTTGACGGTGAAATACATTCGCGACTCACAGAACTGAAAATCAACTAAAAATTTGAAATGCTAATAAAACCTCTCGCTCACGTCCCGAAATGTCGTTATAAATTTATAAAATCGCGAAAGTTTGTCTTTATTTCCAAAAGACCAGTGACATATTTTAATATAAACCTTAAAATTCCATACTCCTAGCCTTATCACCTACGTTTCTATATGACGTCATTGAAATCACAAAAATAGTTCCTTAACGGCGCTTCACAAAAACGTACTCAACGTAATTATATCATATTATTAAGCAACCTAAAAAATAAAAGGAAGGCCAGCAAGTTATTTGATTAAATCTTACTAATACTTTTATGTTTTATTATAACTTTATAAAGAAGTACCACATATTCTTATATTTATAAGGGTGTTCTTGTTAACCATTAAATCAAACATAGAATAATGACATTGTTCTTTAAGAACTGATTCGATTGTTTGCTAAATTAGCAACTAAAGGGGAGATAATACGGATAAAGAAAATTTTATAATAGAATGTGTAATGAATTTACATATTTTGTCATGTAGAAAGAAAACGAGTCCACTTAATCAAGTCTAGTCCATAGCCAAATATTTACTCATGTATAAACCATGTTCCACAATGCTTAAATGGATTAATAAACAATCTCATTACATATTTATAAATACTAAAAAAAACACATGTTAGCGTTAAACAAAATTAGATACGAATCTTAACAAATATATAAGAACTTTCAAGTTGATGACCGACTTAAATACACTTTTATAGTGACTTCCTGTTTTTAAAACAAATATAGGAAGTTACCCAAATTTCAGGATCTTTTTAAATTATTTAAATGCATATCAACATTTATCAGTATAACTATTAAAGATATAAATAATTCGTTCTTAAATATATGCAATATAAACAGTTCAACGACAATAAAGCTTAAATATATTGTAACAGATGTAGTTACCATGCATTTTCCCCCCATTTATCCGTAGTAAAGACTTGTGTATCCCTGTGAATTATGTAACATGGTAAATTGCTGTATGTGCTTAATTATACAAATATATAACATGTATGACGCAGTGTTGTTAAGAAATAATTTTTATGATATTAAAACTTTACTTTACTTTTTTCATTTTATTGCAAAATATTAGCTCTTATCAAACACTTTCCTGAGAAATCAAGAGTAAACGGACGTTATCCAGATGACCTCCGTGGAAAGTGTCATTATCCATTTCAAAATAACTAATTTATTCGAGCGTCAATGACGAGGCTTTTGTTGACGAAACGCAAGTATAACTCCCCCCCCCCCGCATGTTTGCGCCTGTCCCAAGTCAGGAGCCTATGGCCTTTGTTAGTCTTGTATCATTTTTAATTTTAGTTTCTTGTGTACAATTTGGAGTTTATAGTATGGCGTTCATTACCACTGAACCAGTATATATATTTTTTTAGGGGCCAGCTGAAGGACGCCTCTGGGTGCGAGAATTTCTCGCTGCATTGAAGACCTGTTGGTGACATTCTGATGTTGTCTGTTCTATGGTCGGATTGTTGTCTCTTTGACACATTACCCATTTCCATTCTCATTTTTATTGCATGAGTTTGGTATCTTATTTGAGTTTATTGAATATGTTTGTTTTTCAAGGGAAAATTAATTCTCAGGGAATTACGTGATATTGTATTTCTTATATGTTTGCCATCAGCGAACTGTTTTTCAAATCATGAGCGCTGCAAATTATTTTTGAACTGGTTGATGTAATGTTTTGTAATGTTTCGGTAATTCTCTCAAAGGTTTTCACGTAGGAAATGACTGTAGATTAGGTCATTGTGCTTCTGTATGCATGTGTATTAATGTTATTTCCAAATTAAAGTTAATGCAGCTGTTCCTGACCATATGAGTATTTGGACCTTACGCGTATGGTCATGACCATATGCGCATACTCATATGGTCCGACCGTACGCGTTTGGTCGGACCATATGAGTATATGGTTATTATCGGGCCGGGCCATATGAGTATTTGGACCATATAGGTATTTTTTCAAATATGTATTTGAACCGTTTCAATAATACAATAAACTTTATAACATTTTGCTGACGAGTGAAAAGTTAACCTTCTTAGAAGCTTCGGGCAGTGATGACGAGGTCTTGATAATTCCATTACGGTTCTTTTAAGAAATTTTTGAAAATATCTTCCAAGGTCGACATGTTGCCATTTTTAAAAGCGTAATAACATATCAGACGATAATTAGGTATAAAATGTGTAAAATCAAATGCGTGATACTGCTTATTTTTATTTAGTTAATCTTTTAATATTCATAATATAATAAAACGACCTATGGTATCGTCTTTTTGATGACGTGACAACTAGAAGAGCCATACCTTATGAAGAGTTAAGTATTAACTGTAAACTTATAAATTACCGCGACCATACGCGTACGGTCGGACCATTGAGTATATACCCATACGGTCATGATCATACGCGTATGGTCCAAATACTCATATGGTCCGGAACACAGCCATCGTTATCATTGTGTTATTTAACAGTTTAAATAACAAACGTTGTCACAAGCGGAGAAGTATTAACTTTCTTTTCCATGTATTGGACTTTCATATGCGCAATTTTTATTTTAGAATTAAGGTTTGTAGTTTAAACTGATCATAAATCAATTTTTGAAAAAGAACGTCATAAATGGATAGCAGGAAAAACAGAGACTATAGCTATAGTAAATGATATGCAAAGAAAGAATTCGACAATCAAATAAAATTATCATATAACACTGGTAACAACTCGGTTATCACTTTCTGTTCATTGAGCATGTCAGTGATATTCACCAAAAGGTGCTCTTCATTGTATACAAGCTTTAAAAAGAAACAATGCTATAATTGTAAATTATAAAAGAAATTAAACATTGCCTTGATGAATTTTCAAGTTTTCAGAATGTTGTTTTTCATTCGTTTGATGTGTTTGAGCTTTTGATATTTGATGAGGGACATTATGATTTGCATTTTCTTTGAGGTCCATTTTTTTTCTTTGTTATTTTACTTTTTTTCATTTTGTCCAAACTTTAGATTGAAACCTTGACATGGTCTATGAACACACGCTAGCGGGTCGCCATAGATCAACTGGAGGAAAGTTCAGGAGCATTTGATTCCAAAACATTGTTTTGATTAAAGAAAATAATTTATTGAATTTAAGCGATATTATTTTTGGTCTGACTAATCAACGAAAGCCCTCATATTTTGATGTCTTAATAATGTCATGTCACATAAGTATACGTCATTACATGGAAATAATATACATACATAATTGTTTGAAACTATTCATTTTCGAACTTTTTTAAGCATACTAAACTATATTTTACAATTTAAGATAAAAGAGCCGATTGTTCGTTCCCTATTGTCAATTTATACTTTTGAACGAGGATACTCTTTGTGCACCTTTTTTCGTCGTGTTTATAAATTTATGACTGTACGATATATCCGTGTTTATAGTCGTGTTCTGGATCCAATGAACGTGAATTTTGCCACTTATGGAGCAGAATCTGCTTACCCTTCCGGAGCACCTGATATCAGTTTTTTTGTGGGGTTTGTGTTGCTCAATCTTTAATTTTCTATGTTCTATTTTTGTTTTGTGTTCTATAATACTTATTATGTCTTTTTGGAGTGTTTACACATTGTTGTCAATATAATGGAGTTGTATGCGACTGACATACAAGTAAGAGGTTTAGCTAGCTACAAAACCAGTTTTTAAAATCTGTCAATTTCTGCAGAAGAAAATGCCGGTATAAATTCAGGAATTTGTCAGTTGTTATCCTTTCGTTTGATGTGTTTGAGCTTTTGATTTTGACATTTGATTAGGGACTTTCCGTCTTGAAGTTTCCTTGGACTTTGGTACTTTTGTTGTTTAAACTTTTGTTCTTAACAAAAAAGAAATATGATATTTATAAGTTTAGTTGATGTTGTTTATATCTACCCGTCAATTTAGATAATATCCATGCAAACAATTGATCTTTTGAATTGACTAAAGGTTATCTTATTTCAACCAGAAATACATTCGGAAAAAGAGTACAACAGTTTGAAATTATGCGTACAAATATTCTGATCGATCCATCAGGAATTTGGATAATTTTGATTTTCATAATCATAAACTAAAATAATAAGAAAAACATGTTCTGTGTCTGACAATGATTTGAAATGGTTAAATTTCACAGCTTTTATAAATGTAAATAGTTTAATATCTATATAGCTATCTCATGGTGTTGAGACACTTTGGTAGAATAAATTAATTGTTTTGAAAATAAAAATAATATTATCTACGCCATCGAACATCAATCTTAATTGACTATTATTGTCTGTACCTTGCCATAGTAGGTTGTTCTTTTTAGGCAGTCCATACATCGTCGACAAATGAAACTGGACGCAATAAAATAGCCAACATTGCGTAAAGTGGTGTCAGACACCAGATAATCGATGCACCAAAAGGTTGATAGTTTGAAAACATATACGGTTAAATGGGATTGTCCCGTAACTGCATTAAGGTAAGCTACGTTTGTGTTTGAGCTTTTGATTTTGCCATTTAGTTAGAAACTTTCCGCTATGAATATTCCTCGGAGCTCGGTATTTTTTGGAATTTTTCTTTTTGTTTCTTTATAAAAATTAAAATTAGAACATGTAGTATGATTGCCAATGAGATAACTATCCACCTGCGTTTAAATGAAGTAAATGTAAGCTATTATAGACAAACATGAGGCCTTCAAAATTGAGAAATATCCAAAAGGTATAGTCGGTTATAGAGGGCCCTCCGACATGAAAAATAATTCAAATGAGAAAAATAACGGGCAAATTTTTAACAATTTTTTACGAAAAACAAATATGACAATCATTCACCAATGGCAACCACTTCCACACTGGGCACAGACACATATATTATGTAACGGGGTTAGTTGAAACAAAAAGATGTGGTGTGAGTGCCAATCTGACAACTCTCAATCCAAGTCACTATGGGTAAAAAGTAAACAATTATAAGTTCAAATAAGGCCTTCAACACGTAGCCTAGGTTCACAACTAGCATCAAGCTATTAAGGACCCAAAATTTCCGAAAGCAACAGACCACTTCCTAATCTAGGATTATGGTGCAACAGTAAAACATAAGTATAAGTTGAAAAGGTCTTCACTTACCAGATCGATACAGTGCAGAAAAACAACTAACAAAAACACAGACCGGGCATGGAATGATTCTCCGATAGGGTTCGCATTTCTGCTTCACATGTCTACCCTTCGTGTTGTTCATTTACATACATATTTGATGATAAGTCTAACTTAGTATGTCATAAAACTAGAGATTAATTATTGTATGTATATATCACCTCAGGAAATGAGGAATGTGTCAAAGAGACAACAACCCGATCAAAGACCAGAAAACAGCCGAAGGCTACCAATAGGTCTCAAACACAGCAAGAAAATCCCGCACCCAGAGGCGTGCTTCAGCTGGCCCCTAAACAAAAATGTGTACTAGTTCAATGATAATGGACGTAATACTAAACTCCGTAATATATAAATGAACTAAAATTAAAACCAAACAAGACTAAGAAAGGTGAAAGGCTCCTGAATTGGGATAGCCGCAAAAATGCGTAGGGGTTAAACATGTATTGTTAGATCTCAACCCTCCCCTTTACCTCTATCCAATGTAGAAAAAAACAAACGTACAGTAATACGCACAGAAAAATCAGGTTTAAAGAAGTTCGAGTCCGATGTAAGAATGGATAGCAAAAGAAACAAAACATTATGACAATGATACATAAATTAACACATGACTACTAGCAGTTAGCTGACCTCCATTAAAATGATCGAAAGATAATGTCTTCATCATATGAATATCAAGCACTGTCCCTCCTGTTAGGGGTTTAGTATCATACCACCATAAAATATCTAAGATGAACATAACCCGTATCATGCAAACAACTGGTTTTAGAATACATGTGTTTTTCCGATGCAAATTAAGACCCTATAAGTGAATCAATATTAAATCCAAAATATGTCATATTTAATGACCTGACAACAGTATCGTAACTATATACATTCGAAATAAGTCTGATTAAAAGGTTTTGTTAGCTTTTGATGTGAATGCTGATATATTTGTGCTTTGTAAAGAATATTACCATAAACGATTGGATGTGAAATACCTGAACGTATTAGATGTTCATTTTTTTTGTCTTAAAAGATAGCATATGTTTTGGCACTTTTGTTGGATGGTTGTCCCTTTGACACTTTTCCCGTTTACATTCTTAATTTCTATATACTTGTTAACTTGTTATCTATAATAAATTTTAAGGAAACGTTAAAACGCATAAGTCTAAATAGACTGGCAAAGCCATGCCAAACAAAAGAAAAATACCAAGTGAAAAACAAGAGTATAGAAAACGCAACATAGCACACCAAAAGCTGAGAAATACGACCCGTACCAAATATTGGAGATGATCTCTGCAGGTCCTCTGGATAATAAATAAAACTTATGATGTTTCAGTGTTTGATGTCAATCCAGATTTGTAATTTTATAATCATCAAATCTTTGACCCTGTTTAAGGTTATAAAAATGTCCGTATTTGCCCTGGCATATATTCTCGATCAGGTTATAATACTCGAAACTATAGTGTAGAGATTCAGACTTGTAAGATTGTGGTAATCGTTTTCAATACCATACTGATAAATTTAATGTCTACAGAGCTTTTAGAGGCACCTGATAGTGTTATTTGTATCGTATGGTGCTGACGTTATATTGTATTATATTTCTAGTTTCTATGTAGTGATACTTATGCTTATGGGACCGAAATCTACAGTTACCTTTGAGGTACATGGAAGTATTTTTTTTCAGTATTCACATTATTGATATCAAACCTTTTTAAAATGTCCGTGTTTAAAGCTTTAAATTATGAAGAACATACGTTTTTACTTCCTTAGGCTAGCCAACTTTAAAAATGTTATGGCTATATTTAAAGATCCTTTCTAGTCATAAGCTCTATAAACTGTTTGTTCTTAAGCATCGTTGGCCTTAATACATTCGGTGTAAAGCGTTCTGGTGCTAAGCTCTACAGACGCATGCACTTTTGCATGGGTTGTTGTTTTCATTTTTAGTCAGTGCTGGCATATCTTAATTAAGATGAACATTAAATTTAATGTTTGACGTGGCATGTAACAACCAGAAACCAAATATAGTTGAAATTAAAAAGTGAGAAAAGATATAATATTCAATAAATAGTAAATAGTTATCAAGGTTCCAGAATTTTAATTTAATACGCCAGACGCGCGTTTCGTTTACTTCAGACTCATCAGTGACGCTCAGATCAAAACAGTTATAAAGCCAAACAAGTTGAAGAGAATTGACGACCCAAAATTCCAACAAGTTGTGCCAAATACGGCTAAGGTACGGCTAAACACAGAAAATGGCAACACTGTATATATAATGCATGCAATTACAGAGCTGCTGACTACTGAACATTAATAATAAATATAAGTTGTGCATAGAAGATCAGACACGTGCTAACTTTACGAAATATACTTTCTGGAAAGGTTTTAATGGAATGTGCGAAAAAGTTCCATATCAACACAACTATTTTTTTTTCTCAAGACCATGGATTTTTACTTTTATAATCACAAACAAATACAATCGGAATCTGGCTTTCATCTGGTTGAGGGACGGAAAATTTGTTTGCTTTCCAAACCGAGGACTCAGCACCTCTATACGTATCACTGTGATACTGATGTCCCTTTGTTGTTATTTCAATAGCACCTATATTTTTTCTATATCGCAAATGATGAGTTCGATAACCCCGTACTAAAATCATCGGTTGACAAGCAATTCCACATTCATCAACAGCAGTGACAAAGACCTTTGTTTCCCTTTGTTCTGGATTTCTTATGCCAATATATGAAATTTCAGTTGAAACTGTTCGTCTATTGTCCAAAAAGACTGTATCTTCGTAAATACCATAGTAATTTAAGCCGTAAGAGGATATTTTAACTTTAAACATTCCAGATATGTCGTAGCTGCATGGCTTATGTTTGCAATCTATTCTAAAAGTGTTCTGTCTTGGATGTCCGCAACATGGTTTCTTAAATTTTGGTATTTTCAATCCGTCAATAGAAAGCATTCTATGTTGTTGCTGTTGAGTAACTAGGATAGAGGGAGAACTTAGTCTTCCAGGTATTCCTGTGCCGCCGTTTTGTCCAGTTTTCCCTTTCATCGTACTACGTCTGATTCGAGGACTTGGAGTTTTTGGAACATTTGCAGGAAGCTTATTCAATGATTTTAGTGTAGAAAAAAAGTCCTCCGCTGTGATTTTTTTATTTTTGCTTGTTGGCTGACTTGATATAGGACCAAACTGTGTGGTTGGTGGAGTTGTAGTTAAACTGTGAATGGTTGGAGATGTTTGATCTCTAGCGTTCTTTACTCGGAACACATCTGAAGGGGTAACGCGGGGTAAAGCAGCTTCTGAGCCTTTAGAAACACATCTTTCTGTAAATATATCGCATTCAAGCCACTTTGATCCACATTCTGGTGAATGGACGCTACACGATGGTTGAGGTGCACAAGAATAATAAGTTTCTGTCCAAAAGTTTTTATATCCATCAGCATTCGTAAAATTAACACCATTGAAAGGTGGTAGATTTATCAATACAGTAGAGGGTTGATGCGCTGGACTATCAGATTTTAAGCTTGGATAGATTTCAGGGTTTTGGCCCCTTTGTTTCTCAAGAACTCTATAACGCTCCCATATACAATCAATAAATGCATGATGCATGTAAAAAACGGGATCAAAAGGAGCACTGTCTACATCTACCATAGTACCACCTATCCATACATGTGGGCCGTTATGGTGCATTTCTAAAGTACTCATGAATTCTCGTTGGTCCTTACTCTTATGGATTAACAAACTCAATTCATTTTTTGTGATTAACAACGATGTATCCTTGTGAAGGGATCGTTGTATTTTTCGTTCCCAATGTCCAAATGGTCCTGATGTTACATTTCCATTTGGATTTCCAAGAAACTTATCGGTAAAAATAACTGTATCTGTAGGAGTGTCCATCGCACTGTCTAATGTGGAATCCCAGTATGGTAACATGACATTTGGGTTCATTTCTTGCAATGCGAGTTCATACCTAAATTTGTTATAAAAACAGAAATTTTGATAATTGAATTAAGAGTATATGATGATCTCTTTGAAGGAGCTATTTTTCGAATGATAACATATAATCTAAAAAAAAATAGAATAATAATTATATCTGTTCTGATGCTTATGAAGATGACAAAACACTGATGTGATAGCTAGCGATGCGTATAAAAAATAAGTAAAATGACAAAACATAACATCAAACTCCAAGGAAAATTTAAAACAAGAAGTCCCTTATCAAACTATTGATATGCTTAAGCGCTCAAGATACAAATATAAGTAATCGTACATGTAATATAATAAAGTATTTAATTGAACAAAGCAAAAGACTACTTCGAAACCAACATTTGCCGTAGTGGTTACATCCCATCATATTTTTCTGATTACCTTTCTTTCATTCAAATACTATTAATCTTGAAAATACCTTCAACTTTTAAATTTTATCAAATATCAACAGATTTCAGATAAAGGCATTTTAAAACGACAGTCAAAGTAGCAGCATCGACTCGCGTTTGAGAGATCATTTGATTTAATCCTCGGCAAGGTCAAACAAAATACTTGAAAGTAAGCATGTGCAATTTACCAGAAAGGCAAAGATTGGTCGACTTGTAGTCATAATATGGTGACATTTCTAGCACGTTAAATCATCTGGCTCAGTGTGTCGGTCTATTACAAAGAATGCTGGTGTATATTCATATCACATAACCATGTTCTTGATCAGAATATATGCATTTTATTTGCCAGTGAACAACCATACGTCCTTATCTTAACAAAAACTGCTTTGTTGATCAATACGTTCAATGACTCAGTGTTTATGAACATATTATAATATACAACAATTGCAGGCATTTTATAAAAGTCCTGACATTTTTGCAGGAATTTTCAAATGCCAGAATCTTTCAGCCGTTTTACAAAATACATATTTTTTCACGCAATAAAAAAGTTTAAATTTAAACTAAATCTGTAACATATTCAACTATAAGGAATGTTTTTTTGTGTTTGGTACATTAAGAAAAAACTCACAGAAGAAGGTAATATCTGTGCAACCGCCAAAAGCTACTCCACCATGAGCCGTCTCTGATGTTTTTTGGTGATGTTCAGCGAGTGCATCATACTTATTTGGTGATATGCTCTGAAAAATCATAAAGATCATCTGTTCATATTCGTTAAATAGATATCAGATTGACATGAAGATGTAGAAAATATGAAAATGCTGACAAAAATTATGTGAGACATATATACTATTTCTATTTCAATGTTTTTCTAAATGAAAATTAAACCCTCTATAAAAAATGGTCACATAAGATCATTTTTAGATGCATCTTTACCAGCAAAAAAAACCCGTTACACAGAGATTAAATATAGAAGATACGTTAAACACTGCATACAAAGAACTACTTGAAACCACCACGACGGAAAGCATTAATTTGATGCTTGGTCCGTTTCTGTGTGTGTTAGTTACATTATAGTGTTGTGTAGTTGTTCTCCTCTTATATTTATGCGTTTCCGTCAGTTTTAGTTTGTTACCCCGATTTTGTTTTTTGTCCATGGATTATGAGTTTGAACAGCGTATACTACTGTTGCCTTTATTTACATCTCTAAAAAGTTATTCTGTAATTGTCAAATGGTTGTGAGCCGTTATTGCAATAATACTATCTTCTATGTGAGCTATTACTTCAGCCATATTTTTTGATAACACAAATGATGCTTCACAATTTTTCCTTGTCAGCAGCAGCTTTTCAAAACTGCAAATTAAAAAGAGGACTTGCAATAACAATGTTAGGAGTAACACGACCTGTCTCGTGAGTTGAGTAGACACATCGTCTACATCTACCATTGGTAGGTTTTTGTTGGGTTTGCGTTGCTCAAACTTTAGTTTTCTTAATTCTGTGAACTTTCGTTTGTCTGTTCTTTTTTTAAATTAGGAAATACACGTTTTATTTACAACCACTGGATTGATATATTCATATGATCATTATTACTAGTTTACTAATTACAAAACATTCAATTTTCCAAATACTGAAGATATTTTAATCCATGTTATTTACCTAAGATGGTCCTCAATACTCCTTCACTTCGAATATTATTTAACCTTTTTACTGTTTTTACTAGAGTGTAACTGATAAGGCTTTTGTGTAGACGTAACATTTCTATGGCGTTAAATTTTCGATGCCTTATATATCTATAAGCGTATTTGCATTGTCTATCTTTCGTCAACATGGCTTTTTTTTCGTTGTTCCCTTATTTCATGTTTACAATTTCGGGTATTGAGCTGTATTTGTCGTGGATAAACATGGTAAACATAAATATAAAAACTGATAAAGATACAAAACTGCATATGATTGCAGGAAATCAAAATGAATTATAACGTCAGTTGGGGTCCCAATGTACCTGAAATAAGTATTTTAGGAAGAAAATTGGCTTTTGTCTCTATGAGGATGTGGAGAACGCCGACTCAAGTCGATCCATGATAAATTATGCTTGCAATAATAGAAAGTATTGTGTTTTGACTATTATTTCGTAAAGATTTAAAGTTTTGATTTGAAAATTTTTTATATGACTTTATGTGAAATTGGCTATTTGCTTACGCATATTTTGCCCCAAATAATGTTTAATGCGTTTTTGGCATTCAATTGTTTGGGTTTAGCGAGGGCAAATTCATAAAAATTATTTCAAACCCACCATAAAGTATTACTTTTTTGATGTGGTGCAATACATTTACGAGAAATAGACTCTACCTATTTATATTATTTTCTATGTAAAGCTTTAATAATGAAATTATTTCTACGGGTTTTGTCTCAAAACTAGTGAATTTGTAAATTCTCTTTTTTTTAGTATTTGTTAATTGACCCTTACGAGCTGTTTTAAAAGCATTTTGGTATCTAACCTAGAATAAATGCAATGGATGCGTTATTCTACAACAAAGACAATCCACATAAAAATGAAAAGACATGGAGATACACAAAGAAAAGTCTTTGGTTTTTTTAACATTTAAATTTGATGATAATTGAGAAGTCTGATTTGAGCTTTAATTTGTCCTACAGTGGGAAATATAAATAAAAAATTTCTCTGATTTTCAATTTTTTTAGAGTCTAACGTTGAAAACAGTATTATATTGCATTCTTGGTTAAAAAGCATTTATTGATTATAAAGCAAAACAATATCAAGTAAATTGTCGATATTTCGCAATGTTTGTACTACTTGACTTGAACATTCTTAGAAATGATATAGAGTACTATTGTTTCCAAAGAATATAACGATTGCCATAGACCTATACGAGTAGGAAAAACAAACAAACCAGCGGGTAAAAAGTCAAAATATGAATTTAATAATTGACTTTGCAGAAGACATTATCAAATCAAAAGAATAAGGAATACTTCTATTTACTATCCATCTTTAATTTGATACTTACAGTGTCTTGCTTTAAGTCGTTAATGGCCTGATGATAATCATCCCTTTCCTGGTCAGTAAGCATTCTGTATTCTTTACGCTGTCTTAGTTGCGATCTTGTTGTTTGTTGTCGTGACGTTGTTGTTGAAAATTGTGGTTGAGTGGTTGTGGTTGATAATCTTGGTTTGGTTGATAAATGCGGTAGAGATGTGGTCGTTAATATTTGTCTTTTTTTCCTGTGTCTTAAATATCTTTTAAGTGGTGTAGGTGTTGAAGTACCTGGTTGTGACATAATTGTCGTTTGTGGTTCAGATCTTGTAATTGAATTAACACTTGCATGTAAAGGTGTCATGTTATATCGCTGCTGTGATTTTTCAACAAGTGACGCAAGCCAATCATATGTTTGTTTAGATATAGTGTCACAAATTTGACGATTCAACCACAGAAATTCTAACAAGCAAGTCGTGCTTATTTGTTCATCTGTCATAGACGAGTATCGATCTCTTGTATGTAAACATCGTCTTAGACTTGTTGGGATTGGTGTTCGCTTAATATCACATATAACACAAACCAATAGTGAGAACAGAATGAAATATATCTGAGAAGAAAAAAAAATCATAACATTAGCTTTTATCTATTCTTATAGCTGTGTCCGTTACATCGAGTAAAACTATTGATGATTTCTTTGTTACATATCATTGAAGTAGGAGGAAACTGAAAATTGTGTGTGTCAGGACGATGGTCATATATTTATCAGTCTGAAACGAAAATTGTGTTTTTGCTTGCTGTGTGTATCTATTCATTTTCTGTTTAAATGTATGTGAAGTGGTAGAGTTCAATGCATGGTAAATAAAAGAAACAACAGAGATCAAGGATTTAAAAGAAATTAATTATACACGTCATCATAACACCTACAAGCAAGTTGATTTATTTGGATGTCTACGGATGATTCTTCGGAAAGACGTATCCCCTACATTTAACCGTTGTGCAAGTTTGTTTGTGCAAGTTTCTATACTTATATTTACAGGTAGTGATTTCTATATGTCACCATTGCTACGAAGATAAACAATAAAACATCAACTATCCATACATGTGTATGTAACATAATGTTTTAAATACTAAAAGAAAAAGAAAATTATTATTCTGTTACCTTAAAATTCATAGCTGATTCCCCGGTGTAAAGTAAAGAAATAAGAGGAAAATTACATTCATATCTTAAAATTGTAAGCATAATTCTCTTAATTTAACATTTTGTAGGAAAGGTCTAAATGAATGCATGTTTACCATTTATGAATTGATGTATTGGATTTTTTCTATTTAGTTAGGATGTTATGTATGCAAAGTCGCTTGGAAAGAGATGTTAATATTAAGTATTAGTTACAGATAAAAAAGTAACAAAAGAAAAGCTGGTAACAACAGTTGCCGTATAGTTTTTTTTCTGCACGAGTAGTCAGGTCAAGGTATGATGCGATAGCCCAGGACATTAACCTGAATGCTAGAACAGTAAAGCAATACGGAAGTTGTAACCAACTCGTTTGGTGTGAAACTTTGCGTTAACGCTAACGTTTCCTTATTGTTTGAGTTGTGTCCGAGTATAATTATGATTGATAACTTTGCTATATATCAATGGCATAGGAGTAGACTAAAAACTGTGTGTGTGTGCGGAGTAGAGGTCGTTTAGATGACAGCAAATCGTGAAAAATAAGCGCGGCAAAATGTTGTTGTAAGTGTATTTATTTTATATTTGAGGATAGTTATTCTATTTTATGTCTTATTAGAAATAACAGATGAGTAGACATTGTAATGAAGCTTACAATATTCCCATCACCTATCTTTACATGTGTATGTCATATCATGTTTGAAATATCAAAATAAAGAGTAAAACATAATAGTGTTACCTTTATATTCATAGCTCATCTCCCGTAGTATAAGAAAGAAATAAGAAAAATGTTCAATTTATATCTAGTAGGCGTAAGTATTACACTGAGAACTGAAATTATGTATCAAAAGGCTAAATGAATGCATACTTTAATATTTATTTATCTTTTTTATATAGTAAGAATGTTATATATGCAAAGTCGCGTGACAAATATTTACAGTACATGTGCAAATTTATATAGTTTACAATATTCAGTTAATACGTTCATAAGTCTTAACAATATATCTTGATAGTTTCTGAATTATTCATGAAATACAATGCAGTGTCTGTACTGGTTTTCTGCACAAGGTACACAAGGTACACGAGGTGCTTTGCATATTTTGAGACTTTAATCATTGTATGAATAATAACATTTGCTGCTGATCCTGAGGTCAGTAAATGTATTGTCTTCGTTAATGTATAATACTTTAACCGTTACAACCGACTGCATAGAGTGTATAGGTACAGGTAATATCTTTATTTAGCTTGCTTGCTTACTGGCTGAACCGTGAAGTCATTATTAGGTAAAGTATACTAGCCTCATTTCGAAGAAGTCTAGTCCTACCGACAGATATATTGGTTACTGTCGGACTAGTCTACTCTTAACGGAGGCTAGTTTACAAACCTAAAAATTACTTCAAGGTTCAGCTAGCAAGAAAGCTAGCCAATTATATATTACCATTACATACATAGTCATTGCAATAAGCTGTAAAGATTGTTTTAAACATCTAATCGAAATGCATCTGTATTTTTATAAAGTCAACGTCTGTACACACATTTTTTGTTTAACACTTACCGTTCTGTAACTACCCAAAAAATAAATTTCCTGTAGGGAAATTTCCATTTTTAAGGGAAGCCGAAGTGTCCAGAGAATTTGACGAGAAAACTGTCAATCAAAGTCCACCAAAATTGAAGTCGAACGCATTAGCCACATGCAGGGTTCAACTAACATGCAACATCAATGTTGACAGGCTGATGATACAGTATATAAACCATCATATATACCATGAATAATGTTCATCTACAATAGACTCGTGTATATACGATTTCAGAACAAATATCATATTACTTAATATACTTAAAATACAAAGGGAGTGTAGCCTTCCAAAGTCAAAAGCAAAATTTTACATAACATGAATAATTTAACTTATGTTATTCCTAAAAAAAACAGCATGTTATGTACTTGACCATCGATAACCATACTTATGACCGACTTGTCTTGCTTTTTTATTAAGTTCCTGTCCTCAAATAAAGGCAACAGAAGTAACCCGCTGTTCAAAAAATTAATAAAAATGATAATTCAAATGTCAAGACCTTTTAAATGGTTTAAATACGTATCAACACGTTTCAGTATTATTAAATTCGAAAGCATATTTTACTTAAATATATGCAATAAAAACAATAATATGACAATTAAGATTAAATACATTGTAACAGGTGTAGTAACCGTGCATTTTGCCTCCCTTTATCCGTAGCAAAGACTTATGTACCAACGATAATTGTGTAAAATGAGAATTGATTTATAAGGGACGTACTATATCTAAGTATTATGTAAATTATTAACAACATTGTATCAATGTGGTAGGACTGTCAAAAAAAAAGTATTAACCAACAATCACAGGCCACTCTATTGCCCTCGATAATGATCAAACCACAGGCTAAAGTTCAATTGTATCATTTTAAAACTTAATTATATTTTAATTTCTAAAATTCTCTAAATTGGGAGTTTCTTTACCTGTGAAATAATTCAATTGACTAATAATGGTGATATCCAGACCCCTTTTCGAAAAAGATCATTCCCCTTTCAAATCACGTTTGAAATCAAACGCGAGCAAGCTGTTGGAAATTAGTAACAAATTAATCGTACGGTAAGAAATATATATTCAACCACATTGATCACGTTTCGTATCCACTACACTAAAAACAAAATATCGATTTCTTGCAAACATCAAACATACGTGACGTCATATAAGATAGTACGATAAAAAAAGAATTGAACTTAAATATGGGGAAATCGAAAATTAAAATGTAATGATGTATATGATATACATAGTCTAATGATTTGTTTTTAAAGACAAGATTAATACTACAGTAAGAAAATGATTTGACATTATCATATTTGCGTTATTGTTTAGCTGGTCACCATTTATATTTTATCTGTAATTATATCTCAGCTGTTTGTCAAATAGTGCTTTTTTGACTGACATGCTGACGTATGTTCTTATTTCTATTCATTCTTTTCACTCATTCTCTTTGTCGGTAAAGTCTACCGTTTGACTTTGTAAGTTTTTATAGACTTCCTTTTTGAAAATTTACCTTGGAGTTGAGAATTTTTATTTTATAATATTTTGCAATATTATAACAACTATTAATTAGATTATCAAAATTGAAAACCAAAACCTGTTTTTGTTGTACGGTAGGCTTCATTATAAATAAAAGCAACAGTAGTATATTCTGGAGTTATATTAAGATTTCTTACACTTTATATAACTCCAGTTAAAGTATTGTTATTCCGATTAAAAGTATATAACGCGAGGGTTCCCAAATTGCACCTATTTTGACATTTTTTTAACCCACGCTTGTTTATGCTCCATACAAAAGTTTCCATTGTGTATTTATTATGTGGAGGTATCATTATTTAGTGTATGGTTTCACCAATTTAATTTTGAATCCATATTGAATCATAGAAAAATTGGTCTGAACTGACCTCCAAACGATCAATGATTCTGTAACGAGGAGTACCCAAATTGCGCCCATGCTTAAATTCGCATCGTCAAAAGTCGAATAACAGAGCTTTTGTTTAATTTCTTCAAATATTTTGAACAATTGGATATTAGTCCATGCTTACTCTTCATTGTTTTAAAAAAATGATGCTTATAACATATTGTATTTACTTATTTTAAAAAGATGACGTTTTGATGACGTCACATTTTCGTACATTTTACTTTTTCAGTAAACACTTCATCTGTAGATTATTACTGTGAACGTTTTGTGCAAATCTAAATATATTTACCTATGTTGAAAGACGTGCAAAGTATCAAATCATAAAATTACAAATTGTTTAGTCTCTAAGAAATCTTGTAAGATTTCCGTTGCTATTAATGCTAAATAGGTACAATTTGGGTACCGTTAGGTTAGCATTATTACTAGTTATATTCAGGTATCCATCTATTTTAACATCTTAAAATTATGATTTTTGCTATATCAAATCGTTGATCTGTATTTACAATTTAAGCTTCTGTTTTTGTGAGTACCTTTGTAATATGTTCAGTAAACAATACTTTTGTTAATCAGAATCTGTTTTTTTTCTATATGTTGTCATTTTTCTGTTGCTGTCTTGCACACATTATCCAGTTTTTCGATTTTATTTTAAAATGTTAAACTTTGTGTATTATCATGCATTTTGTATTTCAGTTATGGAAAAAAGCAAAATGAAAAAAATACCATACTCCAAGAAAGCTTCAAAATAGAAAATCCCTTATCAATTGGCAAAATCATATCAAATGAAGGTGACACAAATTTCATATTCCTGATTTTTCAGATAAGGAAAAGAAAAATGGTGGATTAAACCTGGTTTTATAGCTAGTTAAACAATTTAGTATGACAGTTCAATATAATTCCATTATATTGACAACCATGCGGGTGAAAAACTAACAGACATAATAGGTAAAAATGTCAAAAATTCAGGTACAGAAGTCAACATTATCTTATAATCTTAATCACTATAAATATAAACAATTATATCAACAAACAAAAACAGGACAATCTATAGACTAAGCACATAAGGACAATGAAAGATGAGAATACAAAAAAATGACCATAGCACAATACCACAATGGCGAGATGTATAATTACCGAGTCACGTCAAAAAGATATTATATACTAAAAAAGAACTAAACAGTAAAGGTTAACAATATACAAAGATAAATTGAAAGAATACTATAACACATAATTAAGACGATAAGCAATGTCAATACCTAGAATCTTTACTGCAAGACCATCATGTATTATTATCTATGTTGTGATTTGTGTATTATTGTGTGTTTGTGTGTTTGTCTTTTCTTTTTAAGCCATTTTCTACTTATGAGTTTGAATTTCCCTCTGTAACCGTTCGCATTTCATATACATTGTATTAACACGGTCTTGGTACTTTTCATCTAATTTTTTTTAAAAGACGAGACGTTTTTTGACATAACCAGGGTTATCAACTAGCTACTCAGTTGACCTTTAGAAATGCATCTTTTTTTCTTATAAATGAATGTGTTTGTGTTATCGTTTTTGACAATTTATAATATATACTTATTTCCTATTACTAAAAAAACCTTCTGAAACAAAATTATATGTCAGGGGAAGGAACCTCAGTTAATTTTTCAAGGCAAAAAAATCTGTGTCGTATCATGCGTTTGAAATTGTTGACAGTCAGTAAAGTCATTAAATATATAAATCAATCACCTTTTTATTAAAACCATGGTTTTTCATTTGCATGAGTACAGTAAAATACAATAGGAATTTGGTTGTCGTTTTGATAAGGTATTTTCTTGTTGTTCCAAACCAAGGCTTCTGCGCCGCGGTATGTATCGCTGAGATACTCTGGTGTATTTAACGTAACCATGGCAGCACCTGAAAACTTCCGGTATGTAGGATACCTATGTTTATGTTGCTTAGCAATAATCATAGGCTGACAAACTTTTCCACATTCGTCTGACGCTATAATAAAAGTGTTTGAAGCGGTGTACCCAGGTCTTTTGACTGCTATATAAGTAACTGCTTTCGATACTGATGGTCTGTTATCAAGGAATACATGGTCTTCATACATTCCGTTATAATTAACTCCAAAAGCTGCAACTTTTACTTTCGTTAGTCCTGATTTATCTTGATAGCAAGGATTTTCTGTTGAATTATACTTATTATGTAAACCTGCTATAAAAGGAAGTTTTTTACCGTAAGAAAATATGTCTTCATCTTCTACTAAATTTCCTTGCGCATTTACCGGATGTGAATCATAGATTATGTCCCCTTGTCGTAAATGTATAACCTGTACTGGTATGAATACCCACGATTCTGTATTTGCTCTACAGCCACATAAAAATGTATTTTGTGTTGGTAATCCCGCGCATGGTTTCTGTTCTTCACGTATGTAAAAATCATCCATGGTCATATTTGCCACCGATACTGGCTTTGTTTCAATTATTTCAAATGAGGCTTCCTTTATAGGGTGTCGCTTTTGTGAGGGTCTCAATTTGCTTGGACTGTTATTTAAAATTCCGCTCCGGGATGAATCACTGCTGTCTGATAGCGATACTCTCTCAAGTATACGATAAAATGATTCCTTTGATACACTTTTAGCCCATTTCGTTACATCTTCTGATGATGTTGTAAGGTTTGTAGTTCCTACTGGTTTAGATAATTTAGATGAAACTGAAGAATCATGGGAAAATCTTACAGAGCGCTGTAAGTTTATTCTAGGTGCTGATTGAGCTGGTTCAGGTGCTACAATTTCTGCTACTCGTAAAAACCTCGCTGGTGTTATTTGTGGTTCTATAGCAATCGATCCTCTCGATACACATGTTTTGGATATGAGGTCACATCGCAACCATTTAGAACCACAGTCAGGTTTTATATTACCACACCATGGAAGTGGGGCATATGTGTAGTATTCGTCTGTCCAAAAGTTTAAATATCCATCTTCATTCGTTAGAGATTGATTTCTAAGGAGTGGTAGTTGCATTTCTGTTTCCCGATTGTGATGAGGTCTTTCAAACCCTCTAGGTAAAGGGTATTCTTCTGGATCCTGAAAGCTTTTTCCTTGTCGACGTCGTCTTTTCTGCAAATTTCGATATAGTTCCCATACACAATCAATGAAAGCATGATGCATGTAAAACATTGGATCACTTGGGGACCGTTCCACGCTTACCATATTACCGCCAACCCAGACATGAACACGGTTATGTGGTTGTTCAAGTTGTATAACAAAGTACCTGTAACTTCTTCTGGTTCTTATAAGTCTGTTTGTCGGTCGTCTATCCATCAATCTTCCGACGTTACCTACTGACCGCGTTAGAGGATTATCATTGTACCGCCAACCAGCAAAAGGCCCAGTTACAACATTGCCTCTGCCATTGCCTGCAAATTCCCGTGTCCACAAAACTGAATCAGTTGGATCCGACATTGCTGAATCTAATGTTGAATCCCAATATGGTAACATTACATTTGGATTCTTTTCTTGCAATGCCAACTCGTAACTGAAAAGGTCATATAGTATGTACATGTAACAGACAACCATTAACAATACAGTATTTTCAGTTTCTTAGTTATAAGATATTAACTGTCAGATCTAACAATCTAGCTGCATAAGTTTGTTCCTGAAAATTTATGTCTTTAATGTAAAATAACCGTTCAAAACCATTGGTAGCTAATTACATATAAACAAATAATAAGTACTATTTAGGAGTGTCATTTATTTTCCATTTTTTAATGTTGCAAAGTTATATTCCCATTGGTTTATTTTTAGGCGGGAAAACGCAAAGAAGTTTTTTTTTTTTATTTTTACTTACAACTTTATGTTTATAAAATATCATTGAGTTATTAATAAATGTCTCCATCACCCAGGATGTCTCCATCACCCAGGTTTAATTATATTTTTACATCGTACAACACAAATTCCTACATTTCGAATGAAAATTCAAGTTTGACATTATGTCATTGCATGCAGTGTACTGGTCCTGGATGCGCGGACATAGGACATTAAAGTCCCATGAAAGCCTTGATTAATGTGTCAAAAAAACGAATTCAAAAGTCAAAATAAAGGATCCCTCAATTCGGTCTTTCGTATGATACAACAAGCGTAAGTACATCTCGTCAAGTTCTAAGAAAGCACTTCTGCAACTTTTAAAACAACACTTTTTTTTTATGAATCAGTATATATATACATGTAATTAGACACTATTGAACGTTTAGATAGTTTTTAATTTGTCTTCATGAATATCTTCCACTTTTTAACTTAATCAGAAATGACTAAAAACTGTTTGTGTAAAATTTCCAACATTTATACCAGCATTAAATTCCCTTTCACTGAGACCACAAAACCTTTTACGACAATTTTCTTATACGATGAGTGTTGAACAATTTCAAACCATCGCCAAGTAGGAAGTAGCTACATAGCAGATGTAAAAAAATCATACTTGTTACAACTCATCATTATCTAGCTTCAGACCAAATATTAAATCATTTCCTTATAAAGGAGAGGGGAATTTTTGACGAATACCCCCTTTGAACAATGAGTGCTGAAATTTTCAAACTATCGGCAAACAGGAAGTGGTGTGGTATAAAGCAGATGCATTTTTTTTTCACTCGGAAACAACTAAACATCATGAAACTGCCGTTCAGATATTTAATAATTCCATTATATTGGAGAAACGAAAACTTGACGAAATTGTTTTTTGTACGATGAGTGTTGGAAACTCAAAGCTATCGGTAAACATGAAATGGATACACAGCAGATGTCAAAAATGCATAATGTCCTCGCTTTGACTCAACATGACCAACCTGCAAACAAAATATTAAATCTTCCCTTCAATAGGAGCAATGGTAACTTTAGTTACATGTACAATAAGTTTTGTAAAATTTCAAATTTCAAACTATTGGCAAACAGGAAGTGGATATGTTCCAGACCATATGAGTATTTGGAAAGTACACATACGGTCCGGACCGTATACCTATACGCGTATGGTCGGACCGTATGAGTATACGCGTATTGTCCAGTACGAGCTTACCATACATGTTATTGGATCATATGGGTTAAATGTAAACAAACATTTATCACAATCTTTATTTCTAGTTTTATAAAATGTTATTATTACAATTACTAGTAGATGGATAAAATGAACAAAAACGAACAATTGAAATTAAATATTTGTTTAATTGTATATCTGAATCCTATTTTTGTACTCTCGCCCAAGGTGACACTTGCTACCACAAGTAACGTAATATTTTTTTTACGTTTACACGTTTGCAGTTCATGCATGTTCCTTTCATTTGTTTGTAAAGTTGCTAAATATTCTAAAACAATTGTCCTTCGGTTCCACATTATGTTTACCTACGATATCTTCGATTTCAGTGATCATGACATAATTCAATTAATGTATTACTGATCTAAATACAAGAGATTAACAGATTTAATAAGCGTGAATTTTTGAAATAGTTAAAATATAAAGTTTTTATTTCAATGACCATTGAACTTTTTTTATATTAATTTGAGAGTTAAAGTTATGTTGATCTGTTATATGCATTTGTATCTAATAAACTTGACTAACTTCCTAATATCAGTCCGGCCGTACGCGTATGGTCCGACCGTATGAGTATTTTGAAAAAGTACGCATACGGTCCAGACCGTACGCGTACGGTCCAAATTATCATACGGTCTGGAACAGATATACTGCAGTTGTGAAAAATGCTTAATCGCTACATCTTAACCTTATAAAGCTTCAGGCCGAGTAATTAAGCATTTGCTTCCACAGAAGCCAACAAAATGTCAACGAAAGATTTCTTTCGAACGGATGGAAAGACAGACGAACAGACGAACGGACGAATTCGAACAGTTGCTAGACCCGCTTCCGTCTTCAGCTAAAAAGTAGGTAAAAAGATGATGTCATCGAGATTAATTACTGGTACCTGTATGTATGGACTTTTGTCCCTTTTTGTCTCGTAGTATGGCATACAAACTGAACACAATCGTTTTAGATATTAAAATGCGCAATACAAATAGAGTTGTATTTATACGCAACATTAAATTATGTACAATACCTACAGAACTAAAAAGTAACGATGCCATGCCAGAAACGCTGGTCCACCGTGAGCTCCTCTACTTGCAACTTGATGATATCGTACTAAGGCATCATATTTATTTGGAGTCCTAGACTGAAAGGATAATACATTATACTACAATTACTCACAAATTCAGTTTGCACAATTCGTGTTCGAAATAAACAATGATCAGCTAATCCGGGAACCATAAGCAAAATATATGAAAAAAGTACGCCACAAAAATAAAATGGACTGAAATAAACATTGATGTTAAAATATTTCTGTTCTTTTAGAATACCACCAAAACATTCAAAGCAAATCATGACATAACAAGAGGCTGTCACAACGACAGCAAACCGGATTTATTTATATTTATTTGTGTCCTGGCAATATCATAAGAACCATTACTGAAGAATGATGAAAGTGAAAATCGTCAATATCAAATTTGACCTCCATTTTGTCATCAGTATCAACATATTAAAATTTGAAAAGCTTAGATTGAATGGTTCATGAGTAAATGCAACAACGTGAATGGAAACGCCATTTTACAATATTTCAAGAACCATAACTCCTGAACGGTAAAAGTCAAAATCGTCATTATTGAACTTGACCTCTATTTTGTCATCAGTAACAACATATTAAAATTTGGGAAGCTTTGATAGAACAGTTCATGAGTAAATGCACGGACACGACTGGAAACTCCATTTTTCGATCTTTCAAGAACCATAACTCCTGAACGGTAAAAGTCAAAATCGTCATTATTGAACTAGACCTCCACTTTGTCATCAGTAACAACATATTAAAATTTGGGAAGCTTTGGTAGAACAGTTCATGTGTAAATGCACGGACACGACTGGAAACTCCATTTTTCAATCTTTCAAGAACCATAACTCCTGAACGGTAAAAGTCAAAATCGTCATAATTGAACTAGACCTCCACTTTGTCATCAGTAACAACATATTAACATTTAGGAAGCTTTGGTAGAACAGTTCATGTGTAAATGCACGGACACGACTGGAAACTCCATTTTTCAATCTTTCAAGAACCATAACTCCTGAACGGTAAAAGTCAAAATCGTCATAATTGAACTAGACCTCCACTTTGTCATCAGTAACAACATATTAAAATTTGGGAAGCTTTGGTAGAACAGTTCATGTGTAAATGCACGGACACGACTGGAAACTCCATTTTTCAATCTTTCAAGAACCATAACTCCTGAACGGTAAAAGTCAAAATCGTCATTATTGAACTTGACCTTCATTTAGTTGTCACTAACAACATATTAAAATTTTAAAAGCTTTGATTGAACGGTTCATGAGTTAATGCACGGACAACATTTGATTGCCGCCCGCCCGACCGACCGCCCGGCCGGCCCGCCGTTCATCCCCAAATCAATAACCGACATTTTTGTCACAAAAATCCGGTTAAAAAGGAATACAACACTTTACAGATTGTATGCTTCCGAACTGCTTTTCTGGTTTAAATGTATTAGGAACACCCACCGCCGGAATGTGATAGCCAAGAATGAATAAGAACAGAAATGTTAACTATAAGACTATGGCTAAGTCGAATGTGCTGTATTTTTCTTCTGACACAGATTTTGGTTTGTACTTATTGGGCCAAAATAAATTCTATTTGGATTACTTTGATACTTCAAATGAAACACCAATCAAATAATGTAAAGGATAAAAATTCGCGATTGACCTCCAATGTGGGGGTATTTCTGCTAAAAAAGACTTCGATTTACTTGGGACATTGATAAATTTCATTACTTGATCATTGCAGTGTACCTCAAATTGGTATTTTATTCTTTATAAATGAGAGAATATTAAATGAATTTGGAATGACAGTTCGATGAATACAGGCTAATTGTTACCAGGAAGACACAAGGAATCATTTACAGTCCTTATGTTTCCTCTTATCATCAATAAAATTTGTTGTCTCCGACAAGTAAAATATTGTTTGACCATAGGGTAGGTTGTTTTAAAATTAATCTCAGGTCTACCCTGCATAATGCCAATAATAAGCTTTTTGTTCTGATCTAAAAAGCAAGATGACCTTTACCATGGAACACAATTTAACTTAGAACCTAATTAGAATACAACAAGGCACAACCAATACATCAACGCAATGATGATAACAAATTCAAGTACACTGACACAAATTTAAAAATTGCTATCCACATTGATCTGTGTCCACACTTGTTGTCAAAATAAAGATAAATTAGTTTTAATCTTTTACATCGTATCATTCAGTGCAGTAAATATGAATGGTTCCGAGCAATACTTTTTAAAAGGGTACATTTACTGTTTGACCAAGTAACAAACATTAATTGATAGGAATATACAGAAAAGTGAACTAGAAGTCTACGAGACAGCAGTCCACCGAAACAGAAACAGAAAACTACAAGTGATATTTTAAGCATACTGTGTCTATGCAACATATTAAAACTTAATCCCTCCTTGTCTAAATAATATCAGTCTTCGACATCAAGTTCTTGGAAGGTGTTATTTTTTCTCGTGATTTCACCTTTTATTATTATTATTTTTATCTTTTTTTAGTAAACTTCACAAGTTCACTGAAGATTGTTACATTTGGTGGCATTCAAACCAAAAGAGTTCGAATAAAAATTGATAAGCTTTGAATTTGAAACAAAAATTTCGGATTGAACTTACTTTCTGGATGTTTATCCTGTTGCTTATACTGAATAGAAACCGAAAAGGTCTCATTAAAAATGGATACGTTTTGAATTCGAAACAAAAAATGACGTATTAAACCGACTTTCTGGACGAATATTTTTTCCCTGTCTTTAAACAAACGGATATTTACCCTGTCATTCTTAAGTTGGTTTATAGCATCATGATATTCTCGTCGTTCGTTGTCAGTTAACATCCTGTATTCTTTTCTTCGTCTAGGAGTTCCACCAGTAGCCTGTCTCTTATGTCTAGTAGATCCCTTTCTTATTGAGCTCGAAGCGATTTTTCTAACCAAAGATGAAAGCCACTCTACTGTCCCTGGTGAAGCGACCTCACAATGATCCTTGTTTAACCACATGAACTCTAACATGCACGATGTGCTTACATCCTCTTCTCTTGCTGAAGGATCACTAGCGAATCTGTCTTTTAGACATAATTTTAGTTGTTTTGGAAGTGGTTGTGGTTTAACATCACACTCTATTGCCGTGAGATATGACAGGAAAATCAGAATTATTATCTGTGAAAATAAAACAAAAATGTAAATGTTGATAGTCATTAGAAAAGTTTTCATACACGATAGGAAATAATAATTTTCAAACTCGTTGATAATATACGCGCGGAATTTGAAAGTTACATGTACAACACAATTATTATAAATACCCGAAGAGTTGTATTTTGCTGCTAGATAAGTATGTACTAACTATACTAGTCAACAAAAGAAACGATACAAGATTAAATTGGTTAAAAATTTTCATATTTTTCAATCAAAGTTCTGATTAAGTTTATTTCTTTATTCATCTCCAAAAAGCATCTTTAATGCTTTTTTGGCTTTTTGCCAAAAAAAATCAGAATCGAATACGACAACAATCGTGAATTTTACTTTTCCGTCCTGTAATCGAGTTCGCCGTGAATCAATGAAGCATTTAAATTGTATGATGTCAATAGTTAGGTAACTGCATCAGGTTAACAATTTGACATCTTCAAAAAATGGAAACAAATCCAGAAATTATTGCCACGGTTACTTCAAAATGAGCATGAACAAGCTGTTGGCAAGGTCAGACCTAGGATGACGCACGTTGACGTCGCAAATCATTTTCATGTGGCAAGAATAATAATATCAAGATGATTCGTCTGAGGCAAACTGGCTCAACAAATGATAGACCACGTAGCGGCAGACCCCATAAGACGTCACAACGTCAAGACCGCGAGATGCGTCTTTTGCACTTTCGCAACCGTACATTAAATGCAGAAAATACGGCCCGAGGAATACCTGGTCGTCACAACTACAGAATTTTGGGTGAGACAGTTCGACGAAGGCTCAGAGCGCATCGACCTCATTCAGGACCTATACTGAAAGGGCCGCTCTTTAAGCAGCGTCATAGGGCTGTAAGACTTGATTAGGCTCGTGCAAGACGACGTTGGAGGTTGCACACCTAGCAACATATCCTTTTTACTGATGAGTCCCGATTTGCTCTTCGTTTTAGTGATGGACGCATGAGAGTATACCATAGACCAGGTGAACGATATTTGGAACCTTGTGTCATGGAAACAGATCGTTTTGAAGGCGGAAGTGTGATGGTATGGGGTGGAATATGTCACAACGGACGCACACGGTTAAAAATCATTGATGGCAACTTGAACACTTCGAGATGTAGGGATGACGCTCTTGGCCCTGTTGTTCTGCCTTTTTTTCGACAACGCGGTTTCAACTATTTTCCAACAGGATAACGCTAGATGTCATGTGGAAAGGTATATGTGTAGGTATATTATTTACATAAAAGAAATGCCTTACTAGCTTGTGAACTGAAATTTAAATATGTAAATCTTGGCTGCATATTGAAAAAAAAGTGAAAAATCATGAAAATACAAATTCTAACTATCTTCTATATCAAAAATTTCTGAGTGTTTCAAGTAGTCCTTAGTATGTAACAATTTCCTAAAATATACCTATTTCAACATCTTAATTTTTAGAGTAGTTTTGTCAAGCTGCATACACGTACGTTTAATTGTCGTGTTTCAGGGTGGTATACAACCAGAAAAAAAATTGAATTATATTCCTGAAATTTATTTGCACAGCAACATTTTAAAGATACCATTCTTCTCAAAGCTCCAATAGCCCCCTGTTATCGTCGTTTGCTACTTTTGTCCAGTCAAACTAAAGTTTAACCTCAAACTAATTGCGACAGAAAATGTTCTAGTTCTAATCTATAGCATTTAGCCCCATATATACACAGAAAAAAGTCCCATAAAATCTAACTTGAGGAAAAATGAAATCCTATGGAAATTAACATTAGAAGGGGAAGATAACTCTGTAAAAAAATAGTCTTTTTTGACAGTTTTTGGTTGATTTTCTTAAAATTCATGTTAAGCATGATACTTTGATAGGGTTATAAGTTAGTATTCAACTAAATTATATCATCTTCAGATTATGAAATGTACAAAACCGAAGTGTCATGTGTATTTTTCATAAGAATTGCAAATAAGTGGCTTTGTGACCATTTTGAAAACATTATCTGAAATTTTGGTATTGTTTATAGCTGTAAATTATATTTGGTCAGTATCTATAAAAAAAGAAGATGTGGTATGATTGCCAATGAGACAACTGTCCACAAGAGAACAAAATGACACAGAAATAAACAATTATAGGTCACCGCACGGCCTTTAACAATGAGCAAAGTCCATACCGCATAGTCAGCTATAAAAGGCCCCGCTAAGACAATGTTAAACAATTCAGACGAGAAAACTAAAGGCCTTATTTATATAAAAAAAATGAACGAAAAACAAATATGTAACACATAAACAAACGACAACCACTCACCTGAACTACAGGCTCCTGGCTTGGGACAGGCACATACTTAAATAATGTGGCGGGGTTAAACATGTTAGCGAGATCCCAACCCTCCCCCTAACCTGGGACAGTGGTATAACAGTACAACATAAGAACGAACTATAAAAATCAGTTGAAAAAGGCTTAACTCATCAGATGGACAAAAATATAAGTGGACATGGCCGGGTACTTGTACATCCCAACAACAAAAAAGACACTAGGAACAGATCTAAGAGTACTCACAGTCATCTGACAGCTAGTTCAAAGCCACTAACAACTAATAAAAAATTCATGCATCTAAGACTAAACTATCAATCCGTACACATCCAACATCCAATGGATTTCATAAACAGCCAGAGAAAAACATGACCTCGTGCAAAGCCAAGTTACAGGTATCGACAGATTGTAGATCCATGAATGTGTATATGTATATTACATACTAGAAATATTTAGTTTGCTTTTAATTTACTGATAACAAAATCAATATTTATACCAATAAAAACAATATTCAATGATCTTATTACAGTGTTGAATTGGTAACCTTTAGAATAAGTTTATTTAAAGGAGCGATACGTTTACATGGATCATTTCTAAATTTCCGGGCACGATTAACAACATTTCCGTAAAAATGAGGATGTGCTATCCCGTTTGAAATAAGTTTTCTACAGGTACAACAAAACTTCAAAACCAAATCTTTATATCTATGAATCTTTATCTAAAACATCCAAAGAACTTTTTACACTCCAAAAATGGTTTATACCACTATTTTCATATATTTTATTACAATAGTTTATGATGAGCTCTTAAATAGTGGTTAATGAACTTGTTAAGAGCACTGAAAGATAAGTTGTAGAACACTTACTAGAGGCCGAGATGAAACGATATTTAAATGGTTTTGTGTGTAGTTTAGGTAGCCAATACATAGTAGGGACCTTCAAATGTTCAGAATAAGCCTTAAGCTTTGGTGTGGTTGTAATATGTTTGTTTACTATATGACACTCTGTGGAGCGGATGGACTTGAATGTAGATGAATTTAAAATGTCATTCTTAAGAACGTCCGCGTAGTATTTACGGCATACCACCACCACATTGTTGGCTGCTTTGTCGGCCGGTACAAACACAAACCGCTTTGAAAGTTCTGGAAGTTTATTTCTTATTCTGGAAATAGGTGTATTATGTACTCTATTATTTACTTTTAAATTATTTTTAAAATGTGATATTCTCTTATCTACCACATTCATACATTCATTTAAATAAGAATCAAGAGATTTTATATCAGATTTTTCACGTTTACACCACTTTGTACAAAACGAGGAAAGAGCATCTCTGGTGACTTGACTCTAAAAACGGCTAAAATATCAAGACTCAATATCTTATGCTGAATAGAAGCGGTAAATTATAATTTTGTATCAATTTTTATTGATAATTCTGCCCTTTTGCAGAGTTATCTCCCTTTTCAATGCAAATCTCCATAGGAATTTTAAAATCGTGATTTTCAAGTCTTCCTCAAGTTATTATATTTTGTTGGACTTATTTCTGTGTATATTTGGGGTATAATACTATAGAGTAAAACTTAAAAATCTTCTGTTGCTATTAGTTTAAGATTAGGGTCAAATTGATGCTAGATTGACTGGACTACTTCAGGGGGTTAAAAGGATAACAGAATTTTTTTTCATTAATATTTTATTGTTAGACGTCTTTAATCCACTTTTTCATTTTATTCGGATACTTGCGGATATCTTCTCAAAGTTCAACGGAAACATCATTCGCTCATTCTGTCTCTTTCACACTCACTCGCATATTGTCTGTCCCTTCACACTCTCTCTCACTTCTCACCTCCTCTTCTCTCACACACTCTGCTCTCACAGACTCTCCTCCTCTCACCCCTTTATCTTCATCTCTCACACACACTCTCTCTGAAACATACTCTCCTCTTCTCTCACCTCTCTCACATACACTCTCCTCACTCCTCTCCAACACACACACTGCTCTTCTTTCACACTCTATCCTCTCTCACACACTCTCTCCTCACTCCTCTCCTCTCTCATACTTCTCTCGCACACTGTTCTCTTCTCTCACACAGTCTTCTCTTCTCTCACACACCCTTCTCTTCTCTCACACCTCTTCTCTCACATACTCTTCTCTTCTCTCACACCTCTTCTCTCACACACTCTTCTCTTCTCTCACACCTCTTCTCTCACACACTCTTCTCTTCTCTCACTTCTCTTCTCTCACACACTCGTTTCTCTCACACACTGTGCTCTCTCACACACATACTCTCCTCTCCTCTCCCCACACACTCTCCTCTCCTCTCTTCTCTCACACTCTCCTCCACTCTCACACACACCATCCCTTCATTTCAGCTCCACCGTTCACTTTAGCCCTAACCTTAGTACCCTTCAATCCCAATTTACTTCACTCGTATCTCTATTAACCAATTTTACCATCATACCCTATACCCTTAACCCTCTGAATCCGTCGCATAATTACCCGTAAATGCCCCTAAATAAACTTACTACCCACAAGAAAGCTTATCCCTAAATCGACCTACACTACCACCTAACCCATTTCCCATAACCCTAGCAACCCCTACCACAAAATATACACCCCGTCATTCTCCTACCCTATACGACACTTCACCATTACTCCTACACATAACCCCCAACTCCTCTCCCAGGGAATGCTCTGTATACGACAGTTTCCCATTCACATGAGAAATATCAATATGACAGAGTTTCAAAATGGCTATGACAGTACAGGAGTTCTACTCCTTCAGGGCTGTGGACACCACAGTTCATCGGGGAGGACGCCTTTGTCTACCATTATCTGGGAAAGGTTGGTACTCGTTCCTTCAGTTTACCTTCATTAGGTAGGAGTACAACACTATAAAAGAAAATCTATGCTTTTTATTGCAATGAAAATTTCATACTTCACCGGTCTTTTAACATTTTACAATTTGCAATATATACCTGTATGAAGAACCATCTTTTTTGTTTTCATTTGCATATCACTTTTTTAATATTTTTGACCCATTTACTGTTCAGTTATCTGTAAAATTTCGAACATTTTGTATGCGCAAAAAATATTAAATGAGATGAAATAAAGGGTGCTAACTGTGACAATCTTAAAAGTCATTGTTAATATATAACGTGACAAATATACGACTAATTAACAGATTGAACAATGTATGTCAAATCAGTTCACTCGTTATCATTGTAATCACTGGACTGAAGAAATATCAACTGAACATTGATATCTTAAATTTTAATTCATATTATCTTTGATTGGTATATTTGTTCATCATATTTGTGATGCATCAGTCATCTCTTGATAAATACATTATACTTTTTTGGAATTCAACTGCACTTGGTTGTAATGTATTTTTTTTTTTGATAGCCTTTAAATTCAGCACTTTTCGTTGGATACCAACTTTCGTTGCGTTCGTGGTTTCATGTGAACCACAAATTTGATGTTATCTATAATTAAAAAAATCCACGAAAATAAATGAATTGACAGTTGTCAGGTTTGTGATTTTATCTGGTAGATCGATGATTTCCGCTTAATGTATTTCGCACATTGGTCATTTTCAACAAAATATTTCAATCTTCAATAAAAATCATAATGATTACTTTATTATGATTAATATAAATAATTGAATAATTGAAATTATTGGTTCTAACACCATTATGATTTAAAGATTTACTTTTTTTCACAATTTGACAGAAACTCCGCGAACGTTAATTTTTGAGAATGTCAACCAGTTTGGTTCAGTTTCATTATGTTTATCTAACTAAGATAATAATTAAAAAAACAAAAAAACAAAAAAACAATTTGAAACGTCGCTGATGAATTGTTCACTTCCAAGTGAATAATTCGACCTGATTGGAACAATCATGTGACCAGCTATTTAATTCATTGTGCTATGGATTGGTTACGCATACATTTGACGTTTTCATAAAGCATACATTATCCTTTTTTTACTTTCCTCGCCACCTGGTTCCCGCCCCCTCTCAATTTCCTCCAACCTAACTCCCACTCATTTCCAGGCTTCGATTCCAGAATAGTGTCCATCTAATGGTCTCTTTGAGGGGAGGTTGTTTCGGGGTTGGAAACCCACTTTTTTGGACGATCAATGCATTTAAATGGGACATATGGTTGGAACCCCCACCTTCCCCCACTATCTCCAGGGTTGGGAACGATTGTCTCATTATATACAGACTGGTCTAATCGATGGTGAAGGGATATTTTATAATTTTAATAAATTAAATGATATGTTTATTGAACTGGAGAGAAACATAGTGCGACTGATATTTGAAAGTTAACCTTTCCATCATTATTGAAATATAAAAAAAAAGATGTGGTATGATTTCCAATGAGACAACTGTCCACAAGAGACATGTTTTCAATATAGAATTAATCATTAAATATAAATACCATGGTGGAGAGCTTAGTCGGTTCTCGAATTGAGAGGTGTAATGGTCCGAGTACACAGTTATCGTCCTTTGATTTTCGTTGTCCACGAATATAGTCCTTAGTGTGGACAGTGTGCTACTTGCCAATTTTTGTTATACCCCTTCCAAATTTATTTCTCCATGTTTTATTCCTCATATAGCAAGTAGGGGGTGAAATGACACTGTAAAAAAATTTGGGTCATAAATATTAATGTAAAGTAGCGATTAGGTCCAGCTGAAAAAGGTAAAAAATTAGCACTTCGGATGCTGTCAAAAGATTCAAGACCCCTTAACATAAAATTGTCCATATTTTGAGTTAGAGCTGATGAAGTTTTCTATAATTTTGATATAATTTGTCCCAAAAGTAGTACAACACACTGTAAAAATATTATTGAGAAAGCGCAGTTGGATTTTTTTTGTTTCCATTTATTGTCTAAAAGAAATGCACTACGAAATAACTGTGTACTCGGACCTAATGTGTGCGAATCGTCTGAATCGGTCAAAGGAAAATTTCAAAAATGTTTACAGAACTGGAGAGAAAACCTATTGCTACTGATATTTAAAACCTTAGTATTTCAGTTTCAAAGGAGTAGGTCCGGTAAGGCCTGATTTCGGCCTCAGTTTTCAAGTTCATCTAACGAAAAATTTTAGACGCTTTTTAAACACTTAAGTGTCTATTTCAATTGATTCAATTAGTTTAAGGGAAAGATTTTAACTGATTACGTCATTAAAAATGCTCCGATTCAAGCTTAAATTGAAAAATCTATCAAATATGCCAAAAATCGTCACTTTTCAGATGGTTTTTGTCAAAAATGAATGTGGCCGCATCCGTGTTCATCCTCAACCTTTATATATATTATGTATTATCATAAAATACAACTTACATTTCAATATTATGGATGAACACGAATGCGGCCACTTTCATTTCAGACGGAAACCGTCTAAAATTTAACTAAAATGATCAAATTGTGAAGATTTCAGTAACTTAGCACGACTTAATGATGCTAGTACTCGATATATGTGCATTGTATTGTCAAAAACAGCCCGTATTTATGTAGCAGAAGCATTCTACTTTTCAATAAATATCTTAACGATTGCATATTCACATTTTTCTAAAACTGCTATATTTTGGGGCCAAAAATGGGTCTTACTGAACCTACTCCTTTAGAAATACGAAATACCGAAGAATAATACATTATTATTACAAAATTGACAAAGGAAATATTGTCCAGAAACATTGTCCGCCGTCTTTTGATATACGTAACTGCAGTTACGGATATCACATTTACCCCAGTGCTATTGAAAGTATGATAATAACATTGGAAATTATATACTTCGTGCGTTGAAATAACACTATGGCAGATGTCGAAACTATTATTTTAGTATGTAGTTTTAAATTGGTATATCGGCTACAATAATTATTACAAACCCTTAAATCTATTCTGGTCGATTAAAATAAAAAATATAATTCGTTGACAATAAGATAGAAAAATCACCAAATGACTGCAAACTTGGCTTTGAAAGTATAAGTTCATTCGTGACACAACAATGTTGGAGATTATCGTCAATTGTATCTGCTTTGTGGATGCCTTTGGAACAGTGCCGGAGTGGCCTTTATTCATGTAGCATAGTTTTAAAAAGAAGTAATAGCAGCTCTGCTAGTAGCGATAAGTCATTCGCCACAAAGTGAACTAAAAGTACCAATTTTTAAAGAAATTAAAAACAATATAAAACACGCTTTATGAATTTTTAATATACTGTACCTTTACTTTCATGGTCGGTTCCAAGACAAAGCAACTCGTTAAAGGTCATTTAAGTATATGCACCATATGGATATTTTGTTTTGATTTATGACAGTGAAGAAACGATAATATAAATGACAAAGAATAAAAACAGGATTATACTAATTTGTCATATGAAGCATAGCAAATTCATTCCTATTGATTCACATTAAAGACAAAAGTTCGATTTGATACTATATTGTGTGGACCACTACTGGGTAATAAAGATATCATGTACTTGAAAAAAGTTGACGTATGAATTATAATTATGATCCTATTACTTTCAAAGTTCATGACATTTTCTACAAATTAAGATTTAAGGAAAATCTTAGAAATAGGTAAGTGTTGGAAGATGCGAAACTATGGGAAACAAAAAGCCCCTTCTTTGTTTTTACTGTGGTAGCTTATAGAATTTTATCTTTTTTAAATCCCATGATTTATTGTCTCACGTAACAACTATTTCATAACGAAAGATCAAGAAACAATAAGGAAACATATGACGTATGAATTATAATTATGATCCTATTACTTTCAAAGTTCATGACATTTTCTACAAATTAAGATTTAAGGAAAATCTTAGAAATACAATGTAGGTAAGTGTTGGAAGATGCGAAACTATGGGAAACAAAAAGCCCCTTCTTTGTTTTTACTGTGGTAGCTTATAGAATTTTTTTTTTTTTAAATCCCATGATTTATTGTCTCACGTAACAACTATTTCATAACAAAAGATCAAGAAACAATAAGGAAACATATGTTTGGACATTGAAAGAATTCTTATTATTCAAAAATTGTATGGTGAATTATCTACTGTGTAAAATTTATGACGTCATGACAAATCAAACAAGTATTTGTAATTGAATGGAATTTGGTACTGAAAATTGCATGGCTCCCTCTGTACGTTATGGGCAACATTTCCATTTATTGTAAACAATTCTGAAAATAAAAGTCAAGTTTGTATAGCAATGGGATAAATATGGAATATAAATATAAGAGTCGTTCGACCTCTACTTTGGTTTTCTGTATTGTAGATTCCCATACAGTATTTGTATTAGGACTAGGGAAATCAAGTAACTATACAAAATAAATGTTAATAAGGACGATTAAAAACAAAACTTAATTCTATAGGAACTGATTTAATATCATGTCTTACATTGTCAAATACATTTTTATTGGTTAACGGTGTGCTTCGGTGCATTATGTGTTACCCAAAACATGTAAAAATTGTTATTATGTATATAAACACAATAATATGTAGGTCTAGATTACTTGTCGAAAGACAATTTTTTTGATAGTTTTTTAGTTTGTTCTTTAAAATCTTTATACTGAAATTCGAGTTAGTTCGATATAATTTTTTTTTTCAGATTATGACACTGCCATTGAAACAAATACAGGAGAATTTTTGTCCATTCCTTTCCAACTTCTAATGTACATAAATTGATCGATTCACTTGATATCTATCTACTTAAGAAAGAATTATTCCATTACAAGACAAAACACATTGATGTAAAACTTTAACTTAAAAATTGTCAGACCTCCTACGGCACCCATTAGACGTAGTTAAAGATTTCCTTTTATCCAACAAATTAATTTATGACCTTCATGTACGTGTCGCTAAGAACACGGCCATATACCAAATGGTCATTATTGATCATCTATGTAATTTGCTATATGAGATATTTGCAGAATATCAATGGAGGCAATTTCTTGGCATGTATTGGTGACCGACGTCCCTTTCTTACTTTTGGTATAGGCTTTGTCTTTTCTTGATCTCATTGACAACATTACTTTTCGTTTACGTTTTTCTTTCGGACATTTAACCTGTCTGACATACAACCATTTTGTCTGTGTATTTTACCCTTTGAGATATGGTATTTTCTGACACAGTCTTTATTAAAAAAAAAATATAGAAGCAATCCTATTTTGGTAAAACAAAATAATGTTTTTTCTTAGTTTTACTCGAAACGATCAAAATTGGGATATTAACACATTTATATTGTTTTATGACCTTTGAATTATGTGTATGGAAATAAGTAGATATGGTATGATTGTGGTATGATTGCCAATGGGACAACTCTCCACAAGAGACCAAATGACACAGAAATTAACAAATATATGTCACTGTATGGCCTTCTACAATTATAAAGAGAAAAATAACGGCCACATTTCTGTACAAAAGAAATGAACGAAAAACATATAAGAAACACATCAACAAACGACTATTTGATGGCTCTTGACTTGTGACAGACATACACTGAATGTGGAAGGATTTAAACTAGTTTGTTGGCGCCAAACTCTTCCTATTAACTGGGACAGTAGTGTAACGGCACAATACAAGAACAAACTATGCAAAACAATAAACGAAAAACAAATATGAAAAATAGCCAAATACGACAACCACTCAATTACTGGCTCCTGACTTGGAACATGCATATATAATACAAAACTGATACAAAGCAGAAATACATCTAACTTAAACACATGCTAGACGTGGCAGGGTACTTATACGTCGAACATCTTCTATTTAGATTATCCTAAGCTGATTTGGGAATAGAAAGACAGTCATATGAATTTCTGAACACTGATACTAAAACTTGTGCTATGACAAGAAGCAATGTGGGTTTAAATTAGTTGTTTGTATGTGCAAATGCTAACACATAGCAAACTCCGGTTGGAATTAAGACGTTAGGTTATATTTTTCTGTGTTTGGATAGTGAAATGCTTTCGAACCTGTGCAACAATCCGATTATCAATTAAATACATGAACATTAACTTTATATACATGTAGACGGCTTATTTTAATCAGCTGTTTTGGAAAATGTGATTATCTAAATGTCAAAGAAACATACTCGTGCTGATTATATATCAAATATCTAGGGGTCCGTTACCAGGTTTAATCCACCATTTTCTACATTTGAAAATGCCTGTACCAAGTCAGGAATATGACAGTTCTTGTCCATTCGTTTTTGATGCGTTTTGTTATTTGATTTTGCCATGTGATTATGGACCTTCCGAATTAATTTTCCTCTAAGTTCAGTATGTTTGAGATTTTACTTTTTAAGGTTCATGTGGACCCTATGGCTAAAATGGCCGTATTTTCACCTCAAAATTTACTCTGAGTACAGGCAAACCTGTGCATCTGGAAAAGTTTTAAGGCATAGCATGCCCTAGATAAATAGAATTCAAAGGCATTATATGATTTAGAAAATTCATAACTTCACTGGATTTTACCGTACACTTTTTTTCGTCTCTGCAAAAGATGATAAAATTAACCAACAGTTGAGTTTACCTTGATATGGTCCACTCAGGTACACAGTTTAAAGAATAAAAGAACCAATTATTGTCAGGTATCTATTGTCCATCTATTGTCCAATGTCAATTAATACAGCTCACTTAAAATATTACCTGTGGGGAAGTTCTCAAACCTGTTTCCCAACTTAGTTTATTTTGGCACCTTCTGGAGGAATGAAAAAAAGTGCACGGCAAAATCCTGGTAAGTTTTTATTTTTCGAAAACATAAAACATATTTGAAATTTATTTATCTAGGGCATGCTATGCCTGAAATTTTTTACAGATGCGCAGGTTTGCCTGTACTCAGAGTAAATTTTGAGGTGAAAATACGGCCATTTTAGCCATAGGGTCCACATGAACCTTAATAAATCGGACGGTTAATTTGCGACAAAACTTTATACTTTCATGTAAACATGAAAACAATTTGTACTAACAAACGTTGACAAATATATTATTTTGCCCTTTTTGATAATATTCCTGTAATCACTAAGTTGCTTGCTCCTTGTTGATGAAGTTCGAACATATATGTAAATTATGTTTAAATTTTAAACATTTGCAGTCCAATATAGACGTAATGTCTCATAAATTTGAAAGACATTTTAAAACTATAATGACTAACATTGTTTTTTAAATATTGATGAACGACAGGTTTGCTAGATAAGAAATATATTACATGAAATCCTATCCAATATATAAGAAAAGTTTGGAGTTATCCTACTTTGAATAGTTACTGAACCACCATGATTGCATTTGTTACCCTGACTATAAATAGAATTGCAATCGCTTCATCTTCGCCGTAAACTTTTGTTATATTTACCACTGAACGTTTACTGTTAAACAATAAGTGAATTATACTTAAAATATATTGAATTGTCTCGCTTACGATTTGTTTTGTTCGTAACTTAAACAAAATATTGATAAACGACTGGTTTGCTATATAAGAAAGAGTGTTGTGTTGACTGTGAAGAACTTTCTTAGGATGCTTTTTTCTATATATTGAAAATGACCTGCATATTCAACTGAAGGTCTTACTACGGATGTATCTGCTGCTACTTTACATGTTTTGTAAAGCTTTTTGGGTGTCAGTTGATAAAATACAATATCTTATTTCTTTATGCGATCTTGTTGTCATTGTGTCTGTCAAAGGATAGGTTGTCATAGACGGTTGATTCTATGTACTAATATTTCCTTATTTAACAGTGTTATGTTTATATTGAGGAAAGACGTTTCTACTTTCTTGTACGGGCGCCATCAAGTTGATTGACTGTTAAGGATTATCTGTGTGACAGATGACTACGGGTATGCTCCAATTGTCATAGCCATTCTCTCATCCTCATTTTCACGCTTATTACATCGCCAAATGGACTTAAACCCAAATGTATACATACCACGAATAGTGCGACGTTTGGTACACGTGGTACATGATCTGCCTCTGATATCATCTCAAGATTTTGTTGGGTACGTTATGTTCAGTTTTTAGACTTTTTTGTGCTGTGTTTTGTTAAAGGTTGTTTTTTCTTTTCATCAAATGCGTTTTTTGTCTTGATTTAGTTAGTTTTACTTAAAATTACGACTTCTAATTTTCCTTTTTAGCTCACCTGGCCCAAAGGGCTTTTCTCATCACTTGGCGTCCGTCGTCCGTCGTTCGTCGTTCGTCGTCCGTCGTCGTCGTCGTCGTCGTCGTCGTCGTCGTCGTCGTCGTCGTCCGTCGTTAGCCTTTACAAAAATCTTCTCCTCTGAAACTACTGGGCCAAATTTTACCAAACTTGGCCACAATTATCATTGGGGTATCTAGTTTAAAAAATGTGTCCGGTGATCCGGTCAACTAACCAAGATGGCCACCAGGGCTAAAAATAGAACATAGGGGTAAAATGCGGTTTTTGGCTTTTAGATCAAAAACCAAAGCATTTAGAGCAAATCTGACAGGGGTTAAATCGTTCATCAGGTCAAGATCTATCTGCCCTGAAATTTTCAG
Source organism: Mytilus edulis (assembly GCA_019925275.1). NCBI lineage: Eukaryota > Metazoa > Mollusca > Bivalvia > Mytilida > Mytilidae > Mytilus > Mytilus edulis. The sequence goes on from CM034349.1 coordinate 38,844,360, forward strand.
ATGAATCGGACAACCCGTTGTTGGGTTGCTGCCCCTGAATTGGTAATTTTATGGAAATTTTACTGTTTTTGGTTATTATCTTGAATATTATTATAGATATATTTAACTGTAAACAGCAATAATGTTCAGCAAAGTAAGATTTACAAATAAGTCAACATGACCGAAATGGTCAGTTGACCCCTTTAGGAGATATTGCCCTTTATAGTCAATTTTAACCATTTATCTTAAATCTTAGTAATCTTTTACAAAAATCTTCTCCTCTTAAACTACTGGGCCAAATTAATCCAAACTTGTCCACAATCATCATTTGGGTATCTAGTTTGAAAAAAATTTCCGATGACCCGGCCATTTAACCAAGATGGTCGCCACAGCTATACATAGAACATAGGGGTAAAATGCAGTTTTTGGCTTATAACTCAAAAACCAAAGCATTTAGAGCAAATCTGACGAAGGGTATAATTGTTTATTATGTCAAGATTTATCTGGCCTTGAATTGGACAACCCGTTGTTGGGTTGCTGCCCCTAAATGGTAATTTTAAGGAAATTTTGCTGTTCTTGGTTATTATCTTGAATACTATTATAGATAGAGATAACCTGTAAAAAGCAATAATGTTCAGCAAAGTAACTTAAAGATTTACAAATAAGTCAACATGACTGAAATGGTCAATTGACCCCCTAAGGAGTTAATATCCTTTGTAGTCAATTTTTAACCATTTTCATTGGGCCAAGTTCATTATAGATAGAGATAATTGTAAGCAGCAAGAATGTTCAGTAAAGTAAGACGTACAAACACGTCACCATCACCAAAACACAATTTTGTCATGAATCCATCTGTTTTTTTTTTTAATATTCACATATGCCAAGGTGAGCGACACAGGCTCTTTAGAGCCTCTAGTTATATCTTTCAACTCTTTTTCATTATCAGGTATAACGATTAGGAACCCTCAAGTAGAAGAAGAACCGACCGTGCAAGGGCTATATAGCCAGTCAAGGTTGTTAAAACCTTCCATCGTCGTAGAAGTGGTTAATATAGTTTGTGCGAATCAGCCACCCTCTACTGATGTAAGAAATAATGACAGGAAACGAAAGGTCAGGAATATTGTATCATCTGAGAAGTATAAACCCTATTAGGTATGATATGCAACATAGAAACTTAAAGATCAAAACTTTAAATTTTTGAAGATTATGAATACAAATAAGCTCTAAATCGACCATTAGTGTTAATTTTTAGAATTAGATCCAGATATCCTGACGAAACCATTCATAGAGTATGTATTTTACAAATAACTCAGAAGTCCCGTTATATTGCTTAAAGTAGTTACGAGAAAAATTTGCAACACCAAGCAAAACATATAAAATAAGGAGATGTATGGTTGTCAATGAGACAACTATCCACTAAAGTTAAAATGTAGTTGACGTAAGAAAGTATGGGCAACCGTACGACCTGCAACAATTAGAAAAACCCATACCGTAACTATAATATTGGTTATAACAGGAACTGACATGAAAAATATGAAACAATTCAATTCAGAAAACTAAATAAGTCTGACAACAACAAAAATATAAAGGAATGACAGATGCATAGCCAAATTTCTGTCTTGGAAGATAGATGTAGTTTGTGTGTTTAGATACATTAAAATACTTCGTTTGAATTCTGATTTTTATCAAAGCCCAAACAGCATTAACCCATTTAGAAAGAGTACATAATAAATTAGACATTCGTGTTTTCGTTAACCTTAATTTTGACCATTGTCTTGCATAATCTTAAAACAATTCATGGCATAGTCATTGTAATGTAATATAAGAAATGCATGCATTTTTTATGCATTTGAGATAAGTATGATGATTTAGAAAATTTCATATGTATTCGAAAAATATCTTATATAAAATGACACAATTATGAAATAAAAGGTGAGGAACTGTTTTTAAAATTCATTATTGTAAGTATGAAAATAAATCATGTTTTTTTTGGTCAGAAATAGGCTGTTTTGATTTATGTACTGTGTAACAGTTCAAAGTAATAAATGGTCCGAGACCACAATATAGTCCCTAGTGTTGACAGTGGGTTACTTGCCAATATTTTTTATACCCCTTCCAAATATATGTCTCCATGTTTTATGCCTCAAATTGTAAGTAGGGGGGTGAAATTACACTGTAAAAAAAGTTTGGTTTAGAATTTTAAAGGAAAGTAGTGATTTGGTCCAGCTGAAAAAGGTTAAAAATTAGCACTTCGGAAGCTGTCAAAAGATTTCAAGACGCCCTAAACATAAAATTGTCCATATTTTGAGTTAGAGCCGATGAAGTTTTCTATAATTTTGATATAATTTGTCCCAAAAGTAGTACAACACACTGTAAAAATTTCATTGAGAAAGCGCAGGTGGGATTTTTTAAATTTTCATTTATGTTCTAAAAGAAATGCACTACGAATTAATTGTGGTCTAGGACCAAATGACATATTGAGTAAACAACTGTAGCTTATTGTACATCCAAAAACGAAATAATCGGTCGTTTATGAAATATAATTGGATTGGAATATTTGAAATGATCATTTCTTTTTACAAAACTACGGATCAGTTATCTTCAGTCATGGTTCGCATTTGATTTATAAGTATTTGTGATAGTTTGAAATTGATTTTAATGTTTTAACATTGTAAACACCACCCGTTATATTATATGACTTTCATAAGTAATGAGAATTTTTGTAATAATAATTTTACGTGTCCATTCTTTATCGTCATTTAAAGTCACTAAACATTACTGGGAGTTATAGAACTTTGATAACTTTTGGTCAATTTTAGTATATCAGTAATGACACCTGTCCGAAGTTTAAGCTAGAATGTCTGAATCTTTTTATATTTGATAAGTTTGTTTGCCATTATGCGTAATTCGTGTTCGTTTCTGCTAATTTAATTCAAGATTTCTTCAGTAATTTGTGATTTTGGTTTTACTCATACACCTTAACAATTTATGACACAATGTCACCAAAAGAGACGATAAGATGTACGCCGTTACATAAAAAGATTAAAACAAAATCAAATGACTGAATATATTCATGATCTAACCAATGTGAATCTGATAATTGATGAAGTTTCGTCATGCAATGGATTCACGTGTTATATAAAGGAACAAACTACTGGCAACTGAATTAAAAACATTAAAAATTATGCTTCTTAGAGATTTAAAAACCCGAAAATAAGAAACAAGCTAAAGAAAAATATAGGCAACTAAGACTGACTGTGATAGATTCAATATGTGAAGCAAAGCGACAGCACCCAATAACACTGTCCGAGTACACAGTTATTTCGTAGTGCATTCTTTTAGAAAATAAATGAAATTAAAAAAATCCACCTGCGCTTTCTCAATAAAATTTTATAGTGTGTTGTACTACTTTTGGGACAATTATATCAAAATTATAGAAAACTTCATCAGCTCTAACTCAAAATATGGACAATTTTATGTTAAGGGTCTTGAAATCTTTGACAGCTTCCGAAGTGCTAATTTTTACCTTTTTCAGCTTGACCTAATCACTACTTTACATTAATATTTATGACCATTTTTGTTAGTGTCATTTCAACCCCAACCTGCTATACGAGGCATAAAACATGAGAAATAAATTGGAAGGGTATAACAAAAATTGGCAAGTAACACACTGTCCACACAAGGACTATATTCAGGACGATAACTGTGTACTCGACCTAATAATGACCTTCCCCAATTATCAAATGACTGAATAAAGATTTAACAAAATCAAATGACTGAATATATTCATGATCTAACCAATGTGAATCTGATAATTGATGAAGTTTCGTCATGCAATGGATTCACGTGGTTATATAAAGGAACAAACTACTGGCAACTGAATTAAAAACATTAAAGAAAAATATAGGCAACTAAGACTGACTGTGATAGATTCAATATGTGAAGCAAAGCGACAGCACCCAATAAAACTGCATTGCTCTTTATAAGGCGAGTCAACACCATCCAGAAAATTATGGTTAATAACAAAAAACAGATCTAAAGAAGATACTATGTTAGTGTCACCTTTTGGGCCCTTGTATTCCAAATTCCAAAAGTATGGTAATCTACCAAGGCCCAACAAAATCGACAATTCGTTCTTGGATTCACCATGCGTTGTAATGGTCATAAAAAAACAAGGTTGATCTCTGAAAACCCGCACCCGATCAATTTTTTTAAGTGAGTCGTTCCTTGGAAGTATACTAATACAAATTAAACCGTGGTATGGTTATTGTGTTATGACCTTTTTTGTGTTTCCTTGTTATATATTTGTTTGTTTTATAGTGATTAAAATTATAAACACAATGTTATGACTGCTGTACCCTATTTATGACATGTTTACCTATTATGTCTGTTTGTTTTGTTACACACTTTGTCAATATAATGGTATAATAGGCGACTGTCATACAAGTGAGAGGTTAACCTCGCAACAAAACCAGGTATAATCCACATTTTTACATTAGAAAATGCCTCTCCAATTCAGGAATATGACGTTCGTTTGAAGTGTTTGATGTGTTTGATGTGTTTGAGCTTTTGATTTTGCCATTTTATTACGGACTTTCCATTTTGAATTTCCCTCGGAGTTTGGTATTTTTGTTATTTTGATTTGTCGTATTTGAGGTACATATATATATATATATATATATAATTGCGGTTTTTATCCAACGCATTCATAGTTGAACGTAGTTTTCAATTTAGACTCGTTTATATTTTCGTTGCTTGTATCATATTTCCCCTCCGGTTTATATGATCCGTTCATCCTATATTGACGCTTAAAATTCAAGAGTCATTTTTCTAAAAATGAGGGTACTTTTTATATGACCGTTTCGATCCTAACATCACTGAAGAGACATTTATTGTCGAAATCCGGATCTGGTGTACTAACAACAATATTGACACCGAATGTTTGTGGCATACCATCGTGGCCACACGTATATTTTTTTTCTGTTTAGTATTAAATTTATATTATAAGATCCATTTTGTTACATGTTGTGATCAATTTTATTTGGCAATCGCCAATGACAGTCAGCAGGGTTATAAGAACAATCAGTTGTTCGACCTGTTAGTCACATGCGTTTTGTTTAAATATACTTTTTCACTTTTTTGGTCTTTTGCAAAATGTTGTTTGTGCTGTTTTTGGACCCTTCTACAACGAAATTTGTTTTACATGCATACGTATAAAAATTGCGGTTTTTTATCCAACGCATCATAGGTTTGAACGTAGTTTTCAATTTAGACTCGTTTATATATATATATAGTATTTGTCATGCTTTGTGTTATCAGGGCTATCTCAGACGACACTATGTCCTTGATGACGTCTGCTTAGAACCTTTTTATACTGACGACGTATTCTATTTTCTAGGTTAATGCAGTGTATGCTTCTCGGCGAATGATGATTTCGCGGGAAAAAAGATCCATCATCAGTGACATCGACCTTCTGGTTATAAAATGGAGGTGTTAGATACAAAAACTCGAAGATTCACTGACAAAACCATGTCAAAAGTGTCAACGACATAAGGGTGTTAAACGACCTGATTCTAAATTATCCTCTTTTATCACATATAACTGTATTCACCTTTATTGGAATATTATTTTTTCATCACCTGGCTTAAGACAAATTATATCCATTGTTTAGTAGAAAGTATAATCATAGAGAAAGAGTATGTGTAAATAACAAAAAAGTTTAGCAAAATCAGTAACATTAAATAAGTACGACTGCAGAAATTTTCCACTGATCTCTTATAAGAGTTATTGTCTTTGAATTGATATGTTTATACGTTCTGTTGAAACTTTGATAGGCAAAGAAAAACTACAAGCCGCTTGAAAGTTCATCCAAATAAGTATTCAAATATCGCAAAGTGGCCAACGTTTCAATTGACTTCATGATAAGAGTTTCCCTGAATGATGAGTTTTTGTCATTTATGTTTTATCAAAACGGTAGTAGATAGCAAAAAAAAAAACCTTTGAAATGCTAAGATGATGAGCAACATACGATCTACATGAAAGTCAAAGCGTATGACAAATTACATGTTTGCAAATATTTTATAAACTTTAATACATTTGTAGGTAGGTTAAATTGTTAAAAACAGTACACGCGATTAACAATAAAAGATTTATGAAAATACTACTTTATAGTATTTTATGTTAACAAACATAACTGTTTGCATTGAAAAGTAATAATTGTTATGAAAAGTACCAGGATTATAATTTAGTACGCCAGACGCGCGTTTCGTCTACATAAGACTCATCAGTGACGCTCATATCGAAACATGACGCGCGTTTCGTCAACATAAGACTCAACAGTGACGCTCATATCGAAACATTTATAAAGCCAAACAAGTACAAAATTGAAGAGCATTTGGGATCCAAAATTCCAAAATGATGTGCCAAATACGGCTAAGGTAAGTGCCAGGGATAAGAAAATCCGTAGCTTTTCGAAACATTCAAAGTTTTGTTAACAGGAAATTTACAAAAAATACCACGTTATTGATATTCATGTCAACACCGAAGTGTTGACTACTGGGCTGGTGATACTCTCGTAGTACTGCAACTGACATCGAAAAAGACGCTTAGTTAACGAGTTTAATGGTCCGGAATAACACACGGCTGCAAATTGTTTTAAATGATAGAATAATATCTATATTTTAATTTTCGTCGGGTCGTAAAAAGTTTCTATGGTCACATTTTTGTATTTTATTCCTTTAATTGGGGTACCCCTCGATTTACGGTTTTGGGTAGTTACCTTAAAATCCAAAAATATATTTTTTGGTTAAATTTCCCGCTATTTTCGTAAATATTTTCTATGCACATATCATCAAGGATCATCGGAATGATGAAGACATAAATATAATACCATCTCCAGGTAAAACTTTCAAACTTAAAGTTGGCTGTTTTTTAGATAAATATTTAACGCTTTTTTCTTTGAAAACGAGAAAACATATGATTCAAAAACAGTATTTGACATTTGAGAGGACAAAACATATTATTGCGATACTGCATGCAAATTTTATTGGGCAAATTCAAAACAATTTTGTCAAAAACTCAAAAATAAAAACATCATTTGTACCTTTTTTAATTACGGAAATTTCCTATCCGTCAATCAGCTCCACCATTTATTTTTTCATTCACAATCAATTTGATAGTTTCGATGTGATTATGTAGATTTTGTAGGAGAAGTTAATCTATTTTTGAGTGATTTGAATATATATAGTAGTTCTTTCGTGTATTTTCTGTAAATAAGTTATATTTTTGTTAATAAAATTTTGACTTTATATAAAAGTTAACCAAATCCTTCGGATAAGAGGTTTTTCCGGATAATGACTATAGTTGACATTGTGTGAAAATACATTGTACGTCAATGTTTAACCTCGGAGCAATTAATATGCATGCAAGTGGTCGGGGGAAAAGTACTATTGAAGTTTCGCAGAGATTTGATGTGTGACAGAGAAAGGTGATGCTAAAACCAACTTCTCTTGATATTCTGCTTTCCGTGGTCGAATCATCAGTGATGTTATGAGACTTGCACCAGAAGGCAAAATTGGTGCGTCTTTAAATTAGATTGATTGATTGATTGTTAGTTGCTTAAAGTCCAGTGGCAAATATTTCATGCATGTCCAGGACGAGAACAAGCTAACAATAAAAACAATAGGTAGGTTTTGTCATAATAGAGGCCATTCGGGATGATGATCGGGAAAATTTAGACTGCCACTGGAAAATGATGGGATATTGGATTGGGACAGAAATTTTCCATTGCAACATGCCACCTACGGACCCCTGAAAGAGTTGATGCAAAGGTTTTTAACATGCAAAGAACGTGACACTCCCTTTACACGAGGCATCGGATTTAACGTCCCTATTCTGACCGGACGTGACTGCGAACTTGATACATCCCGCACAGCTAAACGTACGACAAACTTCGTTTTACTGCCGGTCGGGGGAAGACCAAGTGACCATATTTCGTTTCCCCAGTCACCCTTGGGGAACTTTAAATTAGAAACAACAGAAATCCATATATGTGATCAAATTGATCGACATGTATCCTCACAACCTGACACTTTTATACGATCTCGCGCTCAGTTTCTTCCTTGTAGTTTGGATATGAAAACAGGGCTTTGTGTAAAAGAAAAACCTTTAAAAAAAACAGAAAACTACGCAAAACTGAGTCCTCTAAACGTGTTGACAGTCTTTTAAGTTGTGCTTATTAATGTGAGTAATCATTTATCCATGCATAACCAAGTACTTATTGAAGTCAACACCTGTGCAATTAAGTAAAACAGTCACTGAAAAATTAGAATTTGAACTTGCTGTCAGTTCATTAATAACGATTGTTAGTGATGTGATTTGTTCTTCCATAAGAAAAAGCCTTTTTCATGTAGCACATCCTCTATATATACCGATCAATTTTACCCAAGATTGTCTCTGATGCTTACCAAACTGCCAAACTCCAGAACTAACTAGATATTGTGACACCTTACAATTCAGACACAGTGGGGCCAAAGGATATGCATTATAGAGTTTAGCTCTGAACTCAATTTAGGGGATGCCATATCTGCTGCAGGAAAATTGAAGTCTATATTAAGATTTTCAGAATTACCCCAAGGTGTGTCTGAAAATATCAAGGATACATTAAAAGAAGAACAATTACTTCATCCTGCCACCAGTGCTCTTATGAGCTATGTCCTCGTTTTGGTATTTCTATGGAAATGATGCCCGCATAGCTTGTTAATAGATATAGGAAGATGTGGTATGAGTGCCAATAATACAACACACCATCCAAGTCACAATTTATAAAAGTAAACCATTATAGGTCACGGTCCGGTCTTCAACACGGAGCCTAGGCTTAAAAGTTCATTTGAAAGTTAATCGATGAAAAATAACACAAAGGCGCTTCTGAACCGTATATTGTCCCTAACAATAGGGATAACAAAAATTCGTAAATGTATGACTATTACAAAATCAATCGTTTCTGCAGCAACATTCGTCCCATTACATTTGGGATTGGCAGTGCAGATACATCATGCATATGCATATTGGAATATGGGTCACGAACAACCATTGATCGAAACTTTGTACTCACATTTCTTTTGTGTTTCCTATGCAAAGGTAAGACTATATCTGACGAGTTTGACCAAATCATGACGGTATTTACGCTCCAGATAGCATTTGTACTAAAAAAAACTGTGTTTGCTTTGAACAAACTCTGTCCTGCGCCGAACTTGTTCTTATAAAAAAGGGAAGTGTCTTGTAATGCTAATACGCGTACTGAATCCGCATATGATGACTAAGAGATTGATTCATGTCCCTATTTTATGAATACTTGAGCTATTGTGTGTCGCTTGTAAAAGTTATATAAGGATCATGACTGATTTTGAATTATAACATTAGAAAATTGGCATTGCATTGTATAATTTTTCATCCTTCCCTTAAAAAATTAATGAGTTAACTTTTTTACCAGGATTATCCCACTAAAAAAATGTTCATGCACCAAACTGACTTTGTTTAACACTCAATTTTTTTTAAACCTCGCATTCGCCTCGGGTGACTATAGTATATTTTGTGTTATAACTGCTCTGTCCAGACTTTGCAAATACACAATATGTATTTATCTATAACTAGACACTAATTTTCACAAAATACACAACCTTTAAGATGCAAAATTAAAAACACTGTTTCAGCGCTTGAATTTTGTTTTTTTCAAAGATAGAAAAAATATTGAAATAATTTGATAAACTGGTGTTTTATACTTTAGAAAATAATTCTGTAATATACTATAGTGAAATACTATACACAATATGAAAGTTTATGGATGTGAAAAGGTCAAGGCCACTTCTTCTTTTGCTATGTCTTAAATGGAAAAAAATCAGAAGGTTCCAAATCAACGCCATTTTGTAATGGCAGCTCTTCATATAAGTAGTCAAATTTGTCGTTTTATCATCGTTTATAGCACATGCTTATGATTGAATCGTTGTTTTTGTAGCATTCTATTGAATAAATATCAGAATATTTCTCCTTTTTGTTCTTGTGGTTGAAATATTGATATTTTTAGGTCTGACCTTTGACCTAAATTTCACAAAATTGTGACCACTCTGGATTTTTACGACCCAACTTTTCTTATTGTACATGTTTTCCTCTTTCCATCGATATATAATTTAGGTGTGTGTTCTTCCGGACCATTAAAGTTTTAAAAAATGAGCTCTGGTTGCAGTACTACGGGGACGAAACGTCCACCAGCAGTGGCATCGACCCAGTGGTGTAAATTGTTATCGAAAGTAACAGGATTATAATTTAGTACGCCAGACGTGCGTTTCTTAAATATAAAAAGACAAACTGTTTCCAGGTGAGCGATTCAACCTCATCCGAGCCTCTTTTATAAGGTATATAATGTGAAATAATCATTGAAATTTATTACTTAACACCGTTTATTTATTCTGCTTCATGTCACAAACAGATGCTAATAAAACAAAACTATTTCGGTAACATACATGTAGAATAAATAAAAAAAACTTGGAAGAAAAAAGTATATAATTTCTTTAGTTTTTTTTCTGATAACATTCTTTCCATATCCATTCATTTGAATAATCACAGAAAAATTCCATGTAAATGTTTGATTCTCTTTCTATTGGTGTGAACTTGCCATAGAACTGCCAGATCGATAGAACAGCTTCACCAAAGTCGTTACCATACATAAGTGGACTCTGCGCTGTGACTTTTATTGCTCCAGTACAAGAGACATAGTACAGATTTCCATTTTCCCATTTTCGGCACGTTGGTTTACAGAGTCGTCCACAGGCATCAGAGGCAGTGATCATTACTTCTGTTGGTTTATTTGCAGTAGGTTTTTCAACAGCAATGTACCCGATATGAGAGGATATAGGAAGTCTGTTGTCAACAAATACATAATCTGTGTATGTTCCGAAGTAACTCAATCCAGTCGACTTCAGTCTTACTTTGAATGCACCAGATTCATCTTCTATACAATCATTATATGTTGCTGGATTACCTGGTTTAACAACATTTTTCAGACCTTTGTATTTGTGTTCGTCGTAAATATCATACCCACTTGGATTTTTGGCGTTGGCGTCAGATTGTGATGCAAAGTGAGCCTCCTGAGGTCGCAGATGAACAACTTTAATTGGTATAAATGCCCATTTTCGTACGTCACTTGCACAACCCGCTATGAAGTTATTTTGTATAGGTTTACCCATGCATGGTTCACGTTCCTGTGGAAGATATATATTTGTTATTTGTTGAGAGTTAACAGTAATGTGATAACTGTGACTGATAGTTGTGTGGTGTACGTGAGTATCTCTTTTTCTCCTTTTACCATGATTGTTACGGAAATTCATCTTGACTCGTCCATTTCTTCTAGCATCAACTAACGGCTGCGTTCTTGCTCTAAAATTTCGATCTACTGCAGCACATTCTGCTCCGTTGGTTCCCATTCTACATTGCAGATCAGGGGACCCACAGTAAGTGTTCTGTCTTGAACAAGTAGGCGATAGTTGATAAAAACTTTTTCGTGCCAGTTGAACACCATACCCATCACGATTTGTTGGAACACGTCCAAGAAATTGAACAACAGGCATGTTCTTCATCGGAACGTCTGGTAACTGAGCAGGAAGTCCATATTTAAGAGGATAAGCTGTATTATATTGATGACTGTATCTCCATACTTCCCATAAATAGTCTATAAAAGTATGATGTAACCAAAAAATACAATCCCATGGTGCCAATTCGATAGGTCCCATTGATCCACCTATATAATTGTGAACATCGTCGTGATAAGATTCCATGGTGGGATATGGAGATGGTTCGGTCAGACGGTTAATATTTGGCATCCTCATTACATCCCTAACTTCAGCTGACGTGAACAGAGAACCTGCGTTACCAACATTTCTGATTACGGCATTGCCTCTAACGTCCTGAAAACCTCCACAAATACCAGTTCGGACAGTTCCACTCATTTCACCAAGATAGTCGGCTGTCCAGAGTATAGAATTGGCAGGAGTATCCATATTTGCATCAAGACCAGAGTTCCAATATGGCATTGTGACGGAAGGGTCGTAATACTGTAATACCAGTTCTAATCTGAAACCAATTAGCATAAAATATTCAGATATATATGAAATATGCAATGATTCAACAATGTCTTTTGATGATATGTTTGTTGTGTTGAATCATGTTAAATTTTATCAATGATAAACATTTGTTTCTGACGTACAAAACACACAGATAACATATTTCAAACGAGAATATTTTTTTTCAATTTTATACATGCCATTTTATAAGGATCAAATACTGTTTAAAACTTCGAAGCAGCAAGTTTTCACGCAATTATTTTGTGGTTTTAATAGCACAATTCAGTTCTTTAGAATTGGATTTGTAGATTACTATTCTGCTGTTACATATATTATTTTGTAAGTTTGTCAAGTGTAGAAGAAACATATACCTCTGATAAAAACCAACGTATTCTCTTTCGATAAAAAAAACCGTTAATGAACTCAGTTGTTGCTTTAAAAATACTACAACTAATACTAAAAAAAAACATTGTATTATCAAACAGAAATAAATTTATCTATCTGCAAAAAAATATATTTCCAATTTATACTTTTGCTATTTGTGAGAAAACAAAAAGATGATCCAAAAGGAGTTATTGAAATTCAAAAGTCTGCCTGATATTGATATTATATAAAAATATATGCAAAGAAAATTATCGTTTTAAGGGGGCTCGCGGGTTTGATTCATTTTTTTTTAAATTTAATATAGGATTTCACTATATTTTTCTATAAATGACCTTTATCTTATACTTAATAGAAAAATGAAATAAAAAAATGAGGTCACCGTTCATTTACGCTCACAATCTGCCTTCGAAAGAAGCATACATTTTTGTTAATGTCCTTTTTTGCTGTTGAACTAATAGGAGAAATATCGGTAATATCGAAATAAAAAGGATCTAAATTACAGAAATCGCTTAGATTTTACAATTATTTAGTTTATGTACAGCTTATTCGAAAACACCAATAAAAAATATAGGTCACCGATGAATTAAAAAAAGATATTTCAATTTTAATGCCAAAAAATGGCATTTTTGCACCAAAAGGAGATAATATGGAGCCTTTTCAATGATATCTCATTTTAAAAGTCACCTGGGGCCAACAGGAATTGATTTTTTGGAATGATTTTTGTACCATATGATAAAGTAGTAACTACTAAAGGTAATAAATAAAAGGAGTATGTTCGATAAGGTCCTAAAATGGCCCCCTTTTTTAGCGTATATTTCAAATTCGGATTTATTGACCAATATCACGATAAATTATAGCTAGTACATTGACAAGATAGGATATAAGCCATTTTGTTGAAAATTTTACTTTTCTGCGTTTTATTATGACGTCACAAGTTGTACTCATATTGATTTTTCACGAAAAAATCAATGAAAATGGGTAAATTTCAATAGATTATATGACAGGAAACTTAGAGCGCATACGTCGACAACAAAGATCTTTTTAAATAATGTTTGTGAAGACATTTCACATGTCTTATTTTAATATTAAGCTTGTCGACGCCTGCGCTCTATGTATCCTGGTCCTTTATTTGGTTGAAATCCAGCTGTTTTTGTCAAATTCACCAAAATCCTTTATCTTGACCTTTTTGGGATGTACAAATCAACGTGTTAGAATTAAACTTTGACAAAAACAGTTCTGTTCAACTTTCTCTCATGTCTTTACGGCAACTTAAAACATTTATAGTCTTGTAACTATGGACTTTGTAATTGGGGCCAAATATGGCACTTACCGAACTTACTCCTTTGTAATGAAAAATTAATGTTTATTTTTTTTCTGAAAATCTTATACCCGCGAGCCTCCTTAAGTGAAGATATATATTTTCTGATTATTTTGTAGTTGCGTCTGGTAACGAATAGTTGTTGTACACCAATTCATCTTTATGAATCATTATGTGTCTGGAAACTCGTAATGTAAAATTAAGGTGATTGATTATGAGAACTGTAAATTGAGATATATAGAGTTTTGATCCACGTTTATGCTTATGTTTTATGTACACTGATACTTAGCATTTAAAGATATTTCTTCTTATCATAAAATATTTACACCAGGATCAGAAATCTGTGATAACCAAGAAAGGCAGGTCCACTGTGAGCAGAAGTTCTGACTTGAGAGTTGTGAAATCTGGCAATCCAACCAAAATACTGAAAAGCAGACGAGAATTCTGACTGTTAATGAGTCTTTATATCTAATTCATTGGCAGTTTGATGTGTACTTCGAACTATATACAGATATAATACAGATAGGTATTTTGTGTCTTTGTGATTTTGTTAGTTAAAGTTGTACTTTTTATTAATCTGATGAACTGATTGTCAAAGTCTGTTCTTATTTTTTGCTGTTACAATGCCTTATTAGGTCGATTGAAGAGCTCGTCAATCGGGTCTAAATTTTATCGTTTAAATTGTTTTAGATTTTTCATTTTGTTTTTTTATAGCTTGTTATTTGTGAGTTTTGCTTACTGTCGAAAATCTTACGGTGACCTATAGTTGTCTCATTTGGAGTCCGTGTTGCTTATTCCTTAGTTTTCTATGTTGTGTCATGTGTTCTATTGTTTGTCTCTTTGTCGTTTTCGTTTTTAACCAGGCGTTGTCAGTTTATTTTCGATTTATGAGTTTGACTGTCCCTTTGGTATCTTTCGTCCATCTTTTTATAAATGAAGTGCTCTCACAGAACATTTCTACATTTACCCTCATTAGGAAAAGAAGAAGAACAAATGTGAAACTCAATCATATATACATGCCCAAAGGTGATATAAAAATCATAGCCAAAACTTTCTGCGGACAGCGTTAATTTGTGCATTTTTCAACCATATCAGTTCGGAAACAAAGAACCCGAAATCTTCCATAATATCAGAGAAACTTATTATTTACTTAACAGCGTATATACAATATGTATCTACTTTCTGCAGTTCAGTTTAAATTCTAATGGATAAATATTGCAATCAACGGGTTGGCGTGGTAAAATCTTTATGTCTTATTAATTTTTAACTAAATGTACAAAATGTACATGAATGCTATAATTTGCTGACTAATGGCCTATTATACCCTCGGGACTAATAGTGCAACTAATGCACAGTATTTGGTTTACGGATATATTTTCTCATTACAACGAATATTATTTCGCCCTGCACCATATTGCATTTCGAACGCTTGCGTGTTACAGGTTGTGATTAGTTCAGTTTAAGATGAAGTTAATAATAATATAAAAGGTAAATCAAAGATAGTTGTTGTGCAGTTATAATTTGCGAGTATCATTTTCAAAGAAATAAGATGGCTACGCTCACTCGACCAAAGAATGCATTTCCGTCAAACTATTAACAACCCAATGAATCGGTAGATATTTGATCAAGTAATGCTCTTATTCCTTAAATGTGGTTGCAATTTCATCTTATCCTTGTCGTTTTTTTTAACCCTTCAATGCCTGTTTTTGGCTTGAGACAAAAAGTTCGACAACGAGAATCAGTGCAGATTAATTCATTATCCAAATAGGCATCTGGTTAAATTACAATAGTACCAATTATGCTATTGACAGTATAATGAATTAGTTGAAACAGGTTGCACTGGTTATGGCAATGATTAATTTCTAATGTTCAAATGTTCAAATGTTCAAATTTTCTTATTCCTCTTTTGACTTAAAATATAAAACAACAGAGTTATATTATCATCATTATTTGATCCTGTTTCAAATGAATAAGTGTGAAATCAATAAAGTTTGGTGGAAATGTGTATTTTCATAACCTTTCATGTCCTTAATAAGAATTGATGAACAAACTAAATCTTTACATTTTAACCTTGTATACATAAGAAGATTACAACACAGGTTGCAATAACAAAAACAACAAAATTGAAATATGTGTTTTTTTAAACGTCACGTAGCGACACATTCCGTGATAACCATATTAAACACGAACTGACATACGTCTTACTTTAAAAAGTGATGTAGTTTGAATAATTCCAACACAAAGGTTCAATCAGTCTGCGTTTTGTGTTATTTTGTACGCTTGGTCCTTTTGCATGTTTTACAGCAAAAGGATCGATGCACTACTAGTGGACGTTTCATCCCGGAGATAACCACATGCACAGATATATTATTGATAGGAGCCGGTTAATTTGATAAGTTTTCCCATTGAATATATAAGAGTATAACATTTACATCTTGATACAATTTAACAAGTCATATAATTCTTTGACCAGTAACTGGTTAAAGAATTCGTTAAATAAAACCTGACTAAACGATAGCTGCAAGCAGAGAGACAATTTGAGAGTATATGAAATTCTCCACAAAAGGTTGAGATACTACCAAGAGGCAATTAAAACAATTGTGTTTCAAAATTTTAAGTTTTTCTTTATTATTAAGGCATTTAAAATAATCATTGGAGAATTTCATTTGTTCGATAACAACAACAATAATAAAATTGTGTTCATAAATGGAAATAATACTTTACAAACTGTATACGAATGAAGTGCTTTTCTATTTTCCCTTTTATTAGAAACCCAAAGGCCGAATATTTTAAGGAAAAGGATGGATAAGAATCGACACAAGTGACGATCGATACAACCAAAAAGGGACTTTAAAAACAGCATAAGAAGTAAATAAAAAAGATATCGAGCTCCGAGGAAATTCAAAACGGGAAACCCGTAATGAAATTTCAAAATCAAAAGCTCAAACTCATCATACGAATGGATAACAATAGTCATATCCCTGACTAATCTAATCTCTTGTCATTTTGCCTCAGGGAATTAATTTTTTGTTTCTTAAAATCCTAAATATATGACCGGAGAATTTAAGAAAGATATCTTTAGAATCATGCCAGTAGCAAAATACTGACTACTGGTCTGATGATACAGCTGGGGACTGATAGTGCATCAAAAACGGTTTCAAACAAGTGCTATAAAATTGAAAATAACACTTCTTCATTTTATGCGTCTGAAACGTTTTTCTGGTTTTACCTTCACCAGGAAGGCTTTTTGAAACCCAAGGGTTAAGGAAGCTCGCGGGTATAAGATTTTCAGAAAAAAATTAAATATTTGTTTTCATTACAAATTTTATTATTACCTTTAGTAGTTGTTACTTTAACATATGGTACAAAAATCATTCCAAAAACTCGATTCGTGTTGGCCCCAGGTGACTTTTAAAATGTAGATATCATTGAAAAAGCTCCAAATGATCTCCCTTTGGTGCAAAAATGCCATTTTCTGGCATTAAAATTGAAATATCTTTTTTAACTCATCGGTGACCTATATTTTTTATTGGTGTTTTCGAATAAGCTGTACATAAACTAAATAATTGTAAAATTTAAGCGATTTCTGTAATTTAGCTCTTTTTTATTTCGATATTACCGCTATTTCTCCTATTAGTTCATCAGAAAAAAAAAGACATTAACAAAAATGTATGCTTCTTTCGAAGGCAGATTGTGAGCGTAAATGAACGATGACCCCATTTTTTTATTTAATTTTTCTATTAAGTATAAGATAAAGTTCATTTATAGAAAAATAAAGTAAAATCCTATATTAAATAAAAAAAAAATTGATTAAGACCCGCGAGCCCCCTCAAAATTTTAGTTTTCATCAGTAGGATTTTTTCAAACGAATTAGAGGTATACGGGGGGAAATTGAGATCTCAAAAAACATGTTAACCCCGCCGCATTTAGTGATGAATATATGGTTTCGCTTACGTTCGTAAGAAATTGCACTTTTGCAGGTTTTTACTGCACTGTTACATGTCTATCCCTTGTCATAATAAAAAAGTGAAATGGCTGAGCACTATTAAAAAAAGACTTTCATGCAAGAATGCATTGCTATACCTTAGCTGTTTCAATAAAGTTACAATATAAGCTTATTTAAAATATTTCCTGCTTATATGTAAGTTTAGAATTTTTTCTATTGTTATTGTTTCCCATCTACACAATAATTTTTAGTGCTGTTGGTGTACTTCGAAAGATACCACTTATATGTTTGATTTAAGATATCGAACAGTGCATGCGCTTTTGAAACTGACACCCTATACCCGAACACTTTACTTTGTAAATTTTATTCACCAAACACTGGGTGTATCTAATTATATTTACTCATTCGGAAATGCAAAAGAAATCGAAACATTACTTTTTGTAAATTGCTCGATATATCCTCAGGATATTAGGTCAATATCAAAGGTCAGAGTTGGTCATGTTTTGATATTTGATTTCGACTTGTTATCGCTCTTTCTTAGAAACCGTTCAGGACATCGACAAAATGTGCTTACTAAGCTGTTAGTTGCAACATGTCGTAATTTATGTTTTTTTGGTTACAAGAGCTCATTTACATTAAATAGAATTTGCTCCCTTCTAAAGTTGAAATTAGCTGTATTGTGATATAATTCACTCACCATTATCTAATAGAGACTTAGGGTCTTTTTATTTTAGGTCCTTGCTTTATGACCTTGAAATTCAGATGAAGATCAAAGTTAATTTGTCGTCTAAGTTTTGCACTTTGCTATGAATTTCACATTTATTTATAAATAAAGCTATTGGGTCTTTTGCATTTGGTTATTAGACATATGACCTTAGGGTTAGCAGGAAGAGACCTTATGATTCCGGAAGTAATAATTTGTTGCAATGATTTCATGTAAAAAACTAAAAAACATGAATTTTTGGAATCAGTGTAAAGTAACTCTACCAGAGGGGAATTTTGTTAACTGGAAGAAGCAAATTATCACTCTTATTTCAACATACATATTTAGGATACATATATTATTTAAAAATTTTGGCGTAAGGAAATCTATATTTTGACTCCGAAAATGGTTTATTATCTCACCTTAGCTGTATTTGGCAAAATCTTTAGGAAGTTTTGGTACTGTACGAATGCTCTTCAAATTCGTACTTTATTTGGCCTTTTTATCATTATTTTATTCGAGCGTCAATAATGAGTTTTTTGTATTCGAAACGCACGTCTACCGCAAATATAAAATTTCAAAATCTGGTATCTATTCAATCTAAATTTTCTAATCTTAAGTGAATTTGGGATGAAAAGACTTTCAGTTGTTTCCTGAATAATTGGTTTTCGATAGTAAAAGAGGGACGAAAGATACCAAAGGGACAGTCAAACTCATAAATCTAAAACAAACTGACAACGCCATGGCTAAAAATGAAAAAGACAAACAAACAACAGCACACACGACACAACATAGAAAACTAAAGAATAAACAACACGAACCCCACCAAAAAAACTAGGGGTGATCTCAGGTGCTCCGGAAGGGTAAGCAGTCTGTCAATGCGGCACCCGTCGTGTTCTTATGTGATAAACAAATCCGTAGTAATATGGTCTATTTCTAATTGTCTAGAAAATTAGTGCTCGTCTGATTTTTTGAAAAACCTTTACAGACTAAATTCAAAACTTAAAATATATTTACACACCAAGGACTTACAACAGGAAGTTAATGCTAGAAAAGTTAGGTGTTTAAAATGAGAAGAATTCTGGTGGGGATGGATATATCATACTTAAGACTCACTGATAATTGTCTTAAATTTTTAAACGTGATTTCCCAGATGCTGACTGTTTGCCTTATTATATTCCTATCGAACGGAAAACTAATACATTATACGCACTAGTGAGTTAGATATTTAGTAATCCCATTTTATATTAAAATAAATGCATATATTTGTAAATTTTTATATGAAATATTATCAATATTTGTACATGTGTACTAACGCAAAAGAAGTTAATTCCCGACAATAATATTACCTTGAATGAAAAGTTTGACGTGTTTATAAACATTTCGCTAATTAGACAGAGTTTCTAAATTCATTAAATTTAATTTTCGTTTACTGCAACATAAAAAAACAAGTGAATCAGACATTTATGAACACATTAATCCTAACTGCTTATCACTTCATTGAAAATGTGGACTGTTATTGTCTTTTTGTCTTTCTGTCTTTTGACCTTGCTGTCGTCTGTTTCTGTCAATTATGTATGTATTGCTCACTTGATATCATCTTAGTTTTTACAGCAAGACATTGATATCAAGTAGGAAAACTTTGATTTGAAAACGAACAACCTTTATAAAAAGATAATATATATCGCCAAGAAATAAGAAATAGCTCCCATTGTTGAAGGAGACTTTGTTGAACAATTTGTAATTTTATAATATTGCAATGTAAATAAACACCATAAAGCTTTATTGGATTTAACTACACGAGGAACACTCAAACCAAAAAATAGGAAAGTCGAAGGAGTTCAAAAAATAAAGAATACTTGTGTGTAGCTAGGAAAGTTTTAGAATCCTGGAAAGTGAACGGGAAATCGTTTTTGTATCACTGAATCAAAATGTGAATTGAAGAACATGTGAATACTTATATGAACTGTCATGTTTATTATTTCATTAGGCACCAAACATTTATTAGTAAACCGATTTTGAACTGAATGATTATTTTGATGTGTACATCTCTTAAAAGACTGAACAATGAATTATTAAGGCATGTCCAATCTTTTAGTTAATTTTCATTCTAATTTTCTGTGTTAAATGCAGTACAGTCATTTCAATTGCAGTCAATTTTTAACTGTTTTTAAAGAAATCAAAATATTTATATTTTTAACATCCAATTACACATTTTATCATGTTTTCCACAGTAAATGAAAAAGTGACGATATGCTTCACTTCGATTTCAGGCAAAAATACTTTAACGGTGTTTTTCAGTTGTCAAATTTAGTTTTATTCAAAACGGCTGTAACCTTTCATCAATGAAAGTTTTGGTCATATACTCACATGTTCTTGAATTCAACTTCATAGATATAGGAAGATGTGATGTGAGTCTCAATGAGACAACTCTCAATCCAAATAACAATTTATGAAAGCAAACCATTATAGGTCAATGTACGGCCTTCAACACGGAGTCTTGGCTCACACCGAACAAAAAGCTATAAAGAGCCCCAAAATGACTAGTGTAAAACCATTCAAACGGGAAAACCAACGGTCTAGTACTCATTATGATTTAACAAACTTTACTAAAATTGTCCGTTTATAAATTTATAAATTATTAAGAAACCATGGTTTTAATTCCCTCAGGCAAAGTTGGCTTTAGATGAATTTTGCTATTTATTTTAGGTATTTTTGACATATAGGTCTTCAACGGTTTCGGTACTTATACATCTTCGGATTTCAAATGTTTGGCTTTGATCGTTCCTGATGGAGGTAAATCCAGAAAAGCGCTTCGGACGCAAGAAATTATTAAACGTTTTGTTTTAAAATTTTTATGTTCATTACGACATTACAACATTTATATCTAATTCATGCATTTTTAGCTTAAAAATGATCGAAAAGCTACAATAATCACACATATGAAAAACACGTTTTCTTACATTAGTAAACCTCACCTAAATGTAAGCTATTACACAATTATATACAAACATTAAGTCATAAATACAAACCACCCTCTATTTCTTGTCTCTATGATTTTAATTTACTCATACTTTCAAAGGTCCAATATTTGTTGTTTTCATGAAATATTAATTTCTTCTAGTTGGGCATGGAGTATAAAATAAAATCTGTTGTGTTGTTATTAAATAGTTTATATCGTTCTTAATAACTTTGCAATACTTATAACCTAGAGAGAATAATAATGATTTATCATATCTACCCCTTAAAGTTATAGTGTACTCATATGTATTTAAACGAAGCTTTGTTCAGATTATCGGTGAGACAACTCCTCACTGGGGACAGAATGACATAAAAGTGAGCAACTATAGGTTACCATACGGTGTTCAACAATTAGCATAACATATACTGCATTGCACTATAGCTCTCGAAATGGAAAATTGATATGCTCGAATGCAAGAGACCATATGAGGAGCATATTTTTTAATTTTAAGTCATCGTAAAGATAAATCTTTTAAATAATTGAAAACCCATACAAGCAGTATATTAACTATGCAGACAATATATGAAACATATTTAAAAAAGTGTGTTTACTTCAATCAACACAAACTTAAATATATCAAATTTACACAATTTAAAATTCTGTTAATAAGTCAAATTACTTAACCATGTTAAGAAGCACACTTCATGTTGTTATCATGATTCTAAAAATTCATTAAATAATAATTTTAATCAAATATCTCAAAACAAGACGGATATCCGTAAAACGATTCATTTTATGATATATCATTGTTTTCAAATATGCACAGTATAGAAAACAATCATGAAAAAAGAAAAGAAGTAAAGCGTCACTGATGAGTCTTGTGTAGACGAAACGCGCATCTGGCGTATTAAATTATAATCCTGGTACCTTTGATAACTAATTGTACCTCAGATATGACTCAACTTTTAATTTTTAAGTCATTAAACGAATGGTAAAAGAAACATAAGGTGTGGACTAATTTCATCAATGCATCATGCTAATTATCTTTGTATTTTTTAGTGTGCTTTTACTTATCACATAGGGGTATGGACTTATATAATTAGTTAATTATCATTTTTAATAATATGTTAACAACAGTTAAAAAGAAAATAACAAAAATACAGAGGAAAATTCTAAACGAAAATTCCCTAAACAAATGCAAAATAAAAAGTCCAAACACATCAAACGAATGAAGAACAACTGTCATATTCTTGACTTTTTATATACAAATTCTTATATGTAAATACTGGGGTTAAACATGATTTTATCGCTACCTTAATCACTTGCTTGACAGTTGCATTCATTTCTAATTTCTTACCCCACTTCTATAAGCCTGGCTCCATGCATTACGAAGTCGTTGTCTTTCTCCTTTGGTCAACATTCTGATCTCTTTACGATAATTGCGTCCTGCTTGTCGCTTCTTTCGTTTGCCTGATATTTTAGGACAAAGCAGTTTCCCTACGAAGTCTGAAATGTCTGACATTGTTGTGTTGTCATGAGGATGACCGCAGTCTCGTAAATTTGGTCCATTCATCCACATGTATCTTGTTACACATGTATTACATACAGCTTCACTTGTGGATTTAGTAACATCATTATATTTAGTTTTCATGATTATGCATTCTTTAAGATGTTGCGGTAGTTCTATTTCTTCTATCAAGCATGTTCCTATACTGATGTAAGACAGTATAAACAAGCATGCGAAGGCACACTGCATTTTGAGACCTGAAAGGAAATGTAAATTTATGAATTTAAGCCATCATTTATATAAATCAAATTTGATTTTTTTGTGTTTAGGAATAAAATATGTTATTACCTTCGCTGGTCAACCTGTGTTTGTAAAAGCACTTAACTATAATCATGTTTTTATATTAAAGATTCGTAAAATCCCTACTTAAACATTTTTTCTCATTTAACTGAGTAACAGTTTGATCCTTCACCAGATTTTACGGTGAATTGTTCCCTAATGTGCGGCATAATATGTTTTCTCCTCGAATTATAGATGGATAGATTCACAACAAAAGCTGCAAAAATACCTACAGAAATACTTGCATTATATGCATTATTAAATCAGCTGTTTTCACCATTATGAGAACTATTGTGACTTTAGAATGTACGTATTCTTAATTGTTTAATAAGTGTACTTTATAGAAAAAATATTTACAATGGTAAATCATTCCAGCTGAATGCAAGTATAGTTTGGTTAACAAATATAAGATTTTGAAAGAGATTATACACTACTTCCGAGTATAACATCCTTTATAAGTCGAAAGCTTATTTGTACTTGAAAATAAAATAAAAAGCTAGCAAATCTGTTCCATATGTCATTCATGTACTGATCTATGTCTTCGTTTCCTTGTATCAACATGTTCCAAGCATTTAGGGGGCCATTAGCTGCCAAATTTAATGTTACAAAATTAGATTCCAGGTGAGAACGCTAGTTTATCTATATTTTACGAAATATGCTTTAATTAGAACACTTAGATATTTCTGACTGTTTGCTGCAGAATGAAATGACTAAATGAACAATGGTTGGATAAGATATTAGATTCAGTCTGAATATTACAAAATTCATCCATTTGTTTTGAAAACCAATTTTTGTAAACGTAATTCAAACAAATTTATTACAGAAAATGTATCCTTTTGACCCATGTGTGTTCACAAAATAAGAAAGGATATGTTTTAATACAATGGTATGCAGGTCAAGCTAAAAATTTTGGTCAGAATATTAGGTTTTGCAAGTTTTAAACTTCTAATGTAGATGTCAGACATTTTGACAGGAGGAATTTTGGAAGGGGGTCAACGAAACTTTGCTCACATTTGCATACAATTCATGACAGTCAGTGTTACTGGTCGCCAATATTTAACTGCCTTTTGTAAAGAATCGTTCTTCGACAAGTAGGCACGTAAAATAAATACATATAAAATTGAGAAAGGAAATGGGGAATGTGTCAAAGCGACAACAACCCGACCATAGAGCAGACAACAGCCGAAGGCCACCCATGGGTCTTCAATGTAGCGAGAATTCCCGCAACCGTAGGTGTCCTTCAGCTTATGTATACTAGTACAGTGATGATGGACGTCATACTAAACTCCGAATTATACACAAGAAACTAAAATTAAAAATCATACAAGACGAACAAAGGCCAGAGGCTCCAGACTTGGGACAGGCGCAAAATTGCGGCGGGGTTAAACATGTTTATGATATCTCAACCCTCCCCTATACCTCTAGCCAATGTAGAAATGTAAACGCATAACAATACGCACATTGAAATTCAGTTCAAGAGAAGTCTGAGTCCGATGTCAAAAGATGTAACAAAAGAAAATAAATAAAATGACAATAATACATAAATAACAACTGACTGCTAGCAGTTAACTGACATGCCAGCTCCAGACCTCAATTAAACTGATTGAAAGATTATGTCTTCATCATATGAATATCAGGCACAATCCCTCCCGTTAGGGGTTTAGTATCATACTATCATAAGATATATGAGAAGAACATAACCCGTGTCATGCCAATAACTGTTTTTTTTAAATAAATGTGTTTAGATCCGCTACATATATCTAAATGGCTGGGGTGAGTATCAAATCAATGTCTAAAGCTATTTCTACAAAATGTAGATCCTCACCTCAAATTCTTAATACTCTTCTATGTTGTAAATTGGTAAAATTGATTTTTTCCTTGCCAAAACACAGACCTTTGACATTGCTTTCCTATGCTAGAATACCTATAATTCATAGAGTATTCAGCTGCTTTACAGTTCCAAAATAACATATTGTAGCAATATTTTTAAAAAACTTTTTTGCAGTTGTACCATAACAATTGTGAGATACAAACCCTTCTGTAAGTTAAGATAACGACATGTTTTATTCAAGTGTTCTCCTACAGCAGTCAGAAGCTATTCATTGCCTCTCCTATCAAATACATCAGATAATCTCTCCAACCAACCGCCAGCAGCCCAAACTTCATCACATCAGGCATTCTCCATTTTGCCTCTTTCACGAGACCAGCTGAAGCATAAAATGAAAGCCAAGATGACTAAAGATGAAATCAGAACGCAAATGGAAAAGTCCTTAAGAGTGAAAAATATAAGATGCAAGTTGGACGACTCCTCTTCTTGGACTTTGATAGGCGGTATGGTATGTATATTAATCAACACACAAAACCTTCATAACCTACAGAGCTGTCTTGATGGAAGAAAAGTATTACATGAACAGGTTCCTGGTGTGTTGTGTTTTCCAGGACAGCATATGAATCCAACCACAGCAGGTAAAATATGGCAAAGTTAAGTCCAATATAGATATTTTTTAGAGAAAAAAATATATGAACGAAGTACTATCATTTACTTTTTTTGTCAATTCCAAAATTCTATTTCTGTCTACTTTTATAAAGTATTGACATGAGTATGACAATTAGGAAATTTTCGTTAAGTGATGTGTCCTTTTGGTATCAATATTGATGATTTAAAAAAATATCTTAGCAAACAACTTTCACAATTTTAATTACATATCTTGTCTTAGATTTACTTGTAAATTATACCAAGGAAAACGTCAAATATTCTTCTATTTGAGTAAGAGAAATTGTATAGATGAAATTTTATAGTTTATATTTCAACAGTATCGGGACTTAATATTTCAATATTTTTAACTTACAGTTGAAAAAAGTTTGTAATGTAGATAATATTTCAAAACTGTACAGAATAATGATGTCAATTAATTCTGTCATTTAGAGTATGAGTACAGACATATAATTCGAGATACATATATATGCAAAAAGATATCAATACCTGCAGATAAACAATATCCTATATTTTAGTTATGTGATTGTAATAGCTTACAAATACATATTTTACAATCATTCATACTTATTACCTTCTGTCATAGATCATAAGTATTCATTTTGATCCATCTGACATTGTTACGGATTTTGTCTTGCTCCAAGCTGTGACATCTGAATATATGATGCATTCACTTTGGGACGCACGCATATCAGGTCTTATTCAGATTTGGACTTCCTGGGATTGTTACATTTTGCGTTTGAAGAAGGATTTGAATTTGCATATCTTTCCGGAGCACATTATATCACTAATGGTTTCAAGCGGGGTTCGTGTTGCTCAGTCTTTAGTTTTTTATGTTATGTTTCATAGACTGTTGTGTGTCTTTTCGTCGTTTTGTACTATTGCTTGTATGTTTGTCTTTTTATGTTTTAGCTAGGTTTTAGTCAGTTTATTTTCGATCTATGCGCTTGACTGTCGCTTTTGTATCTTTCGCCCCTTTTTTGATGTATGCGTAATTCATAAATCATTTAAAGATGAAATTATGGCTATGTAAATGGACATTATACTCATAGAGTCGACGACAAAATAATGTTGCAGGAATAGATTAACCTTAACAACTTTTTGGAATTTGGAATCCTAAATGCTATTCAACTTTGTACCTGTTTGGCTTTATAACTTTTTTATATGAGCGTCACTGATGAGTATTGTGGAGACGACACGCGCGTCTGGTGTACTTAATTATAATCCTCGTACCCTTGTTAACCATTTGCAGTCTTCATAAATATGTGGGGTTTTTTTTCAGGACAAATATTTTCCTTGTTATTTATCATGTATTGGACAGATTGTGTCAATTTTATTACTGTCTCCCCTATCATCCTATTAAACACGTTTTATTGGAAAACCTTATCATTCATAATTATAAAAAAATCAATTTGTTTTGAATGATTAATAACAGTTTTATTTTTTAATCAGCAAACTTACTTGATGAACCTTTAATACATGGAAGTACTGATAGAATGGCATATTTGCTATAATTCTAAGAAGTGAATCAATTTAAAATATGGATTTTCAGCATAGTAATTTTCTATATCCGCTTAGACCTCATCCGTTCTTTGTATCCTTTGGTGTGTTGACGACTTCCAGCTCATTATGCGTTCAACACTAGTCTTTAATCGATTGCTTTTGATCTTTTTCCTTACATCCGATACATAAAAGTCTATTTACAATTCCTAATCTAGACGTATCGCAAAAAAAGTAAGCCACGGAAAATATCCATGATCTAGAAGTAATTTTTTTTAATACTTACATAAAAAATCTTTCAAACAATAATGAGTTAAATCTAGTGTAAAACTGGAAACATTAAAAAAATATGCTTCCTTCATTATTACCTTATTATGGTTAAACTTATTACAAAAAAAAAACACTGATACTTTTTCAGTGATATTCCTGTTGGTTTGTGTAGCAAAAGTACGGTATTGCAGTCTTGTAGAGGATGTTGAAATTTTAAATAAAGTAGGTGACGGCATATTATTATCCTTAGAAAGGATCATGATTCTAGGATAACAACAATCAATCAACCAATCAACCACTCAGTTCTATTACATCGCCTTTTAGAATTTGCTGATCTAATAATCTTTATCCACAGCAGCTCTACAGATTTGCATAAAATTGAGAATATAAATAGGAATATCTCAAAGAGATTACAGCCCGATCAAAGAGCATTCAGCCGAAGACTACCATGCATTTAAACTAAAGCACGTTCCTTGATTACCAGTTCTAGGTTAGCCTGTCAATGGATTGTGAACCGTCTTATATTGTAAAGGACATGGGTATTTTTGAACAGCGGTATACTACAATTGTTTGATTAATCTTAGATAGTTGACTCGTGGCATCATTTAATCGATGTGTACATGAAAGAAGAGATAAGAAAATAAAATCCACAACTTTTAAAAGGGCACTGGCTACGAGATATATAAAAAATTAAATATATTATTTGTTTTACTCAATCATTAATGAAATGCAAATAGTGAAAAATTAATTCGCTTTTATCATCCAGTATGGTTCAATTTTGACAAAATATGCTAAAAAACATTGATTATGAATTCACTTGCAAGTGAATAATTCGACCTCATTGAATCCGTATTCATGTGAAAATCAATTTAACCTTTTAGCTTGAGATGAATAACACGTGAATTGTATGTGTAAAGTTATTTAAAGGAACAGAATGTCAATATCAAAAGTGAAACAAAGGTAAATCATTTGATTGACTGATTCGATCCACAAAATATCATTCTAATACAGGTAAAAACGATGATAAACATATATTTTTCATCTATAATATAAAATTAAATAGACCTAGACTAATCCAACAGCACGAGTTTGCTTAATCTATTTATATATTTATTTATGTTTACATCGCTTATATGGTCATCGGATGATTTGAGAGGTCATCGATAAATAATGGCTAACTTACACACGAAACGAAGCTACGTCTTTTCATGCCAGTGCTCTGTTCATTGTTTATTTTAGACTTTTACTAGTTTGGATAAATGTTTTACATTGTTGTAAATAAGATATGAGAATTTGATTAAAATCGGTGAACATGAATTTGACAGCTAGTGCCCCTTTAAGCAATTTCACCAAATTATTGTCTAGTAATCTTTTAACATACATAATAATTGAAAGGTTGAAACCTTTTTTAACAAACTGATAGTGATTTAATAGAAACCAACCCGTTTGTAGGGAAATGCCACAACAATTTTATGAAAAAATAAAATAACAAAAATACCGAACCAAAGTATTGGAACAGAAAGTCCGTTATCAAATGATAAAACCAAAAGATCAAACACATCAAACTAATGGATTACCAGTGTCATATTCCTGAATTGGTACAGGCCTTTTCTTATGTAAAAAATGGTGGATTAAACCTGATTTTATAGCTAGCTAAACCTATCACAGGTATGACAGCTGCATAAAAATTCATTATATTGACAACCGTGCGTGAACAAAGCAAACAAACATGATAGGTAAAAATGTCAAAAATATGGGTACAACAATCAACTTTGTGTTATAATCTTAATCGAAAAAGCGTTCAACTGCAGATATCATTTGAGTTTTCCATGTACTTGTTTGATTGTGCAAATCATTTGGTAAAAACACATTGTGTACTGTCATAGATTTATGATAGACAGTTTGATATTATTTCGAGAACTGGACTATGGTTTAGTTTACTGGAAAGACAGAAATAGGGAAAAGCATTTCCATGTTATATCAAATTTTTGTGTTCAATAAAGAAAACGAGATCAGAGATTTATGCCAGTATAACACGAGTACATCAGGGTGAAAATCTCTTCCCTTTTCTGTTTTTCGCATTCCCAAGGACTAAGAAGACTACCTCAGAAATCTGAATAATTAATCTTTAGAATGTTTTGAAAGAAGTTTACTGAATAAAATTGAGAATGGAAATGGGGAATGTGCCAAAGAGACAA
The DNA here is from genome assembly GCA_019925275.1 of Mytilus edulis. NCBI lineage: Eukaryota > Metazoa > Mollusca > Bivalvia > Mytilida > Mytilidae > Mytilus > Mytilus edulis. The sequence goes on from CM034349.1 coordinate 38,874,073, forward strand.
CAACCCGACCATAGAAAAAAACAACAGCAGAAGGTCACCAACAGGTCTTCAATGTAGCGAGAAATTCCCGCACGCGGAGGCGTCCTTCAGCTGGCCCCTAAACAAATATATACTAGTTCAGTGATAATGAACGCCATACCAATTTCCAAATTGTACACAAGAAACTAAAATTAAATTAATACAAGACTAACAAAGGTCAGAGGCTCCTGACTTTGGACAGGCGCAAAAATGCGGCGGGGTTAAACATATTTGTGAGATCTCAACCCTCCCCCTATACCTCTATCCAATGTAGAAAAGTAAACGCATAACAATACGCACATTAAAATTCAGTTCAAGAGAAGTCCGAGGCTGATGTCTGAAGATGTAACCAAAGAAAATAAACAAAATGACAATAATACATAAATAACAACAGACTACTAGCAGTTAACTGACATGCCAGCTCCAGACTTCAATTAAACTGACTGAAAGATTATGATTTAGTTTAGTTTAAACATATTTATTTATAGTGGATTGGGAAACAAGTTTTGCAACTTATATTAATCCCTTTCCACTTTGCGGGTGCGAGTGCTGCCTTGTAGCGGCATTATCCTGCTCTTTTTCGAAATCTACAAGGGTGTCTTTAACGTGCAAGAGATATGGCTCTCTCTTCACACGGGTCAGCCATTTATCGTCCCCTTCCGACGGACTATCATCGTTTCCTCGAGACCATACTCGCAAATGGTGTCAAGGGAGAGCCGAAAATTCAGTTCCTGAAATTTTCATCCCAATTGGGAATCGAACCAGGAACATCATATGAACATCAGGCACAATCCTTCCCGTTGGGGGTTTAGTATAATACCATCATAACATATATGAGAAGAACATAACCCATGTCATGCAACAACTGGTTTTTTAATAAATGTGTTTAGTTCCGATGCATAGACCCTATAAGTGAATCAATATTAACGCCAAAATATGCAATCTTTAATGACCTGACAACAGTATCGTAACTATATCCCTTCTTAATAAGTCTATTCAAAGGTTTTGTTAGTTTTTGAGGTGAATACTGACACCTTTGTGCTTTATAAAGAATATTTCCATAAAAAATTGGATGTGAAATACCTGAACGTATAAGAAGTCTGCATGTTGAGCTATATTTACGAATGATGTCCTTATACCGATGATAAAATTTAGCAAATGTTTTGACTAGTTTGTGATATCAAAAACCCTGGTGTAATAATTTTTTAGTAATACATACATTTCTCTAGTTAAAATCTAAAACAGTGTTACATACACAAGCGAATCGTACAAGTTGTGATATATAAACACCGTAAGATGGTGACAAGGGAACGTCACCATCTAAAAATGGATAATTAACGATAGGAAATGAAAAATCATCTCTTTTATCATAAATTTTAGTATTCAGCTTTCCGTTAGTGCTATAGATATCAAGATCGAGAAAAGGGCAGTGGTCATTGTTAGTATTAGCTTTATTTAAAGTAAGTTCAACAGGATAAATTTCTTTAATATACATACTGAAGTCGTCATTATTGAGAGCCAAAATATCATCCAAATATCTAAAAGTATTATTAAATTTGTTTATCAGATGTTGTTTCGATGGGTCTTTGCTTATTTTTGTCATAAATTGTAACTCATAGCAATACAAAAACAGGTCCGCAATAAGTGGTGCACAGTTAGTCCCCATTGGAATTCTGATAATCTGACGATATACGGAATCCCCAAAGCGAACAAAAATGTTATCTAGTAAAAATTCAAGGGCATATATAGTATCAAAGCATGTCCAATTGACATAGTGTTTTTGTTTATTGCTATTAAAAAATTACCTAAAAGAGTTTGAACATATATATTCACATTCTGACTTTTTAAATGCCCATTTAATTAGGTGTGTGATTTTTTTCTAAATGAGAATGTGAGGCAATGTGGTATACAGGGTAGAAAAATCAAAACTTTGAACAGATTCAAAATCACCAATATAAGCATGCAACTTATCAGGTACTTCCAACGAGTTCTTGACACTCCAAAAGTAATTAATTCAACTATTTTCGAAGGCCTTATTTGAACAATTTATTATCAGGTTTTTAATTGTACCAAGTGTGCTGGTAAGAATGAAGACGAAATAAATCTATATTTGTAAGGTGTTTTGTGTAGCTTCGGAAGCCAATACATAGTTGGGACTTTCATTGTATTTGGCTCTGCTTGTAAAGCGGTAGCTACAAGTTTATGTTTGTTACAGATGTCGTTTTCTGAAAATGGGGTCAGTTGGAATGTTGGTGAATTGGTGATTTCTTTTTTCAGAACCTCAATGTAAAATTTACGTCAAACAATAATAATATTATTAGCAGCTTTATCGGCCGGGACAAAAACAAATTTCTTGGCTAGTTCTTTTAGTTTATGTTTGATACGAGAAATAGGTTTATTGTGGTTATTGTTAATAGTAAAATGTTCTTTAAAATGTTGAATACGTATATCAACTATCCTCATTACTGAATTAAAAAAATAGTCCAAAGATTTTTTGTCAGCTTTTTCCCGTTTTATCCATTTTATACAGTAAGTATGGAGTGAGTCGTGGATGATATTACGACACTCATTCCAATTTATAATTGACGGGGACGATAATTAGGTCCTTTACTGAGGAATGATTTTAACTCTCGGTCTTGAACGATGTTATGATCTCCTGTTATAACATGGGAAATGGGTCCATAAATATATTCGGAGGTACTACAATAACATGAAGTAGGTGTATTTTCACTGATATTAACATCTTTACACAATTGACTATAATTAAACACAAATGTCCGGCCGGGTAGATTTCTTGTAAATATAACAAATAAGAGGTAGCTCAGCATTGTCAAAATATCCAGGAATATGTTCTTTAACAGAATGGTCGTTAAATATACCGGCAATATTTACAAAATCAAAACCTTTATTGACATACTTTATTTTAATAAAATGTTTCTTATGATCTTCAGGGCGATCAATTTTGGGAAATAGTTTAAAATAACAATATGCAATAATAATTTGAACAATTTCATACTTAGGACTGCTATATGAAATTGTGTTGCAATCGTCCAAAATTGCAGATGACACTGTTACTTTTGGAGAAGATTGCAAATTGATTTTTTTTTATTTTTCGAATTTGAATAACTTTTCATATAAAAATACGGAGATACGGTATGATTTTCAATGAGTCAACACCAAAGTTCAAGTGAAGTGAAACAATTAAATTGAGAAAAACTGACGACCTTATTCATAATATAATAATTTACGAAAAACAGACATAAAAGACATGAACCAACGTCAATCACAGTCATGCTATTGACTTTGGACAGGCATATGGTTAATGTGGCAGTGAGCCTCCCCTAACATAGAACAGGGTTGTCATGACACAATAATTCTTATATGATTTGTATCTTAGGGTATACGTTGATATGATTGGTCGAGAAAACTTCCGGTAGTTGATCTAGAAGTTGGTTATTTTTCGATGGACGACGTTAACTGAACTTCTTTTTTCGTAACCGATGTAAACAAGATGACGGCGATAATATCACCGACGTTACCAAATTGATTTTCGCTTCACGTTAATCGTTAAATAAAATAATACACATAAACATTCGTTTGAGTGATAATAAGAGTATTTGCAGTTTACCTTTTATCACATAGAAAATTTCATATACGTTAACCAACAAATATATGCATACGCCAGGCCTATTCAATGACATAAATATAGTTTACGTCTGATAGAGGTAACGAGGGTAGAAAAAGATATTCCCTATCTCCAATTTTAAAGAACTATAAGGATTAAACGCCTTTTTAAAGGAATTAATTGGTGTATAAACTGGACCAAGTCACTCACAAACATATCATAAAAGCCCTTCGGACTTTTATTTGTTTGTGAGTGTATTGGTCGAGTTCATACACCAATTAATTCCTTTAAAAGGGCGTTTAATCCTTTAATACAGGACTGTTACAAAGCCATAAACAAGAAACATAAAACTCACACACACCTACACTTAAACGGTGGTGTAACAGTACAACGTAAAAAAACAAACTTTGGAATCAATTAGAAGAGCTTAACAGATCAGATTGATACACAGCAAAAAGACATATCTCTCAACAAAAGAGACCCTATGTAAAAATCTGAGAGTACTTGCAGTTACTGACATCTTGTCCATAGCCAATAACAACTAATGGTAAAAAAAGGTATCTTAGACTAAAATTAAGAAATAATTGATGCAAGCTATACTTTTTTGACCGTCCCTTTGGTATCTTTCGTCCCTCTTTTATTGTAGTTTTAACATGAGTAGGCATTATATTCGTGATTATTTTTGCCCGAGCGAGAGTTAGGGCTAACATTACACGAATATAATGCCTACCCATGTTAAAACTACAATCAAGTATAGCTTGCATCAATTATTTCGATTCTGATTAGGACAATTACGGTAATTTCTATGTCAAGTGTGAATAAGTGTACAGCATTTGTGTAGGCTCTTCTATTAACCTCCCTTTTTTAGTTTTTAAACAAGCAAACGACTGACAATGTGATTTTTCAAAGGGAGGAGTTTTGAACAGCCATCATGAACGGTTGTCGTATCTAGGTCAAATATGTCAATTTCGAATAGCAACACATTACAATTATAAAAATGAAAAAGTAACAACATATGCATCATTCAAGAGTTTGTAAGTGTTTTAAGTAAATGAAACATATTAAAGGCATGCCATTTTGATAAAATTTATTATTCTGCAGTAGTCAATATACGCATGTGCAACACACATTTTATTGGATTTAGAGCATGGGTTTATTCACAAAGAGAAAGAAGCACGTCATATTGGAATCTCAATCAGTACACATCCAGCATCCAATTGATTTGGTGTATAAACGATATTAATTTTCAGATAAAAACAAAACCTTGTGCATTAAATGGCAAAATATATCGACGGATTGTAGAAACGCGAATGTGCACAACTGTAGTATTTAGTATAGGTTCAATCTAATGATATCAAAATCAATATTTATACCATTTTCCGTTTTTATGTACAGAAGTTCAATGTGCACAGGGAAGATTTTGGTTACTTCAAAATGGTCTCTTTTGTTTTATGTTCGATAAATCAGGATGAGGTTATTGTTTCGATTATCACTAAAACCAATCGTTCGATTTTCTTTCTCGTCTAGGCCAGCAAATTTTTTCATTGTCGGTTTTCTCTCAACACCAACAAATATGTCGTTTATATACATATTTTACCTAGATAAGAGTATTTTATCGTGTATAAAGTTCCGATATTGCTCATAATGTGGTCTTTTGTTCGAATTTTAATAGGACAATGCATTTACAACATTCCTATTTCGCACTTTTGATGTATTAACAAAGTTGGTTTTTTATTTCATTTACCAACATAATTACAGTTGAAATTGTATTATTAGTTTGTAGAACAAATTCTGTTATATGGATCAGAAATATAGTGCTTAGAAAACATAGAATGATATAGATTTGCATCTTCTATTTTGCAAACTTCTTAAATGCACAATTATAGGGATGTTTCCTTGATTTATTTTTAGGATCCCTGTTGTCATACAACTCTTCAATTTATTCTGTTTGCAAACGTCCTTGGCTTTCAAATATTTGCTTTTGGCGTTCAGGATGAAGGTTAAACTAGAACAGCGTTTCTGAGGCATTATATTTATAACGTTGTTTTTTTTTTCGCTCCACACTCAAGTAAAGTAAAAATTAAAATGTTATCGTTTTGGAGTATAATGGATAGAAAAAAAGACAGTTGTTCAATATGCACATTGACAGTATTAGTAAATTCTACTTGAAACAACTATAATAACAGGTTGTTTTTTTTTTACCATTTTGTCACTAAGTTTCCTTTCATACCTTGTTGTCTTTATATACATTATGAGTTTTGTTCGTTGTTGAAACTCGTAAGATGACCTGTAGTTTTTCACTTTCCTACCCTCTTGTTTTTATTGGGTTCAATTATCCATCATACTACATCTCATTATTTTTACCATTGAAAACAAGATTGTTTAGCAACTATTAAAATTGAAAGTTCAAGCTCATGCTTATTGTTTATTGGAACAACTAGATATCATTGAGATGGGAGCCATCTCTGTGGGCCCCGCTGTGAATAATGTGCATTAAAAAATTGTATCTTTACCATAGGACATGGGTTTGTCAACTGAAATCAAAGTTTTTGACCTTGACCTTTGACCTAGGAAGTTGTAAATAAATTATGACACACCCTTTGGTGTTGGTTTATAAACATGTCAAGTATAAACTTTGAAATGATAACGGTTCTCAAGATATAGAGCGGACACGATCTTTACCATAGGACATGGGGTTGTCAACTGAAACCAAAGTTTTTGACCTTGACCTTTGACCTAGGAAGTTGCACATAATTATGACACACCCTTTGGTGTTGGTTTATATACATGTCAAGTATAAACTTTGAAATGATAACGGTTCTCAAGATATAGAGCGGACACAATCTTTACCATAGGACATGGGGTTGTCAACTGAAACCAAAGTTTTTGACCTTGAACTTTGCCCTAGGCAGTCGTTCATAAATTATGACACACCCTCTGGTGTTGGTTCATATACATGTCAAGTATAAACTTTGAAATCATAACGGTTCTCAAGATATAGAGCGGACACGATCTTCACCACAGGACACAGGGTTGTCAACTGAAACCAAAGTTTTTGACCTTGACCTTTGACCTAGGAAGTTTTACATACATCATGACACACCCTCTGGTGTTGGTTAAAATGGATGTCAAGTATAAACTTTGAAATCATAACGGTTTTTAAGATATAGAGCGGACACAAAGTTAAAGTGTTACGGACGGACAGACGGACGGACGGACAGACTGATCACTATAGGGCGACCCGCCTTAGTCGGCGGGGCCCTAATGATACTCAAGAAGATTCAAATGAGCCATATTAGCACTATCTATTAGATGTTTTAAATATGGGAATAAGTACCGAATCTACCGATGCGCCCATCATCTCTTCTTTTTGAGTCCTTGCGATTACTTTCTTTTTTTAAGTAAATTGTATCTTTTTAATAGGTTTATGAAACTCGAACAATTAGCAAACTACTTTTGCCTCTAATTAATCTATATTTTTTATTGAGTTTTACCAGAAGCCCAGAACCATATATTGAAAGAGATCTGAATATAAATTTAGATAAATCCAGTGCAATAGCTCGGATACAGAATGAAAATGAGAATGGAAATGTGGAATGTGTCAAAGAGACAACAACCCGGCGAAAGAACAGAAAACAGACGAAGGCCACCAATGGGTCTCCAACATAGCGATACAATCATGCACCCTTTCTGGCTCCAGCTGGTCCCTATACAAAAATGAGTACTTATTCACTGAAAATGAACGTCACACTTAACTCCAAAACATATCAATGAACTAAAGTTTTAAAAACATACAGGACTTACAAAGTCCAGAGTCTCCTGACTTTACACAGGCACCAAAATGAGTCGTGGTCAAACATCTCAATTCTCCTCTCTTTGAAGCCTTATCAAACATTAGAATTTGCAGAGTATTGCAAATTTTGATGGACTGATAATTCCACTAATCTATTTGTTAACTACATATGCTACAAAACTGTTTATGAGAACGTTAATCAGCTGTAAAGTTGACATAAAATACTTTAATCGAAATACACATTTGCGTTAACACGTCCGTAGATAATGTAGATAATTAGTTTTTAAAACTGGGATTATTTAAATTTGTTTTTCTAGATATGTTTTGTATCTTTTGGGAATATTGCTGATTACACAAGAACTTTTCAACCGGTTCATTTTGGAAAGAATTGATAATTGGCTATTGTTTAGAATTATGTATGCACTTAGAAAGTATTTTCAAAACAAACTACTTAAAAGTACTAAGATAAAATGTCTAATAAAGTATTTTTCGTTTTCAACATACGATTGATTTTTGAACGGATTTAAACAATAGACAGAGTCCCTTTTGAGGAACCCAATGTTCAATGACACTATTTACTATACTTTATATAATAATAATTTTGTTTGTGATGAGCTAAATGCATCGAAAAATATCCCGTTATTTCTCAAGACAAACCAATTATCTCAAGGAGAGATAAACAAATAATGTGAAGACATAAAATTCCGATTCAATCCATCTTTTGTTAAAATATTACATTAATCATTGTTTTAAATCTTCTACAAGCATTACATTCCTTTACAGTTTCCCTTTCAGTACGGTAATGCCTTGACAAAAATAAATGTTTCCAGATTAGAATTCCGATGATTGGTTGCAATACTTTGGAGATCCGAAATTTTGAACCACCTAACAAAACAATTTACTCCGCTTAAAATGTTAGTAATTTAAACAGATTATTTCATTAATCAGCCTTTACACATACATTTAAGATGAATGCCATTCTTATTCTTGTTTCTATACTTTCTCCGAAGAATAGTCTAATGAATTTATTTTCATGATCAAATCAGACAATATCATAACTGTATTGACATTCGGTGAGTAGATACATGTAAAGGCCTAAACAATACTGTTGTGTGTAAATCACATTGCATTATCAACAACATAATGCCAACTGACATTAACCAAGGAGGAAATCTTGATTAAGCATAGGTTTGTTCTTTGTTCCTTTGAATTTTAACTAAAGATGAATAACTGGATCGTCAGTGTCTTGACATTCAATGTTATATAACTGGATCTTCCAAGTACTCCACAAAACCTCTTTCTAAATCATTCACATCGACTTTATCAGCAAACAAATCGGGCTTCAAATTTATTTTGAAACTCAATCCTCTAAAGGCGTCTTGAATCGATGTGGATAAAATGTTAGGGTACACACAATTAATGTTTCTCTCCTCTTGCAGCAGCATTTAAAATCGGAATTTTCTAAACTTTACACAAGTATTCCCCATTCCAGACTACTGTGCATACTACTTTCTTTGGTGACCATATATCCCATCTAACGAAAAATGAAGGATTCAACAGATATCGTTAATTCTGCCTCCAATCTTGACGTTCATCTAGACATTGACAATGAGAGTCGGTCGAGAACAAAAGATGATTTCAGATTCCGTATACAGAACTTTCAATTTCTATGCAGAAACAATCCATCGACGCCAGCATTTGTAGGTATATCTCCCAGTGGGTACAATTCAAGAACTTGCATTTATTTCCAATCACGATTTCCTTGGTAAAGGCTTTCTTCTTACAAGAAAGCTTTTAAACAAGGGTTCCAAATATTGAAGTAAAAATCATTCATTCAAAGACTTTACGAACAGCATCACAAATTGGTTTACCGTTATTGATTATATATTCACAGATGATGACGGATATGTTACAAGTCACAGCCATTATACCGTCATATTTTTTACGTACATGAACTACCGTTTTAGACTTCTCACTGAGTGTGTACGTATATGAGCAACACGACGAGTGCCACATATGGAGCAGGATTTACTTACCCGTCCGAAGCACCTGAGATCGTCCCTGTTTTAGTACGCTTCTTGTTGCTCAGTCTAAAACTTTATGTGATCTGTTTTATATACTGTTGTTTGTCTTTTCGTTGTCTTTTCTTTGTTTTTGCCATTGCTTTTGTTAGTTTGTTTACGATGATTGGTGAATATGTTCCTAACAGTAAGTAACTATCTCATATTTCTTGAATTTAAACGATGAACCAACACGATATGGGTCAAGACCATTTTAGTCGGATTTATCTGAGCTACATATCATGTACTTACTGTTTATGCAATATTTTTCAACTTCATGTGTAAATATTATTTGGATTTTATGATTTAATTTTTTTTTTTAAGTTCGATGGGTGATTTTGAAAGGAAAAAAACCATTCACCATAGAAACCAGGACTAAAATTAATGATGAATAAACATTTTACTTAGAAGTATGACTAAATCAATGACAATTCACGTCAACACAGGAGTGTTCACAACTGGGCTGGTGAATAAACCCTCGACTGGAATCGACCACGTGCTTGTGAATAAGATCATCATGTATACCAGGACAACAATTGTGTACGCCAGAAGCGTATGTCGTCTACAAAAGACCCAACATTGACGCTCAGTTCAATAATATTAAAAGGGCAAAGTAATAGAAGAAGTTAAAGAGCATTTAGGACCCAAAATTAAGAATGATTCTGCCAAATGCAGTAAGTTAATCTTTCCCTGTGGTAGAAAACCATTAGAAAAAATAATGTTGAGTAAATATTTACTTATCTTATAGTTATGACCATATCAAGGACTACTAGGCTTGTGACATCCTCTGTGACATCGACCCAGTGATTGCAAATAAATTCATTGTGTATACAAGCTTCAAAATTGTGTCCGTGGTTCGTCTACAACAGATAAAGCAGTGACGCCAAATAAATGAATTCGCAGTTAATTTGAGTTAGTGTTAATAAACATTGGGTATACGTTTCATAACATTTGTTTGATGAAAACTTAAGTTAGAGAACGGAAACGAAAAGTTCAGCAGCATGTTTTTCCATATATAAACAGCATAATAACATAAACGGTAACAGTTATTGATAATTCTGTGATACCCTCTGGAATTAACAGTCAATACCAGTGGTAGTAATAACATAAACGATACCAATTGTTCTATACAAGGTGGCATTTCGACAATAAATGCCTCTTCAATGATGCTGGAGACCAAAACATAACTCTTGAAACGTAAAAATGACAACAAAAAATTCATGGTTGATCTGTGTTTTATGGTTATAAGCATTTGGTCAAGACATAATATTTGGTCAAGACAAACTTAAGTTAGAGAACTGAACCAATACATGACGCAATTGTTAAATGTGCAATGGGGCATATCTCTGAAATGTTAAAAGTGACGCCATCAAATTCGAACTTGATCCGTGTTTTGTGAATATAAGTGTATAAGTTTCATAAAATTGGGTTGAGACACAAACTTAATTTGGAGAACGAAAACCAAAATTCTGCATTTGTTAAGGGACATAACTCTGGAAGGAAAAGTACATTCTTCATATATTTGAGAAACTAGATTTTTTCCTGTTTAAGATAATTCTTTATGAGAAACAATGAATACAGTTAACATGTCTAAAATGTTGATCATATTCAAATTTAAACCATCGGGAAGTGGTCAGTAAATCTAGTCAAAATATGACTGATCAGTTCACGTGCCAAACTGAGAGACGTAGAAATCATTAAACTTGTACTTGTGGTTCTCCATCGTCACTACGACTTCCTCCTCCCAAAAGTAAACAAGGTCACCTGGAAATAGTCAATAGTATTGAAAGCGGAGTTAACAATTAACCAATCGATAAACTTTGTGCGTGTGCTGAATACAGCTTCCTTTATATTTTTTAAGATTAACTATATGTATCAAAGTTGTACATATATCGATGAAAGTTTGTTGTGTTTGGTACGGTACACGTGCTTATGCTTTTTATAGATAGGTTTGTTTGGTTGGATATATAAGGAATGCGGGTATAATTTCATGCACGGGTCGTTTGATAGTAGTTCAAGTCATTCGAGTCATTGGAGTCAAGTGTTCTAGAGGCTTTTTTCTAAATAATTATAAAAAAATATTTATTTACAGGTTGATAGTCCAGGATGGGTCGCAAATATTGATGTGCTAGTCAGAGACAGACAATTCTCACAATTCTCATTGATATAAAATGAATTACGTGTATTTCTTATCTGAATAAAATGCACTTGACTTTTGCAAGTGGCTACTCCCAAGTTAGAGTTTTGTATTATATTGAGAAATGCTTTATGTTCGGTTGAGGTTACGAATTAGAACATAATTAGCATGTCTTTTTCTCAGGATCTGGCCAACATTACAAGAATATCACTGGATTGTCCTCTATGTATAAGTGATGTATTCATGTCTACATGACACCGCGTGTCATATTGTTATTCCTTTTTTATTTGTCAGCCCTCAAACAGGAAATTTGGAGACTTATTGTTGTGTCCAGTTTTCTTCTTATTATAATAACGCTCAATCTTGTATTACTATGAACATGAGATAATGTGGTAATATCGCCAATGGAACAACAATCCGCAAGAGCTCAAATGACGTGGATAGTCAGCATTAAAAACCACGACATGGAAAATGTGATACAATTAAAATAACAGACATGAATCAACAACATACATTGCATAACTGGTTCTTATCTTAGGACAGACACATAAAAAATGAGAAGTCACTGCGGTTAAAGGAAATTGTGCGCTTTTTGTCGCCTAACTTGGTACAGTGGTAAAAGAGCAGAACATAAGGAGAAACTAAAACACCAAGTTGGAATGGCTCGACTCAATAGATTGATACGAAGCACACAAAAACAAAAACAAAAATAACACAAAAACAATAAACACAAAGCACTATTAGAAGAGTTCTCGGATTTATTGAAACTTAGTTTAAAGACATTTACAATTAATAATTATAATAATTAAGTTTGATACTCAGTGATTAAATTGTAAAATAAGTAATAACATTATGATTTGAATAATATTCGTAAGGAAAGAAAAGATTAATTTAAATCATGTCTCCACTGAATCACTGGGATGCGTTTTGATTGTGTTGATTTGAACTGTTGACATAATTTGTAATGCATTTGTTTTATTCAATGTTTGCTTGTTTTGTGTTTAGTGTTATATTCTTTGCACTATTTTATTATGTACCACCTTTGATAAAAGAGGGGCGAAAGATGACAGTCAAAATAAACTGACAATGCCATGGCTAAAAAAAGACAAAAAAAAACGACAAACAACAGTACACATAGAAAACTAAATGCTAACCAACACGAACCCCACCAAATATTGGGGGTGATTCAGGCGTTTCGGAAGGGTAAGCAGATCCTGCTCCTCATGTGGCACACGTCGTGTAGCTCATGTAATTACAAACCCGGTTAATAGTCTTATTCGTTAGGTCATATTCGTGAAAAATGAACGGGATTGTAAGAACGACTTAATGAACATCCGATATCATCTGTGAAACGGATATTCCATAATGGTCAACCAATTCGTGATAGCGTCTGTAAATTTTACGAAGGGATGATTTCAACTAAACCATATGGACCTCTTGGTTAAATAGCTTCCTTGTGAGCAGCAACCCTCTATCAATGAAATCATGATAGGAAATACAAGCCCGGGAATATTGTATCAATTGGGAGATATTTACTCTGTATTCAGGCGCTGCTGGTATATGTTGCTACATAGAAATGGACAAGTCACAATTGGGAAGCTAAAATCATCTCTTTTGTCGTAAAGTTTTGTTTTCAACCGAATCTCATTGTCAATTTCTAAATGTAATTAAAGATATGAGGCAGACTTAACTGTATCTGTTGTAACCTTTATGTCTAGTTCGATGGATATATGCGTTCAACATAGTCACAAAATTTTGAATAATTTAGTGAGAGAACGTTATCTTTATAGCGGAAAGTAAAGTTATAGGATATTGTTTACTTCTTATCTTTCTTCCTAAAAAGTTCTTGTTGAAGTCAGTCTCATGATGATAAAGGAACAAGTCTGCAACAAGAGGGTCATAATTGGTTCCCATAGGAATGTCAATAGTTTGTTGAAAAAACGTCCTCCAAACATAACAAAACTGTTGTCAATCAAGAAATCAAGCATCTTGATAATGTCAGATTCAGATAATTTTTTCTTTGAATCAGAGTGATCATTTACAAAGTAGGATTTATCCCCCCTTAGACAAGATACTTGTATCTATATTTGCCATTCTTTCATTGAAACAAGCCAAAATCAACTCTTTCAAATCGTCTTTTTGTATGGAATGGGGAATACTTGTGTAAAGTGTAGAAAAGTCAAATATTTTATTTATATTGCAAGATGGAAGAGTATTATTAATTTACATTATCAATTCGTATATTTTAACTAATTTTAATTCGTTTAAGGATAGTCACATGTTAAACTATATTTTCGAAGGTAGAGAGAAAACGGCAGTTAGCAGAAAGCATACTGCACGGTTATTTTTAGAATATGTAAAAACCGGCATACCTTGTGACGTCATGTAATGAATTTCAGGATATTGTTAAACGATCTTAAACGTTTTGAAACAAATGATATATGTGATCGATTATTTGACGAAAAAAATCTTCAAATACTTAAGATGACAAACAAACAAACAAAAATCAATTGAAGAAACAACTAATATTTTGTTATTGTCAAGGAGAGTCAGACAATATGATATCAATAAAATTCCAACAAAATCAGATGACGATTTAAATTTTTGGATACAAATATGGTCGGAAATTAATAATATAACAAATATAGCCTTTGTATGAGGTCAATACAGGATATATCGACCAAAAGAAGTATATCCACCTCGGACTTCGTCCTCAGTCAATATACTTCTTTCATGTCAATATATCCTTGTATCGACCTCATATAAAAGCTATATTTGTATAGTATGTACTCTAAAAGATCTTTGGAATTTTTTAGTATACACATCTGATTCACGACAACTTTAGAAAAGGCAGTTTCACAATAACTTTGGATTCCGGCTTTTATTTCTGATAAAGTAGATGTTAATAATTTAGAAAGAGGTTTCGTGAAGCACTTGGAAGCAATATACCATTGTTTGTAAGGACACTTATGAGACAGTCTCAATAGCAATCATACAACATCTTCGTCTTTATATTTAAAGATTGAATTAGCATGTATATTCAGTTCAGCCTTAATCCATTTGGAAACAGTATCTAGGTATTCTTTCTCGCATTTAGCCCATTGACTTGCATTATCCTCGACTGGATCAATCAGTATTTCCAAGTTGTATTTCCAATTGATTGCTTTAGGTTTACGATGTTTTGGCCCTTTGAATAACACATTTCGCAAGGAAGAATTAAGATATTTAGATCCTGCAAAACGTGTTTGTAATTGAAAATTTTAGTTGCAATTGGTTTGGTATAGGTATGAGAAATGATAGGTACAGACTGATCTTTAAAATAAGGAGGTATTTTCGATTAAACTAATTTATGATGAAGGATATTGCTCTATTTGACGCCATCGAGACTTTTGATGGCAAAGGAAAGTTTAAAAAAGGATCTTATCTGTCTTATCTTTTTTTTTTATCTTTTCCAATGCGAACTGTTTTGAAACGTCTGTAACTTGCAATATCCAAAATGATAGCTGTAATTTATATTGGTTTGAATGAGGGTTTGTAACAGTGCGGATTTCCAAGCATAAATTGAAAAGTGAATGAAGTTTTGAAAGGGGTAATGAATAAAGTTTCGTTGGAATGTGATAAATACCTAACGGCTTTTGCATAAACGGTATCAAATGATTTACAGAGACATCATGTAGAGTATGTGATGTATAATGACGATGATCATGACTGCGGCTACGTCATGGAGTAGAGTTGAAAATATTCAATGATAAATGTTTAGAATTGCGATAAATTTTCATCTCTGTTCTTGTACTGTGAACAACAAATGTATTTCATAAAAAAAAAATGTCCGCACTTCTAGCAACAAAATTATCACGATGTCTTAAGTTACATGTGTATGTTAATTATACAACTCCATTTGTCCAAAGTTATAGTTGTCTTTTTTTTTTTTACATTGTTTTAAATTTTGTATTTATGTTGTGTAATAGATTTTTGTTCGCTGTATGTTTACTTGTTTTGTTAATATTTCCTTTTTGTTTGAGTTAAAGCATTTCAATTGATAGTTTTTTTAAAGTATGTCTTTCTGTGTAGTAATGTTAAAATACTGTTTAAGGTTATAACGACCAAACATGTCCTTTATCAGGAACCTGTAACAGTTGTTCATTGGTTGTCGTTTGTTGGTATGATTCATCTGTGTTTCTCTTTACTCGTTTTTTTTATATATATATAAAAGATTATACCTTTGGTTTTCCTGTTTGAATGGATTTACACTTGTTATTTTGGGGCCCTTTATAGCTTGTTGTTCGGTGTCAACCAAGGCTCCGTGTTGAAGGCAGTTCTTGACCTATAATGGTTTACTTTTCACAAATTGTAACTTTGATAGAGAGTTGTCTCCTTTGCACTCATACCATATCTTCTTATATCTATATAATAGATAGGTATAGGAAGATGTGGTATGAGTGTCAATGAGATAACTCTCCATCCAAATAACAATTTATAAAAGTAAACAATTATAGGTCTAAGTACGGTCTTCAACACGGAGCCTTGGCTCACACCGAACAATAAGCTATAAAAAAAAGGTCCCATAATTACTAGTGTAAAACCATTCAAACGAGAAAAACAAAGGTCTAATCTATATAAAAAAAACGAGTAAAGAGAAACACAGATGAATCATACCAACAAACGACAACCAATGAACAACTGTTACAGGTTCCTGATAAAGGACATGTTTGGCCGTTTTAACAGGCACAAACCTTCATCCTAACCTTAAACAGTATTACTGTTTTGGCTGTATTCGTTATCGCATGGCGAGGCAGATTGAATAGACTTGAACAAATACATGTGTCTATAATTATATGTTTGAACAGTGTTTCATTGATATGTGAATTTTTTTCCGTTATTTGTTCGTTGCGTTTTAGTTGGTTTTTTGGCGGGTTTTTTTTTTTTTTTTTGTCTTTCTTCAACATCTGAGTTTTTATTCTACTTGGATGATCTACTTCTTTTTGTGAAGAGCGTATCGGATAGAGCTATGAATGAAATAGAATGAAATGTGGTGAATGCACGCAGAAGTCATACAATTCATTCATTAATCATTTTGTTAAAAGTACATTCTCTTCAACTTCGTACTTTATTTGGCCTTTTCAACTTTTTTGGATTCGAGCGTCATAGATGAGTCTTTTGTAGACGAAACTCGCGTCTAACGTAAATACAAAATTTAATGGTATATATGATGATATAAAAAATGAAGATGTGGTATGATTGTCAAAGAGACAACTCACCACAAGAGACCAAAACAACACAAAAATTATCAACTATAGGTCACCGTATGGTCTTCAACAATGAGCAAAGCCCATACCGCATAATCAGCTATAATGACCCCGAAATGACAATGTAAAACAATTCAAACGAGAAAACTAACGGCATAATTTATGTACAATAAATGAACAAAAAACAAATAAGTAACACATAAACAAACGTCAACCACCTGATTACAGGCTCCTAACTTGGGACAGGCACATACATACAGAATATGGTGGGGTTAAACATGTTCGAGGGATCTCAACCCTCCCCTAACATGTGACAGTGGTATAACAGTACAACATCAGAACGAACTATAAAAATCAGTTGAAATAGGTTTTACTCATCAGATGGATAACAATGCAAGTGGACGTGGACGGGTACTTGTACATCCCAACAACAAAAAGACACTAGTTACAGTTCTGATAGTACTCGTAATTAACTGACAGCTAGTTCAAAGCCTCTAACAACAACAAAAAAATGCATCTAAGACTAAATTATCAATCCGTACACATCCAACATCCAATGGATTTCGTGTAAAGACGTCATAAACAGTCAGAGAAAAACATGACATTGTGCAATGGCAAAACACAGGTATCGACAGATTGTAGATCAATGAATGTGTAAATGTATATAACATACAAGTAATATTTAGTTTGCTTTTTTAATACTGATAACAAAATCAATATTTATACCAATAAAAACAATATTAAATTATCTTATTACAGTGTTGAATTGGTAACCTTTTAGAATAAGTTTATTTAAAGGATCGATTTGTTTACCATATATTTTCAATTAAGTGATGTTTTTTTTTAATTTGTTGTTTTTGTTGTTGTTGTTGAGAAATTACATCGAAAACAAGAGTGAAATATACAAGCAGGCAAATTATTATAGTTAAGCTGACAGGATATTGTATGATTATTTATTTGTTTTATATTTTAAGCTTCAAAGATCATGACAAGTTCAAATAATATAATATATAAAAGTAAGAAATCTTTCTTTGTACTCCAATTTATTAAGTATAGAAACACTAGCATAGTGTATTGGTAATAGTCAAATTTTGACAAGTATTAAACGTTTCAATACTTGACAGACAATAAATATAAATATTTCTTGATCTTTTTTTCCATCAACAATTCGACGTACAGGCTGAAAATACAATTTGGAAAGTAAGCAATAAGTGTTTGAGTAAGAGAAGAATCAATTATATCATTAGCATTTTCAGAGTATCATTCACTTCTAAATTAATCTTTTTTTCATATAACATAATTATTATCATTTAAAACTTATCAATTAAGCAGTTATTTGTGACACGTTTTCCATATCCATTCATTTGAATAATCACAAAAAAATTCTATATAAATATTTGACTCTCTATCTCTAGGTGTATATGTGCCTTGGAATCGCCAAATTGATAATACAGCATCGCCAAAGTCGTTTCCATACATATGTGGTCTCTGTTTGGTGACTTTGATGGCTCCAGAACAAGGGACATAAAAGATATGTCCCCCTTCTTGTCTGCGGCAGGTCGGTTTACACAGTCGTCCGCATGCGTCGGATGCAGTTACTAGGACTTCCGTCGGTTTATTTACTTTAGGTTTTTCAATAGCGATGTAGCCAATATGAGAAGAAACCGGAAGTCTGTTATCGACAAAAACATAATCTGTATATATACCAAAGTAACTTAACCCAGAAGACTTCAATCTGACCTTAAATGCTCCTGATTGGTCTTCAACACAATCTTGGTATTTCGCAGGATTGCCCGGATGTACGAGTTTTCTCAAATATTTGTATTTATGTTCGTCATACATATCATATCGGTTGTGTCGTCTATTAACATTAGTCTGTGATGCAAAGTGGACTTCTCTTGGACGAAGATGGACAACTTTGATAGGTATAAATGCCCAACGCTTTGAATCAGTTGAACAATCTGCAATAAAATTGTTTTGGATAGGCTTCCCCATACAAGGTTCACGTTCCTGTGGAACGTACACGTTGGTAATTTGGTCCGCATTTATTGTTATACTAAAACTATTAGCTATTGCCGTAGAATGATAATGCGTGTCTCTTCTCCCGCGTTTTTTATTTTGTTTTTGTTTATTACGGTAATTTATTTGAACTTTCTTATGCTTTTTGGCATCAACAAAAGGCTGTGTTTGTCTTTTTAAAAATCTGTCGACAGAAGCGCATTCTGTACCCGACTTCTTTATTTTACATTGCAAATCAGGCGAACCACAATCAGTATGGTCTTTTGAGCAAGTTGGTGAAAGATGGTAGTAGCTTTGTCTTGCAAGTTGTACACCAGATCCATCACTATTCATGGGAACACGTCCAAGAAAATTTATGAAAGGCATATTCTTTATTGTGATATTAGGATTTTGAGCTTCCATTCCGACTTTTGTTGGATAGGTAGTATTGTATTTGTGAGTATACCTCCATACCTCCCATAAATAATCTACATAGACGTGGTGAAGCCAGAAAATACAATCCCATGGTGCTGATTCAATCGGTGCCATTGATCCGCCTACGTAATTGTGCACATCGTCATGATAAGATTCGATAGTGTTATACGGAGACGGTTCGACTAGACTGTTAACGTCAGGCATATTCATCACGTCCCTTGCTTCAGCGAAAGTAAATAATGATCCTGCATTGCCGCCATTCCTAATAACTGGGTTGCCACTGTTATCCTTAGCACCACCACAAAGACCTGTTTTAACTACTCCAGTAAACTCTCCAAGATATTCATCCGTCCAGAGTATAGAATTTTCCGATTTATCCATATTGGCATCCAAACCTGAATTCCAATACGGTAGCGTCACCAAAGGATCAAAATGCTGCAAAATTAATTCCAAACTGCAAAAATAAACCAGACAGAACTTTATTGTAGATTAAATACATTGTTACGCTAGATAATTTTAAAATGCATCTTAATAAAACTGTACAGTAATTGAATTCGATTTAAAGTCAGACAAAACCATATATGAATTTTTAATTTCTAGTTAAACCGTTTTAGAAATTGATTTTGAAGGATTAATGAAAATTCTTAATCTAATGATATTTACGTTTTGTATTTCTACTGTGTAATTTATTTGCGCCAACATTTTTGTTACCAATTTGATGGTCTCTTGGTAGCGTATTCGCCCCCTGCGCAGGAGGTCAAGGTTGGAACCCCGTCTGGGTCAACTCTGATACTTTAAAATTGTTATTTGCTGATTCTCCGCCTAACACGCGGTATTAAGGAGTAAGAACAGACTGTTTAGTTTGTAGTCAGAACTATGTGCCCAGGTAGGCTGACATGTCTTTCTCTGGACTGTGACAGTGTGAATTTGAGATTCCGAATCAGAATGTTTGTCTAGTACAACGAGGGTAAATATTGATATTACATTAACATGTTCTCGTCCTGAATATACATTTAATTTGCCGCTACATGGACGTTTAACCGACATCCATCATCATCAGCACTGTTGATTTGTCAACGTGTGCCTCATTTCTCCTTTTATTCGTATTAAACGATAACATATATTTAAATGGCAAGGGAAAATATCAACTAAACTAAACAATGAATTTTTTGTGAATTTATCTCAAATAAATTTGTTTCTAAGTGGTATATTTCATTTTTACTAAACGTGGCCATTTCTAATCACTGAAGCCGACAGCAACTGCATTGTGTTAAGCTATATTGCATAAAGGGTGTTAAACTAATATGTTACAGTGGTTTATTTTTTCTCAAATGAATATAAAGACTGCTAATGATGAATACGTCCTAGAACCTGTTGTCCAAGGGTTGTCGTTTGTAAGTGTGGTTTTAGGGGCCAACTGAAGGACGCCTCCGGGTGCGGGAATTTTTCGCCACATTGAAGACCTGTTGGTGGCCTTCTGCTGTTGTGTTTTTTTTCTATGGTCGGGTTGTTGTCTCTTTAGCACATTCCCCATTTCCATTCTCAATTTTATTATCCGTTTCTCGTTTTTTTTATATATAGATTGGACCGTTTGTTTTCCTGTTGTAATATTTTTACACTTGTCTTTTTTTTTGCCCTTTATAACTTGCTGTTTGATGTAAGCCAAGCCTTTGTATTAAAGGCCGTACTTTTACCTAGATTGCCTTACTTTTACAAATTGTCACTTGGATGGAGAGTTTTCATATTGGCACTAATACTACATCCTTTTATATTAAATAATATTTACATCAGTATCAGGAATCTATGGTACCCAAGAAAGGCAGGTCCGTGATGAGCAGAAGTTCTAATTTGCTCGTTGTGAAATTTAGCAAGCCATGCATATGACTGAAAATTAAAGAAAACATATCGATAAAGATAGAAATAATGTCGATCGTTATAAAAATCACTTTTAAGCGATCTTTAAGGCATGCACTTTACTATTTCTTTTTTGCGCACTACGCCATGTGCAGATATTATCATAGGTGACGTGCTTGTTTTCGAAGGGAGTAGATTTTTTTAATTATCGTTTAAATTACAAAATCTCATTGACCATCAAACCAAAAGTTCAGGGGAACGTTAATTGTCAAAGACGTTTGGTAATGACAAAATGTATAAGAGAACTATCTCTCTTTGGCCAGTTTATGGTAGTTTTTTTTGTATTGCCGAATACAGTGTGTCTTTGGTTAATAAATGTTATACATTGTAACTTCTTTCTGTAACCTTTATAGACCATGTATTTACCTTAACATCCACTCTATACCAAGGTAACTCTTTCATAGATCTTAGTATGTTTCTCAAAATACATTTCGTTTAGCTTTTTAAAGTTTATATGAAGTGTGTCCATCTGTTTCAATTGCTTATTGCAACTCTTATTTCTAAGACAAAGGGTACTAAAATTTATATTTTTGTGGTGGTCTGTGATTTATAAGAGTTTGAGTAATATCTAATTGTGAATAGAAGAGCAAGGACAGGTATGGAAAAGACATATATATGGGTTTCATTACCAGTAGTTTTTTTTTAAGTTTTAGTATGGTAAATGATCGTGGAAATCATAGTGATATACACATGTTCATTCGTTCATGTTCATGTCAACACTTAATCAACATTTCGTGCAATCCATTTTTATCTGACCACCACGATGATTGCTTGTCCGGCTTATGTGAACTAGATTGTGCGGTGTTTGATCCCCAGCCTGGTCAAAAGTACAGACTTGATTTTTTTGTGTTTGCTGGAACTCCGCTAAGAATATAAAATAAGGAGATGTGGTGTGATTGTTAATTAGAAAACTTTCAAATAGAGTCCAAATGAAGTCACAGTAAGCAACTGTAGGCAAACATATATGGCAAGCACCAACCAACGACAGCCACTGACTAACAGCATCAAAATGTGATGGATTATACATTTCTTTCTAAAGACTTTTGAACTATAACGATACAGTTTGTCTGTCTAGTACAAATAAGGGTCCATATTGATGTGGTTTTTAAATGAATAGTTTGTGTATGTTAAAATTGAGAATGGAAATGGGGAATGTGCCAAAGAGACAACAACCCGACCATAGAAAAAAACAACAGACAAGGTCACCAACAGGTCTTTTTACTTGTTTCAATGTAATAGTATGTACCATGTTGTGTTGAGAGGGCTTACATAAACTAGGCCTGTTTCCTGATCCAATTGATTTTTTCTAGGATAAAATATTACTAAAACTTTCGTATCATTACGTTCTTGCTCTATATATGCATGTTATATTTTTAACCGGTTACTAAATCTTGATTCTTTTATCCATCTTATCTGATTCCCAAGTATGTAACAATAAGATCACTTTGGTCTTCTATCGACTGTCAACAAAACCCATTCCAAGTGGGACGTTTGTTTGGCTGTTCGGAAAGCACAGGAACTAAACCACGTCCAGTCAAAATTAGGACGATAAATTCGATGCCTTATGTAGATTGCGTGTCATGCTCTGTGCATGTTTAGAACCCTTGCAACTCTTTATACAGGCCCAGGTGGCCTATTCATTATCCTATGAAGGCAATTTGTAATCTTCTTTTTTTCAATTTCAATATCATAGCTCTGTGAATGAATCTACAGTATTATGACTTATTTCTTTTAGACGACCAACTTATTTACGCCTGAGAATAACAAAAAACTGAAAATTTTACACATTTTAACTATTAATGTCGTTCAAAAACACGGAAAATATTATTCTTAACTAAATCAAAAATATGTGAAAAGCAAAGCTAATATTGTCATTCGGATACTAATTAATTCAGATTATTTTAAGACAATTTGCAAATTTGAATCCAATCGTAATCAACAGCAACATGTGGGGCAGAACAAAATATGAATTTTATAATTATCTGAGATTTTCAAATTCCAGTAGGATTTGACAAAGGAGTAGGTTCAGTAAGCCCCCTTTTTGGCCCCAAAATATAGCAGTTTTACAAAATTGTTAAAATGTAAACCTTTAGTTATTTATTGGACAGTAGAATGCTTCTGCTACATAAATATGGGCTGTTTTTTACAATACAATGCACATATATCCGGTACTAGCATCATTAAGTCCTACTAAATTACCGAAATCCTCATAATTCTAGCATTTTAGTTAAATTTTAGACGGTTTTCGTGTAAAACGAAAGTGGCCGCATTCGTGTTCATCCTTAATATTGAAATGTAAGTTGTATTTTATGATAATACATAACATATATAAAGGTTGAGGATGAACACGGATGCGGCCACTTTCATTTTTACCAAAAGCCGTCTGAAAAGTGACATTTTCCGGCATATTAGGTAGATTTTTCATATTTGAGCTTGAATCGGATCGTTTTTAATGACTTAATCTGTTAAAATCTTTCACATAAACTAATTAATTCAAATAAAATAGACACTTAAGTGTTTGAAAAGTGGTCAAAATCTTTCGTCAGATGAACCTGAAATTTGAGCCAAAATCGGTCCTTACCGGACCTACTCCTTTCTGATTGTAATCTTTCAGTGAAACGAATACAGGAAAATGCGCCAAAACTCTTAGAAATTTATTATCTCTATGTAAAAAATCTTACCAATTAAGATAATTAATGCAAACTACCTTAAATTGTTTTGTTTTTTTAACAATAAATATATTTTTTATTCTAAAATTTTCATATTGAACACATTTGACCATTCAGTATGAGTTCCCATGTTGTATGTCTGATATGAAGGAGGTTTTAGGTCATGTTTTCCTAAACACCTTATTGCTATTTGTCTGTCTGGATTGTTAAAACCACAAAATCAGATAGTGATGAATATGCAAGTTTCAACAATCCCAGATATTACACCTTATTTAATTATCACTATTTAGTCCAATCTGGGGAAAACAGTCATACACTGTATGTACAACTTCCTGTTTGGGTCATGCGGCCGAAAAGAAAGGTTTTTTAGTAGAGAGCTGAGGGAGGAAAAACTTAAGAAAGCGATCAATAGAGTATGACCCACTTTTTTTCGAAATTAAAATTGAAGTAAAAAATTATTTTGTTTAAAGTATTTCCAATATTAATAAAGTTAAAACGGGTCTCATTAAAAAGTATTGTGCATGGTGAATTGTTTCAACGGCCCCCAGATAGCTTCAACTGGATGAAAAAGTTGTGTAATTTTAGAATTTATCCGGTATGGAATAAATAGCGATTAGGTGTATTGACATCGACGAAAAAATATAGGAAGTAAAGATACATGTAACTCCCCTTTAGGTTATGATAAATATTGGATATGACATTAAGAAGTTATAAAACTTTATTCTTTGAATATGTTTCTAGCGTAACATGCACGCTTAGTACTGCTTTTTATACGTCCGTCAAAGACGGGACATATTATGGTATACAAATGTCTGTTGTCCGTCTGTCTGTCCAGCATAAACATGTGGCACCGTAACTTGAGAATGACTTATCCAAATTTCATGAAACTTATATAGTTGTTTCTTATGATGGTCACATGATCTGTATACTTTTTGGTGAAAATAAGATTAAATTTTTTGAGTTACGGCACATTGTAACTTAAACAGGGTGTGTTTTTTTCACATTTCACACCGTATCTCAAAAACAATTCTGGATTATGGCTTAAAACTTTAAACACTTCTTAGTTACATTAATCTTAATATCTGTATACTTTTTGGTGATGATTCAAAATTTCATATTTGAGTTATTGAGTATTTATCATGTTTTTTCCAAGTCCGGATCCATAATTAGTTTTAAAAACCGGAAGTGTGCCATTTGGCCTCAGACCACAATTAATTTCTCTATCATTTCTTTAGAACATTTTGTATCGTAAAAAAAATGGCACCATGCACTTTTGTCAAATTTTTGTGTGTTTATGTATAGCACTAGTCCCAAAATATATCCAAAATTCAGAAAGACTGAAGCAATCACTTTTACAAATTTAGCCAATATACATCCATACCCCTATGTACAAGTCAAGAGATGTTCCGAAAACTGTAAATATGACCTTTTTGCACTTGGCCTAATCACTCATTCCATATCAAAATCAGTTTAAATACAACATCCAAAAAATTATTTCACCTCTCATCTTTCATTTCCACCCAACAAAATCTAAGAAATGAGTGGGGAAGGGAAAGAAAAAAAAATAAGGAAAAATACACTCTAATTAAAATGAACTACATTCGTGAACAACAAAAAGCGGGTCATTAATTGTGGTCTTGGGCCATTTGCAATGTTTTTGAAGCACCTGCTGTGCAAATTTCTTGGATTTCAACCTATTTGGAATACCCTTTGACATTAATAAAATGTTTTACTGGCTTCCTATGCAAGAGGAAGCGAGAGAGAAAAAATATTATGTCATTTATCAGAAGCCTGTGTCAAAAACAGGGTCGGTTGATAATTTTTTTAAGCAGTTAAGCTGCCTTATGCGAGCACCCTGGATTTGTGTGCTACCCAATAAATGCTGAAATATATGCCATTGTTATCATCTAGCTGGCTACTATATTATTTATAACTTATTGGACAGTTTTTTCATACTTTTCATTCTGGATTACAACAAATATGACCAGAAAAACCTTAAATGATCGTTGATTTTCCCAAAAGTTTTGAAGTTGCACATAGGAAGTAGAGCACATTAGAAATCCTTATGTAGTTTATTCTCCCCTGAGCTTTTGGCTAAGATGTCAAAGAACAAATGTATGAAATATTTAATCGCCGAAAATCTCTAAAGACAAGTAGTTGAGATTTCCCAAATTGCAAAAGTCGTAGGAATATTGTTTGTCGTCAATACGTAGTCAACTACGTATCTATATGTCAGTAGTCTATTATATATAATGTGAATACACAGAACCCCCATCCAATTATGGTTATTTTTGGAAAACAAATAGTGTGATTTGTCAAATTCAGCTGATTTTTTAATCGTCTGGAAAAAAGTGTACATGAGGGGGGATAATCCCGAGCTTAAAAACACCCGATCCCGGAGTCCCGATAAAGGTCCTACCCCCCCTCTTTTATGGTCATGTCTAAGAATTACTGTTTAATCTTCATTTGGCAAGAATACTTCAATAAGATACCCCCATTTCTACCCTCATACATGTATATGGACAGATCATATGTTATCCTATGTCATTTGAAATTGTGACGCCAGAAAAGCATTCCCCCCCCCCCCCCCCCCCCCCCCCATTCAATAGCTGATAATTGATTTTCTGTCAAAATCTTAATGAGGTCAAGGTGAATTCCGAGTATTGTCTGATAAGTTGAAGTCCGAGAAACTCGAAAAAAGTAAATAAACAAGGAGGAAAATAAATCTTTCTATATATTTCTTTCGCCAAATTCTTTAGCAAATGACGAATTTTTACCGCCACAAGTATTATTTTTTCGCAAATTGGGAAAATGGCGACCGCCAGCGGAAACCCTGTGTGAGGACACCCTATCAAGTTTGCGCTCGTGTTGTGTTAAAACATTTTTAGTATGCTGAAAAATACCAACAATAGAAAAATAAACAAATAACCGATATTGTAAAATATCATTGGTTGAAGAGCCAATGATTTACATACATGTACATAAATATATCAACCATAAAATACAACTAATTTGATTTACACCACAACTGTTGGAAAAAACCTTTATGTCTATCATGTATATAACTTATCTCATTCTAGTCCTTTCAACTGACAGAATCAGTGTAAATTTCATGAATTCTTTAATATCATGTACATGTATAATCATGGACTATTCTTTTATATAGCAATATCTGTTAGCCATTTAGAGGTCTTTTGCATTTAAAGTTCAGTTTAAGTGGGCTTATTTTGTGAAAACGAAGTCAATTTCCAGATCATAGTTTTACATTTTCTTTATATTTTGCTGTGTCAAAATAACCTCAATATCAAAGACAATATATAGACCCAAAAACCGTCTATCACATTCTACACATGAGATTTTAGCAGGAAAGACTGTGATTGGAGTATTTAACCATTGCAACTTTTTAATTTGATCTCCTCCACTAATTGAAGTAGAATATTTAATGAAGGTGTGTCCACAATTTAGAATATGTTTATATATGTATAGAAATGATGTTGAGCCTGTTTTATAAATTGAAAAGGTTACATTTTCCCCCTTATTTCAAAATCTAAGCTTGAACCTCTGTGGTCTTACAAAGTTGCCCCCTGCCGGGAATCTGGTTGTAACATGTACAACAATCAAAGATCAACCCACACTAAACTGAATGTAATTGAAAGACATCTAGAGGTTGATATCAGAGGCAGATTTAGGGGGGGGGGGGGGGGGGGGTCCTGCTTTTTGAGAAAAAATTCGGTTGCTTATATAGGGAATCACTGAATCATGACGAGCCCCCTCTTAGGTCAGTCAGTGGGCCCCCACTTAAGAAAATTTCTGGATCCGCCACTGGATATACAGTATCTAACAGAAGATGAAAAAGGGAACAATATGGTGAATTTAGAGATTTATATTATTTCATGTACATGCATTTGAAATATATCAGATATATTGTTCGATTTTTTTTAGTTCTAAGTTCCAAGGTGACCTAGCTTCCATTTTAGAAATTGGATTTAAATGCTAGTCTATCAGAAGGATTTTTCCTTTTAATTGGTTGTAGATTTTAATTGGTTGTAGATATGGAATCTTATTTTACCATGAAGTCAGATTTGAAAATGACTCTGGGAATGAAGATGTTGTAAAGACTGAATGTCAGTTTTAGTCTTATATACAAACATGTATGTACTTTATAATTTTAGTCTTGCATGTATATAATTATGTGTACAATACATATATCACTGATTCAGTGGCAATGGTAAATAGACACTGACAAGTCTTAGATCTATAATATTTTATAGTTTTGAATGTTTTGTCCATTGACTAAAACTAGGTGGAGGTTTGTGTGTTCTTATTCCCAACAGAGGTACACTCAACATATATCAATATGTGCATTAAGCAAATTGATAGTTGCTAGATACGGAATGATTATACAACAAGAAAGTTTTAACCTGTGTATATATACTTAAAATATGTTAAAAAAAATCATGTCTTTTTCAGGACTTCCGAATCCAACCATGTAGTATGGAATGTTGTTGAGATATGGTTTTGGTCAATGGATGTTAATGAAGGACCTGTAGTACAAAGTATATCACTGGATTTAGCTCTTTGTCTAAGTGTATTATTAAAGTACTTTGCTTTGAGCTCAGTTCATTGTTATGCAATTCATTCTTTGTGAAATAAAGATTTGACAGAAAACTCTCATGTACAAGGATTTGTCAAAGTAGTACCACCTCTATTTACAATGTAAGTATTAGGGAGATAAAAGCATTCTATTTTGATTTGAACCAAACATATTATTAAAAAAAAGAACAAATTTACCCGAGAATGCTACTCCCACTATATTTGTACTAGCAATATGATGCTAGGTTGTTTTAATACATCTGTAGACTACTGCCTACTTATGACTCTGTCCTGAGTGTATATGGTCCTTCAACTATGTGGGGAAAAATAATATAAGGCCTATCTAGGCTTATCAATTTGTAAAACTATATTTCATTGTACATATTTGAAATTTTTATATAATTTTGTGGGTTATGGGGCAAACAGTCGAGGAATTTAGGGCCAAAAACAAACATTTTTATACGACCGCAAATTTTGAAAAAATTTTCGTCGTATATTGCTATCACGTTGGCGTCGTCGGCGTCCGAATACTTTTAGTTTTCGCACTCTAACTTTAGTAAAAGTGAATAGAAATCTATGAAATTTTAACACAAGGTATATGACCATAAAAGGAAGGTTGGTATTGATTTTGGGAGTTTTAAGAAATATCTTATTGCAAGAATTTTTTTAAATTGGAGTTATCTTTCTTTGTCCAGAATCAACTTAAATCTTTGTTATATACAATATACAATGTATATTCACTTTTTACTACCAACTGATAAATTTAAATAATCTTTACCATTCAGTGATAACAAGCAGTTTTTTTACATCTTAATATTTTATGATGTATTTAAATGAGTAGTTATTGTTGCAAACTCCATTAGAATATTTTAATTGAGATTAGTTTTGGAATAAGGGAAAGGGGATGTGATAAAAAAATTAGGTTCAATTTTTCTCATTTGAAATTTCATAAATAAAAAGAAAATTTCTTCAATCATTTTTTTGAGAGGATTAATATTCAACAGCATAGTGAATTGCTCTAAGAGAAAACAAAAATTTTAAGTTCATTAGAACACATTCATTCTGTGTCAGAAACCTATGCTGTGTCAACTATTTAATCACAATCCAAATTTAGAGCTGAATCCAGCTTGAATGTTGTGTCCATACTTGCCCCAACCGTTCAGCGTTCAACCTCTGCGGTCGTATAAAGCTACGCCCTGCGGAGCATCTGGTTATACAACCGCAAAAATTGAAAACTTTTTGGTTGTACATTGGTATCAGGTTGGCATCATCGTCTTCATCCAAAGACATTCGGTTTTCGCACTCTAACTTCAGTAAAAGTAAAATATAAATATATGAAATTTAGACACAAGATAACTTAAGTATTAGTAAACAGAAATCTATGATATTTTAACATAAGGTCTATGGCCACATAAGGAGGGTTGGGATAGATTTTGGTAATTTTAGTTCCAACAGTGTAGGATTTAGGGGTCAAAAACAGGCCCCAAATAAGCATTTTCTTGGTTTTGAACAATAACTTTAGTATAAGTTAATAGAAATCTATAAAGGTTTATGACCACAAAAGGAAGGTTTGGATTAATTTTGGAGTTTTGGTCCCAAGGAATAAGGGGCCAAAATTAAACTTTGTTTGATTTCATCAAAAAAATGAATTACGGTATTGTGCTTCTTTGATGTGCCAAATCTAACCATGTCCAAATTCTTAATTTTAGGTCCTGTTTTCTAATTGGTCTACATTAAAGTCCAAAGGGTCCAAATTAAAATAAGCTTGATTTTAATAAAAATTGAATTCTTGGGGTTCTTTGATATGGTGAGTCTTAACATGTACTTAGATTTTTGATTATGGGCCCAGTTTTCAAGTTGGTCCAAATCGGGGTCAAAAATTATTATACTAAGTATTGTGCAATAGCAAGAAATTTTCAATTGCGCAGTATTCTGCAATGCACAGTATTGTTCAATAGCAAGAAATGTTCAATTGCACAGTATTGTGCAATAGCAAGATATTTAATTGCACAGTATTGCACAATAGCAAGAAATATTTAATTGCACAATATTGCGCAATAGCAAGAAATTTTCAATTGCACAGTATTGCCAATAGCCAGAAATATTCAATTGCACAGGATTGTCCCGTTTTCAAATTGGTCTACATTAAGATCCAAAGGGTCAAAAATTGAACTTTGTTTCATTTCAACAAAAATTGAATTCTTAGGATTCAAACGCATTGATCTCAGCAATTTCTTCACTGTCATTCCCTCAATAACTAACTGCATTAAACAGTTTCTAATCATTATTCATTCAAAACCATTTTATTATACCAATGCCTCACACACAACATATTATAGTACACTGTTGTCTATCAGTCCATCATCCACACTAAAGACAATAACTAGAAAACACTTCCCCTACTTTCAAGAAACTTTGTTGAAATGTTTATATCTATTGACATTAGCTCCACATCCATTTTATAAATTTTAGAATTTTCGTTTCCATGTTATGAAGAGAGATTTTATCCTTAAAAAAGAGAGAATTTTCCAATTTTGAACAATAACACAAAAATGCATATATCACCTTTAATTAAACTTTGGTGAATTGTTTACACTATTGACCTAAGGTCCCTTTTGATTGTAATAAATTTCAGATTATACATTTCTGTGTTATGAATTTTTATATATGCTAAAAAAAGAAGGGATTTTATAGTTTTTGGACACCTGTAATTGCAGGAGTTTCTGGCTACATTGAAAACCCATTGGAGGCCTTCAGCTGTTGTCTACTCTATGGTTGGGTTGTTGTCACTTTGACACTTTCCTCATTTCCCATCTCAATTATTCACATAAACACTTCCACATCATTTTATAAAACTTGGGTGAATTGTCTATGTCTGTTTGTTGACTTCAGCTGCATTCCAAAATTTAAAACAAGATTAACAACTACAGGTCCCCAAATAGCCTTCAACAATGACAAAAGCTCATACAGCACAGTCCGCTATAAAAGACCTTAAAATGACAAATATAAAACAAATGAAATGAGAAAACAAATAGACTAATAATTGTACAAAACAAAATAGTTCAACCTTTAAGCAAGCTTAAAAGGAATCAAGACATATCATGCGCTTACAGTGCAGCTATTTATTAACAAACTCCATATTCAAACACTCAAACAACTAATTCATAGAGAGGGGTGGAAGTTGAAGCCTCCTTTTTTTATCAGTCAATGCATTTGAATGAAGACATGTACACATCAACTCAATTTGTTAATACACATTTCCAGTCTAGCTTTCAATACATTTGTAACGACCCACTGACAATTTGCGTCTGTGTCCATACTTGTTTATTCTAAAGATATCTTGTTACAATTATACTTCACTGTCCAAACGCCAGAGGAGTATTCCTGTGAAAAAAAAAATCTTCCGAGTTGCCAGGAACATACTCAGAATATAATAAACAATATTACATAAACTATTACAATATATGCAAATTATTTTATTAAATCAATTTCTTCAAATTTATGAAAAATACACTTTAAGAAATTATTTTGCTTTCATTCATAACCCTTCTTAATTCCTTTAAAAACAATTCATTCACATCTATATATTTCAATTTTTGCTCTGAAACATAGTATGACTTGAAAATGCAAAAACCTAAAACTGTCAAAAAATAGTTAAAACCATAATAACCCTTATCTGATATTTTGTATCCAAAAACTAATTGTTTAACTGATATCTTATTTTTAAAATTGAGTTGTGCAAGAAAATGTTCAACTTTATCCCAAAAGTCTTTTAAAAAAGAACATGTTATAAAGAAATGAAAGTAATCTTCCTCTTCTGTTTGACAAAAATTACATTTACTATTAGAAATTTTCCATTTAAATAGTAATTGCTTTGTGGGAATAGTATAATTTAGCAGTTTCCATCTAAACATTTTCATCTTATTCTCTCTTAAAAATTTAAATATAGAATCGTTTACGAATGACATATTTGGCTTGCTATCTAACTTTAAACTTCTTGTCCAAATATTGATACCAA
Source organism: Mytilus edulis (assembly GCA_019925275.1). NCBI lineage: Eukaryota > Metazoa > Mollusca > Bivalvia > Mytilida > Mytilidae > Mytilus > Mytilus edulis. Next base: position 38,906,579 of record CM034349.1, read on the forward strand.
TTAGATGTGTATATTTTGATCTACTAGACTATTATAAATTATAACATGTTATTATAGATATCTTTTGCTTGTATTTGTTTATTTCCCGATCTCAAATTATCGTTATTGATACTGATTTTACTCTTTAAAGAGTTTTCTTTAATTAGAACTTGCTGCACTTCCTTTGGGATGGAAGCTTTTGATATCGTAAACTCTGCAATCCAATTAGACTTATTGCTTAATTTTTCTAAAATAAAAACCTCTGATAACTTTCCCTCACGATCAAGTATGTCGTTGATATAAATCAAACCACTTGCTACCCAGTTTGAAAGAACAAACTTTTGTTACAATGTTTAACGTATCCAGTTCCCCAAATAATCTGTTTTCTAATATTTGAAAAATGATCTTTAAATTTTGTAAAACCTCCCCCTATTTTCACCCAGCTTGAAATTACTTGCAAATAAAAGTCTGGTATATTTTCAAATTCTTTTAGTGATTTATCATTATCTAAATTCATGTTAATGACAAGATAATTTTTTCCCAGATTGTTGAAATATTTGGTAGGAATAATATTCCAGTTCGGCATAGTGGTTGGATTAAATTGGAAACCATGAAGCTTTCAGTAATGCAAAATAGCTATCAAAATCAACCATTTTTAACCTTAAATTGTTAACACTCTCAATTTCAATTTTGTGCATATCGTATTATTCATTTTAATGTTTAATGATGTTAAGCGTGGTTTTCTTTTTTGGATGGCAGTTACTGCATGTCTGCGCCTGTCTCAAGTCAAGAGCCTCTTGCCTTTGTTAGTCTTGTATGTTTTTTTTTAATTTTAGTTCATTATATATTTTGGAGTTTAGTGTGACGTCCATTTTCACTGAGCTAGTACACAATTTTATTTAGGGGCCAGCTGAAGTCACCTCCTGGTTCGATATTTTCTCGCTGTGTTGAAGACCATTGGTGGCCTTCAGCTGTTATTTGCTCTTTAGTCGGGTTGTCTCTTTGACTTATTCCCCATTTCCATTATCAATTTTACTGGTATTAAAATATGATCTTATCATTTTATTGCAAAGATATCTTACCCCACTTTCGGTAGCGTTGTTCCAGGCTCTCCGTAATCGTAACCTTTCCATCTTTGTTAACATTCTTATTTCTTTACGATATCGAATTTTGTTGGCATATCGCTTTGTTCGTTTTCCTGAAATTTCTTTGCAGAGAAGTTTTCCGAAGAAATTTGTAATATCTGTCATAGATGTATTACCTTTAACACTATAACAATTTTTTAAGTTTGGTCCTTTTATCCACATATATCGTGTTAAACAAGTATTGCAAACCGATTCACTTGGTGATATTTTCACATTCTGATGCTGTGTTTTCATGACTATACATTCTTTTAAAAACGGTGGAAGTTCTAGTTGTTCTATGAGGCATCTCCCAAGACTAACAAAAGTGAACACCAGTACAAAGCTCAATATATTAGGCATAATTACAACTGAAGGTTGTTATTCTCCTCATACATGTAACTTTAATCATACATGTTACTTTATCAAGAGTTATTCAGACACAATAAATTACTTAAATATGCGTGTCTTACTTAAAGGCTACTGGCACTAATCATATTTTAGCATTATATAATTTCGCGAAAGTTATTATAATTAACATCAGATTTTCTGGTGAAGTGCATGCTAAATGAAGTATACAAATTTTTCTGTGGTATTTGTTGTGCAAATGGTTATTTTGTCTACAAAGGAATTATTTTCCTATTGAATTTAGGGAACTATTGCTAATCTTCTCTGATTGTTTTGAATAAAAAGAACTCATAAACTTGAAATAGGTGGAGACTACTTTGATGATTCCAGATGTTATTAGTCTTACACAATTTCTTGTAAGGAATTTATAGTTATGAAATCCTTGACTTTATTGCGCACCATTTATACATATATTACGTTCATTGAACTCTTACGATGTCACTACATATATAAAAGGCATTATAAGCAAACGATTTGGAAAATAAACATAACGTAAATAAGGACCAATTGATAATCACAACCCAAAAACGGCAAATGCACAATATGGAACGAGCGCCAAGACATAGAACAACATAGTATGCATACATTTTATACAGCACAAAGAAGGATTTCGCTTCATACAGAAAACCTCACTTTACCAATGCTTATTGAGGACAAACAAAATTCCTTAAATATGTGTGTGGTATTTAAAAACCACTATGTAGTATGCATGTTTTTTCATAAATCAATTTCGTATAAGTTTTATTCTAATAAACATACAATTTTCTTGTAAAATGCATGCTAAATTAAGTATTCAACATTCTACTGTGATGTTTTTGTGCGAATGGTTATTTTGTCAACAAAGCAATTATTTAGCAATTGTATTTAGGGAACTATTGCTAATCCACTCTGTCTGTTTTGTAAAAAATGAACTAATAAACTTGAAATAGGTGGAGACTACTTTAAAGATATAAAATGCAATAAGTCTTACATTATCAGATTATTGCATTGCATTTTTCATATCGCATGTATTAACAGTCCTAGGTTGAATATCAGCACAAGAGCCGCATGGCTCGAGGGCTGATATTGACCGAGGGTTGATAATACATGCGATATGAAAAATGACATGTTTGATCTTTTTATCTTAAAATTATGCTTCAACAATGGAGAAAAATAACAGATTAATATATAAATAGAAATAGAAGTTTAAAGAGTGAAAAGTTTACCAACGTCTGACCCAAAATGTAGTACATCCAAAATGAAATCTTTTTATCAAATGTCTCAACTTTTTGAATTCGGAACCTTTTATACCCGACTGTACAGTGTTGGTTTTCCTCCTTGTTGAAGACCATACGATGACCAATAATTTCAAGGTCATTCAAAATCTAGTGGAGTGCATACCTCCGTACTTTTATATGAATACCATTTCAATTCGATTTGATTTTGAAAAAAAGTACTGTTTTAATCAGAAATAACACTGTGTATCAAAGAATATTGATTTGCCAATTAAGATAGACATATTTTCTGATGATATCTTGTGATTGTCTTAATATCGGTTATTGGGTACGTGATTGTAGAAGTGAATTGAAAAGAAAAAATACATGCAATCAAGTGTTTTAAACGTCGACATACATATTCAAATTAAGGACAGAGGCCTAGAGTATTATACAAGAGTATCTCGTGGGTCTATGCTAGGAGTCGCTATGAACTTGGTGCTAATTTTTTATTTATTTAAGGTGGTACCCAACAATTTTCATAAAAATTTTACAAAGTATTTCTTTGACCATTTGACAAAAGTATACACATGGAAAAAAGTATTGGCAGATTATCAGCATAAGAGAAGCAGGAATGTCGTTGTGACAACCGCACGTATTGTTGGTCATCACCATTTCACTATTAGTCGTTTTGAGAATAAAATCTGGCAATAAACGATGTTAAAGAATATCCGAGATCAAAAAGACCCCCTATGCCATCTGCTAGGGAAAATCAAGCATAATGAAGTTTGGTCAGAAAGAAACCCATTGCAGTCAATACAATCCTAAAATGAGAGAGCAATATTTTTGTGATGTTACTTTTTGGTACCAGATAATCTCCCCCTAATTAGTATTCACACCGCCGATCGCGCTTTAAAATATCAATAAAGCGCTCAGGTATATCGACTCCCACCACGCATGCGTGATTCCCCAGTCTCTCCGGCGAAAAGTGTTTACCAAAAAAGATTCAAAAGGGGAGGTGGGTGGGAACTAATTACGTAAGTATTATTCTATCATAAAATTAAAATTTGAGAACAAATTTCCCAATTTTATATTAATTCATAATACTTACGTAATTGGAAATTACATTAGGAGATTTCTAAGCTATCCACAGCTGAAGAATCTTTCTGTACTTTGTATACTGTATTTTCTTCACATCAGTTCAGATATAAATAACACAACACTATACAGTTAAAATTTTTCTTCCATTTTCTATAAATTTTTCTCCTTTTTTTTTCTTTTTCTTTTTTCAGAATTTTCTTCCCTATATACAAAATTCTTATTTACACAGAATTTAAAACTTCAACGTCTATGTGACGTAAATAAAAACGAGTAAAGGTTGATTCCTTTGTCCAGTCTGCTGTGTCCACAATATACTTCACAGATGCGCCGTTAAAAAGTGCCCAAGATGGGCCCAAGGCTCTTGTAGAATGAGCACGAATTTTTTTGTCTTTTTCATTGTAAGCACATTTAATTGCATAAACAATCCAAGACGAAATAGTCTGTGATGTAACTGTACGTATTGCTGTGTGTTTGTTTTTGCCACATTGGCCAGAGGTATAAGGGGGGGTGGAGATCTCACAAAACATGTTTAATCCCGCTGGATTTTTGCATCTGTCCAAAGTCTGGAATCTATGGCCTTTGTTAGTCTTGTATGATTTTTAATTTTAGTTCATTTATATATTTCGGAGTTAAGTATGACGTCCATTATCACTAAACTAGTACACTTTTTTGTTTCTGGGCAAACTGAAGCACGCTTCCGATAACGAAATTTTCTCGCTGTGTTGAAGACTCATTGATGGCCTCTGTCTGTTTTCTGCTCTTTGGTCGCTTTATTGTCTCTATGACACTTTGCCCATTCCCATTTTCATTTTTATTAGTTTTATTATTCATTGAATAAAGATTTTTGCCCAATTTTTGCAAACACTATCGTAGATAACGAAAATTATAAAGAACAAAAATGAATAAAATGAATAAAATGACAAGTCAACATGATTAAAGTTTCAGTTTCTGTGTCAATGAGTTCCCACTTTCAAAAGAGGTACATGTATTTATTTAATAATCCGTCACGTTTCAGAGGTGAATTGTGATGGGTTTTTTTTTTCTGTGTAAACTCGACAATATAAGACACCTTTGGTAATTGAAATGATTTTTTTAATAAGAATGTACAAATTTACTCATTTTCCTAATGTTTTATCGCTGGATTGATGCCTCCACTGATTAACTGGTTTGTTTCATTAAAAGATTACATTAAAACTAAACATACTTGATTTTAGATATTTGATTTTTACTTTAGGTTGTAAAACTTCGTTGTGTCAATAATTATGGAACACGATCGGAGCACATCGTTTTAAAACCGACTTTTGTTTGGGTTTTTGTTCTGTTTTACGCGGCCTTAAATATTTATGTAATGTTTAGTGGACTTAATTGTATTTTTCCCCATTTTTTTAACATGACGTTGACAGTTCTCTTTTAGTTATAAGTTTTATGTGTATCATTAGTGTCTTTCGCCTTTTGTTTCACTCCTCTAGTACCAAAAGAGCTTTTGTTATCTCTCTTATTTACTCTGAACTTTCCCGATGAAATAAAATTTTTAAAATAGTTTTCGATTATATTTTTTTTTCAAACGTTGCTAGTAATATTCATTTTGGTTGGCAGGCACGGATATATGTGTGCAAGTATATCGCAATTTCGACTAATAATTTACAATGAAAGAAATGGCTAGTCCAACACATACAGCCATTGACAATTGGAAGACCATGGGTGTGTATCCACAGTTCATCTTTTAGCTTCTATTGCCTATATCTGGCTGCCTATAGTTCCCATTCATCGACTACTAGTAACTGACTGTTCGATGCCACTGCTGGTGGAGTTTTAATTCCCCGACGATATCACCAGCCAAGTAGTCAGCACTTCTATGTTGACTTGAGTTATCATTGATATGTTCATTATAGATTTACTGTTTACAAAACTGATAAAGGCTTTTCTACCTCATGAACAGATTATCTTAGCTGTATTTGGCAAAACGGTTAGGAATTTTGGTTCTCAATGCTCTTCAACTTTGTACTTTGTTTGGCTTTTTCAACATTTATGAATTAGGCGGTCACTGATGAGTCTTTTGTAGACGAAACGCACTTCTGCCTCAATGATTTTCAACTTTGTATTTGTTTTGGCTTTTTAACTGTTTTGATCTGAGCGTCACTGATGAGTCGTATGTAGATGAAACGCGCGTCTGGCGTATTAAATTATAATCCTGGCACCTTTGATTACTATTTACACCACTGGGTCGATGCCACTGCTGGTGGACGTTTCGTCCCCGAGGGTATCACCAGTCCAGTAGTCAGCACTTCGGTGTTGACATGAATATCAATTATATGGTCATTTTTATGAATTTCCTGTTTACAAAAGTATGAATTTTTTGAAAAACTAATAATTTTCTAATCCCAGGAGTATATTATCTTAGCCGTTTTGGTACAACTTTCTGGAATTTGATGTCCTCAATGCTCTTCAACTTTGTACTTGTTTGGCTTTTTAACTGTTTTGATCTGAGTGTCACTGATGAGTCTTATGTAGACGAAACGCGCGTCTGGCGTATTAAATTGTAATCTGGTACCTTTGATAACTATAATCAAATATAAAATGTCTATCCTAGTATCTATGATGAGTTTATTTACAACCACTGGGTCGATGCCACTGCTGGTGGAGTTTTAATTCCCCGAGGGAATCACCAGTCCAGTAGTCAGCACTTTTGTGTTGGCTTGATTTATCATTGATATCTTCATAATTATAAACTAACTGTTTATAAAACTTTAAATTAGGTAAAACCAAGGCTTTTCTACCTCAGGAATAGATAACCTTAGCTGTATTTGGCAAAACTTTTTGGAATTTTTGGTCCTCGATGCTCTTCTACTTAGTACTTTATTTGGCTTTTTAACATTTTTTTATGCGCGTCACTGATGAGTCTTTTGAAGACGAAACGCGCGTCTGGCGCAAATATAGCATTTCAATCCGGTATCTATGATGAGTGTATTTGTCCTTAAAATCAATCAGTCTCGTTGACTAGAGCAAAATAATTCTAAAACCTTAAACTTTGAGTATTCCTAATAATAATAAATTTTGAGTGTTCCTGGTTAATAATCAGGTTTAAGCGTTCCTAAAAGCTATTTGAATTTTATTTTAGGTTTGAAAAAACTGTAAGCTTTTGGGATATGCCTTAGATTTGATACTATTTATTTAAGAAATGTGCAAGTTGTATAAAAGAGATACCATCTATACCAAATAGATATTCAAACTCACAAGTCGAAATGAAAGTGACAATGCCATTGTATAAGTAAAAAATGAAACAATATCATTTTGAAACTTTGTATTTTATAGACAATTGAACCACTTTTACAAACCGATCAATGAATTAACTTTTATGTGAATTGCATTCTTTCCATATCCATTCATCTGAGTAATCGCAGTAAAACTCCATAAAGATATTTGATTCTCTCTCGATTGGAGTGAATTTCCCCTTGAATTGCCAGACCGATAACACAGCATCTCCAAAGTCGTTTCCATACATCAATGGGTAATCACCAGTCACTTTAATAGCTCCAGAGCAAGGAACGTAGTAAATATCATTATCTATCCATTTCCGGCATGTTGGTTTACACAATCTTCCGCATGCGTCAGAAGCAGTTATCAATGCTTCTGTTGGCTTATATCCCGTAGGTTTTTCAACAGCGATGTATCCAATATGAGAGGATACAGGAAGTCTGTTGTCAACAAATACATAATCAGTGTATGCACCGTAGTAGTTTAGTCCTGAAGCTTTCACTCTAACCTTGAATGCACCAGATTCGTCTTCTTGGCAATCATAATATGTAGCTGGGTTGCCCGGATGTACAAAGTTTTTCAGATTTTTTATATTGTGTTCATCATAAATGTCATATCTGTTTCGATGTCCGTTGACTTCAGTCTGTGAATTGAAATGAACCTCTTTTGGGCGTAGATGAACGACTTTGATTGGTATAAATGCCCATCTTTTCACATTAGCTGAAGAGCAACCTGCAATAAAGCTGTTCTGTACTGGTTTTCCCATGCATGGTTCCCGTTCTTGAGGAATGTAAATATTTGCTACGTCCGTTGCCTTAACTGTGAAAGTATAGGTATTAGAATTATGGTGAGCACTAGTATCTCGTCTGCCTCTGTTTCCTCTTATTCCGTTATTGGAAGTAATCTGGACATTCCCGCCATTGGCTGCTTGAATATAAGGCTGTACTCTATTTCTAAATATTCTGTCAACAGCAGTACATCCAAACACTTGTCTGCCAAAACTTCGACATTGTAAATCAGGTGATCCACAATTAACGTTCTGTTGTGAACAGGTAGGTGAAACCTGATAATGGCACTGTGATGCTAGTTCACGACCATATCCATCTTGGTTTGTAGGAATACGTCCAAGAAAATTTATAGCTGGCATATTTGTCATTTGAACATTAGCCTGTTGTCCTCCATGGTTAGGTTTATTAGGGTATGCAATGTTATATCCATGAGAATATCTCCATAACTCCCAAACATAATCAATATACGCATGATAAAACCAGAAGACACAATCCCATGGCGCTAATTCAAGTCCTAACATTGTTCCGCCTATGTAAGCGTGAACACTGTCATGGAGCGATTCCAATGTGTCGAAGTTGGAATTTTCAACTAATTCCTCAATTGTTGCTACATTTATTATATAAGTTAAATTTGTCCATGTGAATAAAGACCCATCATTGCCACCATTTCTGATTATTCTATTGCCTCTAAGATCCCTAACTCCACCACAAATACCAGAGTCGACGAATCCATTCAGTTCACCAAGGTATTCATCAGTCCAGAGTATAGAATTTTCAGGTCTATCCATATTAGCTTCAAAAGTTGTGTCCCAATACGGGAGAGTTATTCCAGGTTCATGTTTCTGTAAAGCTCTTTCTAGTCTGGAAAGTAATTTTAAAGAAAAGGAAGACGTAATAAACAATGTCATGTGTGTAATTCAAAATTGGAATTCTAAAAAATCTTATTAAAGAATTGTTATATTTGATGCTATGTATTCATAATAAATGAGGATATGAACGTCCTTTAATATTATTAGCACTGTTTCTGCTTTACAACTCACAGACGTATTTTAATGCACCACAACTCAACAATTAATGACTCTTATGTGATGCTCTAGGTAAAAAAAAACATTTGAAAACCTAACACAATATTTGAAGCCCTGATTAAACCAAAAAAGGCATCAAATAAAGACGATGTAAGTTAAGCGAAACTTCACAGCTTCAAAATGTACCTACATTCACAAAATCTTATTCTAGAAAAGTTGAGACAATAGGCTTTAATAATCAGCAAGTAAAACCAGTACTTTTACCTCTTTAGATATCTTTAGATCTGCTACATGTCAGTTTGAATTTTTCCAGGACTTACTCTATTGTGTACTCCTTGTTAACTTGTTAACTTGAACATGATGAAACGGACTATACTGCTAGAAATCCTATTTTCATCACCTAATTAGTGAACCGGGAAAATGTGAGAAAATGTGATGCATTGCAATTTTAGAAATATAGGAATATGATAATTACATAAGAAGCAGGAATCGATGATATCCGGGAAAGGCTGGTCCGTTGTGGCTGGTAGTTCGGATGTTTTCGTTGTGAAATCTAGCGACCAATCCAAAATCCTGAAAATGACATGCAGACCTGTATGCACTGTGATGTAGAAAACTGTGGTTTTTATTTAATGTACAAATTGACAAATGTATTGCAGTTAAATTGGTTGGGGTTTTTTTTAAATATAAATCGCACTAAACGACCTGTCTATGATACACTCATTTTAACATTCTACATATTACTAGTACTGGACGATGTCTTTTTTTCTGTCTATGCTTGTATAATTACAAATATACACCAATACTCTTCAATGCGTTTTTTTTTCTTCTATATTTTTTCGTGGGGGGGGGGGGGTGGTAATTCAAGTACACCGGATAGTCTCGATTTAAACAAAAAACATTAACTTATGGGGAGAGTGATAGTCATGATCAAAAAGATGAATATTTGGTTCTTCTGGAAAGTTGTCTTATTGGCAAGTATAACGGTGACATATAAGAAAGATAAACATTTGGTTCTGGTGGAAAGTTGTCTCATTGGAAAGTATAACGATAAAATAAAAATAAAAATAACGTTTTGTTCTGGAGAACACTTGTCTCACTGGCAAGTATAACGGTGAAATATAAAAAAAAAAAAAAAAAAAAAAAAAATTTTGTTCTGGAGAAACGTTGTCTCATTGGCAAGTATACCACATCTTCTTTTTCTTATCATACAACATTAGTGAAAAATGTCCATAAAACTTACTCCTAAGTCATATGCTTTTCTCCATGCTCTGCGTAATCGCTGCCGTTCCGCACGAGTGAGCATTCTAAGTTCTTTTCGGAATGGAATATTTCTTGTTTGCCTTTTTGTTCGTTTCCTTGATGTTTCCTCACATAACAGTTTTCCAAATAAGTTGCTGATGTCCGATATAGTTGTATTATCATTCGGGTGATCACATTTTTGCAGGTTTGGTCCTGACATCCATAAATATCTTGAAACACAGGTATTACAAACAGACTCGCTGGGAGATTTTGTGACATCTTGATATTTAGTTTTCATTCTTAAACAATCTCGTAAAGATGGCGGCAGTTCAATCTCTTCTATGAAGCATCTTCCGACACTGACATAAGTCAATAACAGTAAAATACATGTACACAACATGGTATTTGCTGATTATGATTTTGTCTTGATCTAGTTTTAGTTTGCGTATTTTCCTTCAATACGCTCAAATCTTTTGTCATAGAAACATACAGAATTATTTTCTAAGAAGAATAAAAAAAAGATGCTGTACCGTGCCTTCTGAATGCCTCAAATTTCACAGCCATCTGTAAGTTAACCATGCTTATATATAACACATGAATTTGTCATGACTTTTAAATTTTTGAACTATTTTTCATAGGATTTTACGGACTGTTTAAATTTATTAAGCGCAAAGTACATTTTAATACACGTGTAGGCATCTACATAAAATTTTTGTCAAAACAATGGATTACGACTAAGCTGTATTGTCTATACATGAGAAAGCATTAATGACGTGCGCATATGATATCATTTTAGTTTTAATCTTTAAAATCTATCCATCCTTGAAAATGAAACAGGTTGGTGTTTGAAGGAATATACCACTGAAATTGTTCTTCATTAAATGTCACGAAAAATAGTATCACTGACTACCGAAGCCATTTCAAAACAGTTCTTACGTCAAAATTGTAACATCTGAATGGTTCTGTAATAATGTTACATACATGGATGACATTTTATACATGTGCAACTCCTTTCCTTCTTATTCTTAAAGTTTAAAAAAGATCAGAAGAATACGTGGAACAGGTTTCAAAGAAAATCAGCTGTGAAACAGAATTAAAAACGCATTTTCGAGTTCTCGCGCATTCTTAGCAAATGCTCGCCTGCTTCATCATATAACGAATAAATGATTTCAAGAATATCAAAGAGTGTAAAACCATTATTTTTCTTAATTCAGTCACAATTGATCATGTTCTTGTTGTAAGGAACATTAAATGATCGTGTGTAAGATTACTTGTATTTTCTGGTATTAATAACAGGAAATCAAAGGTATATGTCATAGAGATATATAGTAACACAATCTTTACACTGAATCCATCGGACCTTTGATGTGTACTTATTGATAACTAAGTCTTAGATGCATGATTTTTTTATAAGTTGATATTGGCTTTGAACTAGTGTCCAGTAACTGCGAGCACTCTCAGATCTGTACTTAGTTTCTTTTTATTGTTGTGATGTACAAGTTCCCGGTCACGTCCACTCTATGTTTTTGTTATATGTATTTTTATTGGTATCCATCTGATGCCTGTCCCAAGCCAGGAGCCTGTAATTCAGTGGTTGTTGTTTGTTGCTGTGTTACATATTTGTTTTTCGTTCATTTTTTGTACAATAATCAGGCCGTAAGTTTTCTCATTTTAATTGTTTTACAATTTTCATTTCGGGCCCTTTTATAGCTGACTATGCAGTAAGGGCTTTGCTCATTGTTGAAGGACATGCGGTGACCTACAACTGATAATTTCAGTGTCATTTTGTCTCTTGTTGAGCGTTGTCTCATTGACAACTACCACTTATTCTTTTTTTGTGAAATTTCATGTTGTTCCCAAATTTAACTCTTTTTTTAGCAAATCCATCTAACAAACAAAAAACAGAGTGGACATTGACGGGTACGTGTACATCCCCACAGCAAAAAGACTCTAAGTACAAATCTTAGAGTACTCACGGTTACTTACAGCTACTTCAAAGCTAATAACAACTAATAAAAAAATCATGCATCTAAGGCTGAAAGACATCTAATGAATGTGTATACCAAATTTCAAGTTGTTCTAAGCTGTTTCGGTCATTATTTATAATATTTCTGTTGAACTAGAAAAAGCTAAAATATGTGCATGCACAAAAGAGCAAAACCAGGAATGAAGACAGTAAGAATGCATAGAAACTTATCCAAAGCCATTGATAAGTATAAAAAAGAAGATGTGGTATGATTGCCAATGAGACAACTCTCCACAAGAGACCAAATGACACAGAAATTAACAATTAAAGGTCACCGTACGGCCTTCAACAATGAGCAAAGCCAATATAGCATAGTCAGCTATAAAAGGCTCCGAAATGACTATGTAAAACAATTCAAACGAGAAAACTAACGGCCAAATTTATGTACAACAAATGAACGAAAAACAAATATGTAACACATAAACATACGACAACCACTGAATTGCAGGCTCCTGACTTGGGACTGGCACATACATACAGAATGTGACGGGGCTAAACATGTTAGTGGGATGGATTCCAACCTACCCCTAACCTGGCACAGTGGTGTAACAGTACAATATAAGAACGAACTATAAAAATCAGTTGATAAAGGCTTAACTCATCAGATAGACAAAAATACAAATACCACAAATACAATATGGATATTTGTACATCCGACCAACAAAAAGACACTAAGTACAGATCGGAGAGTACTCGCAGTTACTGACAGCTAGTTCAAAGCCACTAACAACTAAAAAAAATCATGCATATAAGACTAAATTATCAATCAGTACACATCCAACATCCAATGGATTTAGTGTAAAGACGGCATAAACAGTCAGAGCAAACGATGACCTTGTGCAATGCTAAGATACAGATACATGTATCGACAGTTTGTAGATCCATGAATGTGTATATGTATATAACAATAATATTTAGTTTGCTTTTAATTTACTGATAACAAAATCAATATTAATACCAATAAAAACAATATTCAATGATCTAATTACAGTGTTGAATTGGTAACCTTTTAGAATAAGTTTATTGAAAGGATCGATAAGCTAACTAGGATCGTTTCTAAAAATTTCCGGCACGGTGAAGAAAATTCCCGTAAAATTTAGGATGTGCTGTCCCATTTGAAATAAGTTTTCTACAGGTTCAAGCAATCTTCAAAAGTTTAAACCAAATCTGTATATATAAGAAAGAAAGTAATTTTTGGTCACAAAATCCCTGGCTTAATAATTTACCAGTAATACATAGATGACGTTCGTTAAAATCAAAAACATCACAACAGACACGGACATAGCGAAAGAGTTGTGAAATGTAAACACCGTAATGTAATTATTAAGGTCTATTATGAATACTAAGTTTTCTTCCAAAGAAGAATTTTGTTTAATATCTGGGCTTAGACATCCTTTTCTTGGCGGATAATTATTATTGGTGGAGGAAGCCGGAGTACCTGGCAATAACTACCGATCTTCAGTAGGAACACTTACAATCCTTGGCAAGGCAATACATGCACAATAGTGCAACAGTGGCGTTAAATTCCAACCAATCAACCAATCAACTATCATATGGCCAAGTTTAAATTGTTAACATATTCCGATGATTTTTGTTAGGAAAAGAAAATAATGCTTTATATGTGTTTTGAAGTTTATCAAGGAATACATGTGTTCTTTTACTTTAACAATTTTACAAAGGTATAACCCCATCGCTTTGTCGTTAAAAAATTTGGAAATATAAAGAATAAACTCGTCATAGATGACGAAATGAAGTTTCAACACCGTGAGGAAAAGTTGAATTTATATGCATAATAATTTTTAGTTCTAGATACATAGGTCTTGCTTTTATAGGTCCTCACGAAGTCATGTATTTATTTAAGAATTGAAATGTTGTTTTCGTAATTTTTTGGATTGTTATAGCGTTGACCGAAGCACATTTTTTATATAGCGTTTCAAAATTTGCATACAGTCAAAACTTTATCAACCATATTCAATTACAAAAAAAGGATTCTATTCTTTAGCTACTTTATTATGCATCAACTTTGTAATTTTGAGTTCTATCAAAGTTTTCGGTTTATTTTCCTTTATGTATTGCTGCAAGGTAGACATTGGCTTGTCATAAATGCTGAAATGTGTAATGATGATGTTGTTTCCATTAACAAACAAAACTTTTTGATTGGGTTCCATTTATATATCATCAAGGACTAGAAATTAAAGAAACAACAGCCACGGCTCCCTCTGTCTCGTTTTAGACTTATACCTCGAATTTGACATAATCGGTCATATCAGTAACAGAATCTATGACAAACGAGACGATTTTAGTGTCTGAGCAGAAAGTTGACGAACCAGGGGTATGTCAAAGAACGTATCGTCCTTTTTTAGAAAATGAAGTTCATTGGAAGATACCAAGACCGTGTTGATAAATATTCCGTATCAACTTCATAATTAATATGGTCTTCAAGTATATATTCTAGGAACTGGATTTGGTTATCATCTGTATAACGTGTTATTGTATTCTATTATTTGTCTTTGTAAATTATTACTTTTACTATTTAGTCTATTTTTGGTAGTGTTTATTTGACGTTTCTCAGTACTTGTACATCCCGTCATTGTGTTGTTGTGGAAGTGGTAATATAAGTTTTTGTATTCTTGTCTTTTATTTTTTCTTATGTGCTTTGTCTTTATGCTATCTTTGTATTCCCTTGTTGACATATTTGTTTGTTTTTTCTGTTCTTAAGGTTATAACAGCATTTTGACTGCTGAACCCCTATTTTAGACATTATTACATATAATGTTTGTATGTTTTGTTCACACATAATTATCAATATAATGGAATTTTATGCGACTGTAATCGTGAAAAGTCAGAGATTTAGCTAGCTATAAAACCAGGTTTTATCCTCCATTTTCTACATTAGAGAATGACTGTACATTTTGTCATTTGCTTAGGGACTTTCCGTTTAGTATTTTATTCGAAGTTCGGTATTTTTGTTATTTTACTTTTTTTTTATGCTGAAATAAAAACTTACTTTGAAATACATATCAATTTCTGATGGCCAATCAAACTCACAGATTCTAGTTAGCACACAAAACTAATGTAATTATTAATCATACCAGATGAATAAATATCCAGAAAAAGCGATTCGGTAAAATAAAATTTGTAAAGCGTTATTTCCTTCTTTTTTTTTACTAACACTGCTGGTAGATCTCAAGCAGAATGGACCACATTTGATAGGCTATTCGTTTATGTACTTTTTGGCATATGGCTCCATACGTATTTTACGTATTTGTTTACATCCTTAAAATGTTTAAAAGCATTTTTTATGAAGGCTAATCCAAAATAGTGCCTCGGATGTACCCAAACTTATAAAGTGTTATTTTCTTTTCGGTATTTTAGGATCGATACAACTTATGGTGTGCGTTTAGTCCTCGAGTGTACCGTTACTTCAAGTAGTCAGTGCTTCGGTAAGGACATGATTTATAGCACACTGTCTCAAAAATTTCCGTTGATTTATAATCAATAATTTACTTTGAAACTAAGGTTCTAACTCCTACAGCTTAGATAGAACTGACTTTTCATTTTTTTAACTCTTTTGTTCAAACAGCTGATTACGTATTCAAGTATTTATATATTCAAGGCGTCTTTTGTGGATAGTTGTCTCATTGGCAATCATACCACATCTTCTTTTTTATATTTTAATGTTTGGTGGTTTGAACGTTCCTGTTTAGGTGAATTCAGAAAAAAATCGCTTTATACACGCTCCAAGATGTATATCCATTTACATTACTAATTATTGATGTTAACAAAAGTAAAACGACGGATGTCTCTTGTGGAACTTTTTACCCATCTAGATCATATGAGTACATCTCCGGTTTTTGGTTACTAGTAGTTAGTATTGCTCGATTGTTTTTCAGTGTTGTGTTTTGGTTTAGACTATGGTAATTTTGTGTTTTTTCCTTAGTCTTTGTAGTTTTTTTTAGCGAAAGTTAACTTTTTTCAATTCGATTTTTGACACAGTCTGAACCTTACGAACACTTATTAATTCAAACAGTCTATATGTCCATAGTTGTCATCTTACATTATTCGAAGTTTTGATATATTTTTTAACTGTGACACTTTCTGTTTGAAACGACTTAGAGATCGCATTACTAATAATGCATATATTGCTTTATCAATATCACAATTAGTTAAAGTAAACCATTATAGGTTAAAGTACAGAAACTTGGCTCACATCGAACAGCAGGCTATAAAGGGCCCCAAAAGTGACTTGTGCAAAACCATTCACACAGGAAAACCAACAGACTAATCTCATATAAAAAAAAGAAACGAGAAACGCTTATAAACCGCAACAACAAACGACAACTACTGAACAACAGGTTCCTGACTTAGGACATGTGCATACAAATGCAGCGGGTTTTTATGTGTTTACAGGCGCCAACCTTCACCCTAATCTGAAATAATAGTGTAACATATTAAAGATGCATATTTGTTTTGTTGTGCTTCGACTACTGTTCAGTTTTAAAATGTATTGTTTTGTCTTCCTACGTCATAAATCTGTAATTCAGTGATTTTTGTAGGTTCATGTCTTTTTCATGTCTTTTTTGTGAAGAACTGTTTTTGGTATAAATTGAATAGTTAGTTTTTACTTTGAAGTGTTTCAATTTCTTAAGACGAGACCCTTTAAAGTATCACTGAAGCCCAGCTTCGATTGTTGATGAAATAAATAATGATAATTTCTTTGAAAAGAGTTTTCGTTGAGTATTTGGCATACTCGGTATTATAACAGTGTTTGCAACGCCATTCATTTCAGTGAAGGGAGATCAAGATCTTTGTTTTTTGCTGAAATGCCATTAGAATAGTGTTATCTGATCACAATACGTAAACTTTATTTGCTTTAAATCTGCGTGAACTCTTGTGGATAGTTGCCTTATTAGCAATCATACCACATCTCATTTTTTTTTATATCATGCAAATGTTCATGTAAAAATATTAGCACGATATAAAAGAAGAGACAATATCTAATACTTGTCTCACAATTCAGTTTTTATTCAGATTCTGTGCTTTTTTTT
Organism: Mytilus edulis; assembly: GCA_019925275.1. Classification (NCBI taxonomy): domain Eukaryota; kingdom Metazoa; phylum Mollusca; class Bivalvia; order Mytilida; family Mytilidae; genus Mytilus; species Mytilus edulis. The sequence continues at coordinate 38,923,765 of CM034349.1, forward strand.
CAGATCTAATACAATTATCTAATTGTATAAAACCAATTACAAATCAGTAACGTTTGTATGCATTACTTTGTTTCCACATCCATTCATTTGAATAATCGCAGAAAAATTCCATAAAGATATTTGATTCATGTTCGATCGGTGTGAAATCTTCATTAAATTCCCAAATCGATAAAACACCGTCCCCAAAGTCGTTTCCGTACATTAACGGACTCTGTTGGGTGACTCTAATAGCTCCGGAACATGGAACATAATAAAGTTTACCTTTCACCCATTGACGACATCTTGGTTTACACAATCGTCCGCATGCGTCAGAGGCAGTTATCAATGCGTCTGTAGGTGTATACGATGTTGGTTTTTCAACTGCGATATAACCAATATGAGAGGATATTGGAAGTCTGTTGTCAACAAATACATAATCAGTGTATGCACCAAAGTAACTTAATCCAGTAGACTTTAGTCTCACTTTGAATGCACCGGATTCATCTTCTTGGCAATTATAGTATGTTGCTGGATTACCAGGTCGAACAAGCTTTTTCAAATGATTATATTTGTGCTCATCATACATATCATATCTGTTCTTGTTTCCGTTGGTTTCGGTTTGTGAAGTAAAATGGGCCTCTTTTGGACGCAAATGAACGACTTTAATTGGTATAAATGCCCATCTCTTCACGTCTGCTTTTGTACAACCTGCTACAAAATTATTTTGAATTGGCTTTCCCATACATGGTTCATGTTCTTGTGGAAAGTAGATATTTGTTATTTCGGTTGATTGAATTACAATAGATACAGTGTTTTTAATAGTAGTCAGATGGATATTAGTGGTGTCTCTTTTTGTCCTTTTTCCTTCATGGTGGTCATCTAAATCAAGCTTGACTTTTCCACCTTGGGCAGCTTTTAAATATGGCGCTACACTGTGTCTAAATATTCTATCGACAGCAGTACATCTAAAGGAGCCATCAATTCTTCGGCATTGCAAATCAGGTGATCCACAATACAGGTTATGTTGTGAACAAGTAGGTGACATTTGATATTGGGTCAAAGATGCGAGCTGATGACCATATCCGTCCTTGTTGGTCGGAATATGTCCAAGAAAATCTATATAAGGCATATTTTCCATTGGGACTTCAGCCTCTTGTATTCTTTTGTTGGGTTTAAATGGATAGTCAATGTTGTACCCATGGGTATATCTCCATAATTCCCAAGTATAATCTATATAAGCATGTTGAAACCAGAAAACGCAATCCCATGGTGCTAATTCAAGTAAGGACATTGTACCCCCTATATAATTGTGAACATTGCCATGAAGCGACTCCATTGTATCGTAACTAGAATCTTCAACTAAATCGTCAATGGTTTGTTTATTCAATACATACGTTAAATTAGTATGTGTAAATAATGCACCACCATTTCCACCATTTCTTATGATTTTGTTACCCCTAAGGTCCCTAAATCCCCCACAAATACCAGTGTTGACGAATCCGTTTATTTCCCCTAGGTATTCATTATTCCAGAGTATGGAATTTTCAGGTTTATCCATATTAGCCTCGACAGTGGTGTCCCAATAAGGGAGAGATACTTCTGGATCAAAACTCTGTAAAATTCGTTCTAATCTGAAAAGAAATATTTTTAAAATGTAATTCCTTGCAAAAGGTAGACATTACTTTGCTTATTAAAAATCCTAAACAGAATATTATTAACGCAAATGTGCTATTAGACAGTCAACTATCGAAAATAAAAAAAATTAAACTCTTTGATATTATTAAATATACAGAAACCCAAAATAAAATAAGAAATCGGTAAAACCAATTTTGTTTCTTTGTTTACTTTTGAACTTTAGCTGGTGTGTTCAAAAAGTTTTCAGTCTTATTCCTTAACGGCACATGCTTATATTGTAAGCATAACATACTTATTTTCGAGTTTGTGGCTTGAAACGAACGGATATTGAACCAACATAATCCCATTCTAGCACACTCAGCAAGGGATACCAATACCTGCCCGACCCGTTTATATTTAATTTTGAATACTTATAACGTACATTATATTTCCTTTTATTTTTCACTAACAGAACAGTCGAAGATATACGCAGTTTGTTGTCTTTTACAGTCAAAAACTCGGTGTATTAATGAGAGCATGTTTCGTCTTGCAATTGATGTCTGCTCTTAAAGCGTTTGTCCCATAAAATTCCCGACACTCTTGCTTGAGGACTGTTGGAGTTTTCATAAAGCATAAACAAATTTAAAAACCAAGATCGTAAGGTCTATGCCTCAAAAAGTTTTCTCATTAAGAAGTTTGTCTAAAGGAAAAGGAAATATGCATATTTACATCAGTAATAAAAATCTGTAATAACCAGGAAAGGCAGGTCCGCTTTGTGCAACATTTCTGCTGTTGTCGTTGTGAAATCTAACAAGCCAGCCAAAATACTGAAAATAAAAAGTATCCATATAAGACATCACAGGAAAGGTATCAAATAAAATTTTGGAAACCATTCAAATATTTAATTACACAACAGAATTGGAACAAATCAATAAGTAAAAATGAGTTGGTCGTCTGAAATTTCTGATTTTTGTTAATGACTCAATGACTCTATTACCAAGTAGGATGCGTTGTCTTGAACCCACTAAAGGCGATATTGTTATTGTGTTGTGTGCCTTTTACTACTTGACTGAAGCACTACATTGTCGAAAATAAATTTATATGACTGTTTCTTGAAACAATATTAAAAAATATCAGTAGCATCCTTAATATTTTCTGCATTTTCTGCAGCTCTGATACCTGTGGGAATTCCAACATCTGTGGTACCTGAAACACACAGTATCGCTCGTTTGTTGCTTACAAATATTATTTTTCTTGGAACCTCTCTTGTGCGTAACAAACGTTAAGAAGAAAGTAAAGAATGCTATATCGGATACTTTTATCTCATCGGAAATTCTCCACGTTTTATAAATTGAGAATGGAAATAGGGAATGTTTCGATTAGACAACAACCCGACCAAAGAGCAGAATACATCATTAGGCCACCAAATGGTTTTCAACACAGTAAGAAAATCCTGCACCCGGAGGCTTGCTTAAGACGTCCCTTAAACAGAAACTAGTACTAGTTCAGTAGTACTGGACGTCACACTTAACACCAAAACATATAAACTTACTAAAAATTGAAGGAGAAAAAATACAGGACTTACATATGCCAGAGTAAATGTAGAGGACGACCATTAATTTATGGACAAATATTGCATTTTTATTTTACATATTTATTTATACTTTATCATAAATAAATATCTTTAAAGACTAAATCTATAAAACAATTGATGATTTTATAATTAGTTTTAAATTTAATTTCAGTGACGAGAATAATAAGAACTGTTTTAAAACATAATAAATTTTGTACTTACTCCACTTTTGTAGGCTTTTGACCAGGCTCTTTGTAATCGGAGTCTTTCGGCACGTGTTAACATTCTAATTTCTTTACGATAAAGAACACTCCCTGCTGGACGTTGTGTTCGCTTTCCTTTTATTTCATCATGTAGAAGTTTTCCAAAATAGTTACTTATGTCCGATACAGTTATATTATCGTTCGGGTGGTCACATTTTTGCAAGTTCGGTCCTTCCTTCCACAAAAATCTTGTAATACAATTATTACAGACAGACTCACTGGGTGATTTAGTAACGTCTTGGTATTTACTCTTCATCATTAAACATTCTTTTAAAGATGGCGGCAGTTGTATTTCTTCTATCAAACATCTTCCTAAACTGACCAAAGACAGCAGAAACCAAATACGCAAACACAGCATGGTAAAACCTGAAAAATATAGTGATGTACCATTACAGATCTTACTGAAATTCTCGTCATCAGATTTCTTGTAGTCTTGTGTAAAAAGAATTACTAAAAATAAAAAAAAAGAGAAGTCAGTCTCTTCCGTATCTTGTTATGCAATCCCTTTGACTTAATTGAATTAATAGTTACTTTTAACTTTGAAATGATAAATGATATATTTGGTCTGCCTAAATGAAAGATTTTGTCTTCTTTTTTAATTTCTTTCGTGATTACTTTTTCGTTTATGAAGTCATAAAATTAGAACAAAATTTCGCTCACACCACTTTTTACCTCCCCTCCGATCCAAAGAATTATGTTCGTTGTTGCCTATTGATATTTAAAGAAATGTGATCTCGATGAAGTCCCTGCGCGTGTAAATTTTATTAATTTTACTCATACTTATATGATTCTAATACCTATTCAATTATGTTATGTTTTTTAATAAGTAACAGTTGCATTTGTTCATTAAATTTTACGGTGACTTCTCGTAGTTATTAAGCTCTATATTATATTTTGATATCTGCTAAGCAAATATGCATATTATTCACAAAACAATGGAACCTTATGAAAATAATAGAGTATAACACAGCGAAAATAATGTCGGCACCCATACATAAGAAATCATGACTTAGCATAATGTGATCATGTGATGGGTTCGTTTGTCTCTCTCATTAAATGATTTTAATAGTCTCTAATTAAGGTTGATGTGTTGGTGTGAATGATCAAGTAAAATAACTTGCTAACATGTAGGTTTACCCCGGGTACTTGGGAACAGAACTAATTTTTTGCCCTCCCCCTTTTTCCAAAATCTATATTCCTGTTTTCAATGTTAGACTTACATAAATATGCTAGAAAAAAAAACTTTAATTACTATCAATTGCTTATTTGATATCCACAGCCGTCATTGGTAATAATTATATAGATGGAAGGTATTCTACTCCGTTGCACGCCACCTATTTTCCAATGTGAATTCTTGGAGGAATTCAATAGACATAGGAAGATGTGGTACATGTATGAGTGCCAATGAGACGACTCTTCATCCAATGCCTCATTTATAAATATTAACTTTGCTTGGGCATGGGATTCCTCCAATACTTTGCATTGGAAAATAGGTGATAATGTGTTAATTTACAGTATGCTTCATGCATATGTGTACACTGAGATTAAGTATACCACTTCCGATGTTACATCTTTGGACAAGTATATACATGTACATGTGTGGATCGGTTTAATATCTGATTGAAGAAAAAAATACAAAGGTCAAGAAATGTCTTTCACACCGTAAAGATGAAATAACAATGAAAAGAAAGCAAAGGTATAATAAAAGTACCCTGTCATAGAATTTCAACAGTTAACTAATACACATCATAGATACCACACTTTAATGCGACAGACACGCGTTTTGTCTACTGAGATAAAGGAGTGATGTTAAAGTCCCTGGTTCTCTATAGCATTTATTTATTTGTGATCCACTGCATTGCACCTACTCTATTAAATGAATATGTTTTTGAAGTAATTTTTTAGGTCATAGTATTTAAAAACCTAGAAAATTTAAAAATATTTCTTAGTCCAATCTACCATTTTGTCTTTATTTTTTGCCGTTGACAGTTATCGATAGATTTCTTAAGAATTCAACAGGATAAATAAAGGCAACAGTAGTATACCGCTGTTCAAAACTCATAAAATCCTGGACAAAAAACAAAATCGGGGTAACAAACTAAAACTGAAGGAAACGCATTAAATATAAGAGGAGAACAACGACACAACATTAAAATGTAACACACACAGAAACGGACTAAGCATTAGACGAAATCCTATGAGAATAACAAATATAACATCAAAACCAAATACATGAAATTGGGATAGATAAGTACCGTGATACGTCTTATAGTAATGTGAATTCACACTAAAAAAAGAGAGAAAACAAACGACACAACGGAAACATTCCGTTTAAATGTAACACACACAGAAACGAACTATAATATAACAATGCAATGGCCATATTCCTGACTTGGTACAGGACATTTTTAAAGAAAAAAAGGGTGGGTTGAACCTGGTTTTTTATGGCATGCCAAACCTCCCTTTAGATCTTTTATGGCCATGTAAAATATAACATTAAAATGACAACACAACATTTCGGGACTACAATATAAATAAATAGGAGAACATAATTGACAAAGAAACACACGAATAATAGCTAACAAAAGGCAAAAAGTTTTAAAATTTTAATACGCCAGAAGTGCATTTTGTCCACTCAAGACTTACTAGTGACGTCCAGATACAAACGTTTGAAAGCCGAAACATGCTTTATGGTCGGGTTGTTGTCTCTTTGACACATTCCCCATTTCCATTCTTAATTTTACTTAATGATAAAAATAGTAAATACCGATAGCTTGGCATTTTCCTGGTTTCTTTGAAAACTAATTAATTTTTCAATGTGATAAATTCATAGACAAGAGAAAATTGAATAGATACGTTGGTATAAAGCAGATCCATTTACCTTTTCTGCAGCTATTTGATTAAAGCTGTTGAAGTATTCTTTATTTCTTATATCACTGGTTTTCCCGCGTCTTGTATATTAAGATATTGTCCAGTTTTTTTGTTGTTGTTTAAACATATTTGAATTTTTCATTTGAGGCTTATTTCAAGTATTGGTTTCCTTCTGTTGTTCCAGCTATTGAATTGATACTCAGAATATGCCCTTTTTCTTGATTTGAATTTTTTCGAAGTGTAAACAACCACGTTAGGTATTTTGGTAAAGTAATGCTTAACCCCGCCGCATGTTTGCGCCTGTCCCAAGTCAGGAGCCTCTAGCCTTTGTTAGTCTTGTATGATTTTTAATTTTAGTTTTATGTGTATAATTCGGAGTTTAGTATGAAGTCCATTATCACTAAACTAGTATATATATTTGTTAAGGGGGTCAGCTGAATGACGCCTCCGGATGCGGGAGTTTCTCGCTGCATTGAAGACCCATTGGTGGCCTTCGGCTGTTGTCTGCTCTATGGTCGGGTTGTTGTCTCTTTGACACATTCCCCATTTCCATTCTCAATTCTACTTAATGAAAAAAATAGTACATGCAGATAGCTTGGCATTTTTCTGGTTTCTTTGAAAACTAATCCAGTTTTCAATGTGATAAATTCATAGACAAGAGAAAATTGAATAGATACAAAGCTTATAATTCGATACGCCATACGCGCGTTTCGTCTACATAAGACTCATCAGTGACGCTCAGATAGATTAAAATAGTTAGATAGCCAAACAAGTAAAGTTGAAGAGCAAAATTCCAAAAAGTTGTGTCAAATAAGGCTAAGGTAATTTATGACCTGGGATAAGAACATCCTTAGTATTTCGAATAATTCTTACTTTTGCAAACAATTACTTTATAAAAATGAACATATAATTGATATTTATGTCAACACTGAAGTGCTGACTACTGGGCTGGTGATAGATACCCTTGGGAACGAAACGTCAACCAGCAGCGGCATCGACCAAGTGGTGTAAATAGTTATCAAAGGTACCAGGCTTATAATTGATACACCAGAAAGGAGTTGAAAATTCGTTACATTAAGTTCAAGAGTTGTAAATGAACTCATCATAGATACGAGGTTTGATATTTTATATTTGCGTAAGATGCGCATTTCGTCTACCAGTGACTCATCAACTTGTGAATATTGATGTCATGTTCGATTTTATTTATGTATTTCACAACTGTGATTGGTTTTGGCTTTTATCATTATTTTCACTTTCTTGAGGTTATATCCCCCCCACCCCGATTCAAATATTAACATATGCCATATATAGAGACTGACCGGTAATGTTAGTGGATTCAACCTACATACATAGTTATCTAGAGGTATTGATTGAAAATTCTGTCACCGTATACGTAGATTAAGTTTACGGATTTTTTTCATATTCCCAAATGTATAAAGTCAGGTGACATTGGCTAGAAATCGATAATAATTATATAACTTCGAATTCCAAACCATACTTGAGTATTGTCTTATTAATTGATCTTTTATGTAGATTTATATAATGTGTTCAGTTGCATTTCTGATTTATGTCAAAATATTGACCAGACTCAGAGGTCACAAGGTTTGGAGCCACGACAGTATTTGGTTTCGCTAAAGAATGCATATACATTCATAAGTTGAAAATAAACGGACAGCGCCTTGGCAGAAAGGGAAATCACACTCAGGCAAACAACAAAACACAAAACACAACATAGAAAACTAAAGACTGAGCAACACGAACCCTACCTAAAACCGGTGAGGTGCTCCAATCGAGTTAGCAGATCCTGCTCCACGTGTGTCACCCGTCGTGTGGCTCATAGTAGTACACATCCGGTGATAAGTTTATCTTTTAAACTTCAACTTATAAAGTGATCGACTCTCGCTCCAAACATACAGTAACGACAATAAACTTTTATTCACCAAAGAAATGGATAACCTTATTATAAATGTCGCCTCCCGTTTACATAACTTATAATTTTATTCCAAATTATGAAGAAAAGAAGTTCACTCCAAATAAAAAGTCATCAAAGATACAAGGCTGATAATTTTGTGCTTCATAAATGTTTTCGTCTCCAAAAGACTCAGAGGCGCTCGATTCTAAACTGATTGAAATTTAAATTAAATACAAAATGGAAGATCATAAGCAATCGAAATGTTCTTTTGGTTACGTAGCTTTATATTTGTTTAAATTCTTATACATCCTTGGTATTCAAATATTCGGCTTTCAACGTTCCTGATGAAGGTCAATCCAGAAAAGTGCATCCGAGATATAACATTTATTAGGTTTTATTTTCATTCATTTAGATAAATAAAAAAAAAAGGAAAATCACTAAAATACTGAAATCCGAGAAAAAATCAAAACGGAAAGTCTTAATCAAATGACAAACTAAAAAGCTCAAACACATCAAACGGATGGATAACAACTGTCATATTCCTGTCTTTCCAGGTACAGTCAATTTCTTAAGCACCTGAGATCACCCCTAGTTTTTGGTGGGGTTCGTGTTGTTTATTCTTTAGTTTTCTATGTTGTTTCATGTGTACTATTGTTTGTCTGTTTGTCTTTTTCATTTTTAGCCATGGCATTGTCAATTTGTTTTAGATTAATGAGTTTGACTGTCCCTTTGGTATCTTTCGTCCCTCTTTTATGTAGCAATGAAGTGAATCTTAATGTCTTGTAGCAGTTATATAATAATACGAATAAACGTAAAAAAGAAGATAGAATATCCCAGGGAATGTACCTTGAAAAGAATTAAAATCATACAAATGGCATTTTTTTTTCTCGACAAAATCATTTACTGATAGAGGAACTAATTCATTAGTCTTAGTAATATCAATAGATTACCTAATAAAGCAATTATTTTTCTCTTCAATATAATATTATTTTAAATTAACATATTAAGGAATATCGTACTATTTTCCTGAGACTGTCTATGGGACCAAGAATGCTATTTTACTATTAAAGGCATATATGTTTTAACGATGTTGAAGAAATAAAACCTAAAAAGGGCTATTCAAAATGCCATGCTAAATACTTTTTCTTTATCAAATTAACTGCAATTAACGAACTTAATTATAATAAACTCATCATAGATATCAGGATAGATATCAGGACTAAATGTTGTATATACGCCAGACGCGCGTTTCGTCTACAAAATATACGTTCTAGTATTACAAAATGAACAACATTACGTGTACAGTATTGTTTTCTACTAGATTAGTAAACGTAAAGATTGATGGAAGGTGAAATAGTCCTATTGCATCTTAGATAAATGTTAATTCCAAAGCGGAGATTACAATTTCATAGCAACTCATTACAGTCATAAAGTGGGTGTTATGTGAATAAGCATTAAATGATTGTTAAAAACACTATTCTTAAATTCTTAACTTTTTAACACAAATTTTGTACTAAGTATCAAATTTTATTGCAATTACAAATACTTTGACATTTTATAAATGTAAAACAAACCCGAGTACATTATTTGCATGGTGAAACACACAGATTTTTCAAACTAATCTCCTTATAACAAATTATGTGGGCAGGTCCATACACATAGTCATTAGAAACAGATGGTCACTAATATAAATGCTTAAACTTTTATGTTCAACAGAATAGAAATAATACACAATTAGAATGTATTAACTGAATTAGCCTATCATCTAGAAGGAAGAGAATAATATAGTTCCCACCTCTAAAAATCCAAACAGCATGAAATAAACTCAATTTCAACTTCGTACTTTATCTGGCCTTCAAACGGTTTTTTTCCCTCTTTTTTACGTCGCTGATGAGTCTTTTATAGACGAAACAAATTTCTCTCGTACATAATCATAAGCCAGGTATTTTTAAGAAGGTTCTGTTCAAAAATCCTAAATCGATTGAGAGAAAACAAATCCGGATTACAAACTAAAGCCGAGGGAAAACATTAACCATAAGAGGAAAATACGAAACAACAGAAAGCCTGTATAAAGTGCAACAAAATCAAACGCCAATGCAACATACATAGAAACGAACTATTAGATAAATAAAGGAAATAGTAGTATACCACTGCTTGAAATTCATAAATCGATTGAGAAAAAAAAAAACTAAAACTGAGGGAAGCACATCAAATATAAGAGGAAAAGTACGACACAGTAGAAACTAAAAATGAAACACACACAGAAACGAAGTATAATATAACAATGGCCGTTTTCCCACTTGGTGCAGGACATTTTAAGAAAAAAAATTGTGGGTTGAACATGGTTTTGTGGCTAACCAAACTTCCTGCTTTTATGGCAATGTTAAATATAACATTAAAATGACAACATTACATGACAGGACTACAATACAAATAAATGGGAGAACATATAGGACAGAGAAACACACGAATAATAGCTATCAAAAGGTACCAGATTTATAATTTAAAAGGCCTGACGCGCTTTTCGTCTACACAAGACTAACCAATGACGCTAAGTTGGAAAGCCAAAATAAGTACAAAGTTGAAGAGCATTTAGGACCAAAAGTTCAAAAAAGATGTCCCTAATACGGCTAAGGTTTTCTGCCTGGGATAAGATCATCCTAATTAATTAGAATAGTTCATACTTTTGCAAACAGTAAAGTTATAAAAAAAACTATGTAATAGATATACATGATAAACCCGAAGTATTTACTAACTACAAAAAGAAAATCGAATACATAAAATAACCTAAACTAGCACATAAAAAGTCACAGTCGAGTTAGCCGAAGAGATTGACGTACAAAGTGACGTCACATTTGAATTTCTAAAACTTTCCAAAAAATAGGATAGATAACAACTGCCATATTCCGGACCTGGTTCAGGACATTTCAAGGAAAACAAATGAAAGGGTTGAACCCGTTTGTATGGCTAGCAAAACCTCCCGCTTATATGACAATGTTGAAAATACCGCTTAAATGACAATATAACGTGACAGGAATGCAGTACACATACATGCAAGAACACCCAGAACAGAGAAATACATAACTAAATAATATAATAGTCGACACAGCATGCAAACCGCCGAACAGCCACGAACATATTCTATCAACGATAAGCACCATAGAATATCAAAATCAGTGACACGCTTACGTAACAAGCATTCAATCTCGTACTTTATACAATTATTTTCATAATACTCGTCCAAACAATTGTCATGACAATGCTGTTATGGAAAGGCAATTATATAACCATTCGGACTACAAACAATAAGGCATGACAGATTAACCAACCGAACCATAACAGTAACATAAAAAAATACGTAAATGTTGAATGAACAAAATACCGAGAAAATGACAACATTTCGTGACAGGAATATAGTACAAATACATGCAAGAACACTAAAGACAGAAATAATTAATATAATAGTACATTTCGACATGGTGAACACAGAATAACAAAGAACACCTAAAATTTATTTACGACTGTACACAAATACAGGATAATATAATTGTGAACTCGGCGTCACACGAATGTATCAACCCCACAAAAAGTGACGTCACATGTAATTTTTTTTTAAAAAGAGTATAAAATTTGGAATAAGTTTGCAATGTTGTCAATTGATGTATTTTCTATACCTGAAGTAGGTGGATAATTATCCCTACTTTAACATACATGTAGAAAATTAATTAGACATAAAACCACAACCGATAAGAAATAAAACAATATCCAATCAGAATTACAAATAAAGGGTTATGTTCGTTGTTGTAAATCATACGGTGACCTTTATTGATAGATACGTATGTCCTTTTGTCTTTTTGGACAATTGTCACATTGGCAGTTATAAACTAAACTTTATATGTTCGAAGGACTCTTTTGTAAACCGTCAACAGAAACTTAAATCCCAATTTTCATTTACGTGGCAAGGGGAAATATAAATCATACGTGACAATTTACGTACATCAAAAAAAGTAAGAAAATAATTACCATATAAAAATTGAAAGACAAAACAAAATCACAAAACTAAAGGAAAGGAAAGGAAAGGAAAAGGTGTCAATTTGTTGTACCAGATTAAACTATTTTATACACTGACGTTTTCGAGAGGTATTGATAGGAATGAATTTCCAACAACTTATGAATAATCGTTTAACTCAAAATAATGTAAATAAAACATATAGTTAAAAGGATAAACAACAGCGATTGATTTGATATACAAAGCCAATTGTATAACAAAACGAATATGAGCATTGGTTTACAAGTCAATATAAAAAATATATAATCGAAATAAAAGTGAGACACTACGAGACAAATGTTAGAATTTATAAGACGAAGAAAGACAACCATGACTAAAAGAAATATAGTACGAAAAAAATCATCAGTCCACAAAACGCTAGACAGAAAACTTGTTCCAGCCTAGTCAAATTTATTAACAAATAAGAAAGCTTAATTGTACTGCTTTTGTGCCTTTTTTTATTTGTGTTCATTTTTGTTTAAATTTTTTTGTTGCATGTTTGTTTTTCTTTTTGTCGTATTTTTTCTGTTTTTTTCTCGAATAAATGTTTAAACTCCCCGGTATTTTGTAAATTAATGGTTTTGTTTTTTCTTCTTTTAGCCCTGTTAATTTTATTTTACTAACAATTTGAATTTCCCTGTCTTTAATTGATAACTGTCATGTATGCACTTGTTTCGTGTTAGTATTTACGCATAGTAACATACAAAGTTGCTTGTAAGGCAAATATTCGGTTTGATTCCGTCTACTTGTTCGTATTTTTAAAGTAACATGCCTCGGAATAACTTCTACCATTTAAATCAATCTAACATACATTGAAAATCATATTTTCATGTAATATATTTTTAACATGTTTTGATTCGAGCGTCACTGATGAGTCTTTTGTAGACGAAACGCGCGTCTGGCGTAAATATGAAATTTCAACCCTGTTATCTATGATGAGTTTATTTGTTTAACTATACACGTGCACAATACTTACATGATTCATCCTTTTAGTTGAATTGTATAAGGCACGATTTCATATTACATTGCTTATTTCAGGCAAACATCAACACTTAAATGTTCTCAAAAGAACAATTTATACGATGAACTATATGTGTTACCTTTTAAGTCATTTGGTCTATGGTTGAGAATTGTCTCATATATAGACAATCATACCACATATTCTCATTTTATTATATAATACTTAATTTGATGTGTCTCATTTATCACCAAAGATGTCTATGCAAACACTTATTATTTAACTGTTCTAGATTTCCGTAACTGCAGTGTCTTAAACCTTTATCTGACCCTCTCATTTTACTTAAAACTAATGCCATAATTTTGTATCTGGTCAGTAAACATACGTTTTCTTGAGGACCAATTAACAAACTAAAAATATGTGTCCCTGACTTTGCGACGGCTTTATAACTAGTCAATGTCGTTAATTACCCCCACTATCAATGCTAAGTATGGGCAGACTGGTGTAATCATGGAACAATGGTAAGTTGACATTGAAACGGGATTTTTTTTTATATGTTACACCCATCAACAACAAATATTGAAGACAGATTCCTTGTGAATTATATGTCGAAAATAAAAATTGTTGTCCAACCAATATGGCCGTTACCGCCGATGACTGACTGGATTTTGTCATGCTGTACGTTTTGTAAGATTTACATCTGTGGTTCGATAATTTTGCAGGTTAAATGACGATCTATCTAATCAGAAAACAATACCTGTGAGGTATAATATCCTCTTATGTGTGTTGAAAATTTGGAGTAAATGATTTTTACATTTTATGCGACGTTACAATTTTCCTAAAGATAGTTATGTAATAGACATAGTTAATAAATTTATAGTTAGAGATCGGTTCGTATTTGTTAATCGATTGTCAATGGCTAACCAACCGCTCTAGTAGCTGCTTCAATTTTCAGAAGTTCTTAGAGCATAGTAAACAAATCCTGTATGATTTAACACAGTAAATATGAATATAAAGACATATAGTTTGGGAACAGCTCAGTACGTGGAATTCAAAATATGATAACCATTTACAAGAAACATTTTGTTATGTGTTTAAAACATCAACATGCACACAGAAATATATAAATTTCTTTTTTTTTTTTTTATTCAACAACAATATATCACATGCTGTCAACAGATTTCTTCACTGGTACATCTATTTCAGTTGAGATCCATGTATGTTGGTACCTTAAGACCAGGGTATCTTCAGGTATATATATATTTATAATTTTGTTAGTTTATATATTATATGTCATTAATACATTGTTTATCATTAGTACATTATTCATCTTTAATACATTATCTCTATAATTTTACATATAACTCTTAATATGAACTTTATATATAATCCCGGCGAGGGAAGAACAAAAAATTTGCGAAAGCAAATTTACAGATCTAACATTGTTGGGTTGATGTTTAGACGAGTTGTATATATATATATCAATTTAGACTCGTTTATATTTTTTCGTTTAGGCTTGTATCATATTTTCCCTCCGGTTTATATGATCCGTTCATCCTATATTGACTCTTAACATTCAAGAGTCTATCTAAAAATGAGGGTACTTTTTCGAAAATTAAGGGTACTTTTTCTAAAAATTAGGGTACTTTTTATATGGCCTTCCAAATACCGTTTCGATCCCTAACATCACTGAAGAGACATTTATTGTCGAAATCCGGATCTGGTGTACAAAAAAAATATTGACACCTTATGTTTGTGGCATAACATCGTGGCCACAAGTTAGTTGTTTTCTTTTTAGTATTAAATTTATATAAAGATCCATTTTATTACATCTTGTGATCAATTTTATTTGGCAATCGCCAATGGAAGTCAGCAGGGTTAAAGAACATCAGTTGTTCGACCTGTTAGTCAAATGCGTCTTGTTTAAATATACTTTTTTGGTCTTTTGGAAAATGTTGTTTGTTCTGTATTTAGACCCTTCTACAACGAAATTTGTTTTACATGCAGACGTATAAAAATTGCGGTTTTTATCCAACGCAATCATAGGTTTGAACGTAGTTTTCAATTTAGACTCGTTTATATAAATCTGGTCGTTCTTTGGTTACCACGTGATTCGGGTATTGTTTGTAGTTCTGCATCACAGAACGGTTGAATTTTTTGTCCCCGGTATTGTCCAGGTAGTGCTAGGGAACGTGCGACGGCCACTTTAATACTGACTTTTGTTGGTGCTATGTTCAAATTAATTTTAACTTTTACTTTTTGAGATGCAGCAACGCATGATGAAAACACGCTGAAAATAAGAATGACCAGTTCAGAATCTAAGTACGGCAAACAAAGGTATACGTAATAAGGCGGTATATAAAACTGAATGGCACATATGTGTGTCAGGTGTCACCAAGACCTTCTGTTATCTTAAAAATCGCACTCTTATTTATTTTACTTTTATCACTATAAAAATCAAAGTCACGATGATCTCCAATCATTGATACAATCAGCTGAGGAACCGTGGATTGTGTGTCCATATGATATATGTTTTTACTATTTTCGAATCATTTCTATGGTCCCCAAATAGTCAAAAAATATCGCAAGGACCTAAGAGCTACGTTTCCATGGTCTGCAAATAGTCGAAAAATATCATAAGGATATACGAGCTAAGGTTATGCAGCTAAGAAACAATATTCTGCTTCAAAGAATTATGATAAAACAATGTAAAGTACAAAAATGTAGCAAATTCCGTACCTACCGAGCAAAAACAAATTGGTTAGAGAACAATTGAAGGTCTTTTCATATCAATTATTGGTGAATAGCTACTTCCGGTTTACTCAAAGTTACTATTGGAGTGTGAGCATAGGTTTCTTCATACAAATTCTCATGAATAAATGTTGCTATATATTTTTGCCTGAAATAAGGAAGAGCTTATGATTATGACGTCTTTACACTAAATCCATTGGATGTTGGATGTGTACTGATTGATAATTTAGTCTTCGAATGACTTAGATAGATATAGGAAGATGTGGTGTGAGTGCCAATGAGACAACTCTCCAGATGCATGATTTTATTTTATTAGTTGTTAGTAGCTTTGAACTAGATGTCAGTAACTGCGAGTTCTCTAAGATATGTACTAAGTGTCTTTTTGTTGTTGGGAGATACAAGTACCCGGCCACGTCCACGTGTATTTGTAAGATGTTCCATCTGATGAGTAAAGACTTTTTTCAACTGAGTCTTATGTTGTACTGTTACACCACTGTCCCATGTTAGGGGTTAGGATCCCGCTTACATGTTTAATTACGCCATATTCTGTATTTGTGTGACTGTCCCAAGTCAGGAGCCTGTAATTTATTGGTTTATATATATTTATAATATACAACTCGTCTAAACATGAACCCAACAATGTTAGATCTGTAAATTTGCTTTCGCAAATTTTTGGTTCTTCCCTCGACGGGATTCGAATCCATGCTACTGTGATATCGTGACACCAAATCGCCTGCACTGCAGCCGTCCCGCTAGACCACACGACCACCTGGGCTCTTATATATAATATATATGTTGTTACTATCTGCTGGGACTATTATACTGTTAGTATAATAGTCCCAGCTATGTTGCAATATACATTCTGTATATATATAAATCATGACGAAATTGTTTCGCACACATTATTTCGTGACATTTTATAAATGTAAAACAAATCTGACTGCGCCATTTAGAAGATGAATCCAATAAATTTGGATATTTATTTCCTTTTAGCCAATTAAATTTTGGAACATATGGTTTTAATCCCAACTACTTTAAAATATGTATTCAGAAGGAAAGAAATGATAGCATGTTAAGGCTATTTTATCTCATCTTATATACCATATGAGAATAAGTTGAATTTGTTATGTCCCATACTTTTAAATTGTTTCGGGCGCATGAAATTTATGTGGCGTTGTTTATAAAAATTTTACAGCTTTGGGTCTATACCACTGCTGATGAAATGTCAGTCCCTGAGGGTATCAACTGTTCAATAGCCAATACGTCGATACTGACATGATTTATAACAAACCTTTATTAAATTGTTTGTTTATATATAAAGCAATTATTTGAAACTCCCTCAGGCAAAGCTTTTCTTATATTAATTAAGTTATATCGTTTCATGTTGGTCACATAACTTGTAAACTGCTTCGGTTCTTGTGCATTCCTGTGTTTCAAACATTCGGCTTTGAGGGTTTCTGATAAAGGTAAATCCCAAAAGTTGCATGCAATTTATAAACTTCTGTTTTCCATTTAAACTATTCAGTACACAAGTTATCCTTAATGGATGATAATTTAATCTTATTTAAATAATATTTATAAGATGTTATACTTGCGTTCTTTTATGTAGGCTTAAGTTGTAAATTCGATTACCATAGCCGACATTATAACAATGTAGGTACGAATTTAATCAATTCCTTCATTGTTGTTTGACTTGTATTGTTTTAATTAATTTTATTTTACCTTCATAGGCAGAAAATCAATTAGAACGTTGACGAAGGAATTTCAGCAATTCAAATGCCACTCAAATATCTGAAGATAGTTAAAGCGTTTATTACTGTAAGCAGTACTTACTTTTATGACTTAAAACTTAGAAGTCGTTACGGAGTGAAAAGAAAGTCATTTTGTTTACGAGAAGTAAATCGTTTGCCTTTACTGAGTATATTATTTTTATTTCTTTTATTACTTTTGTTATTACATAAATACTTGAATACAAATGTAGGTATGTATTATGTAGCTTAAATAGATGCACAAAAACCAGAAGCAGCCAGTGTAGAAGCAACACTGTTAATCAAAATGTCGTAATACAAATGCACGTTCAGAGACAGCTGCAATTTATGAAGATAAAGACAAGCCAAACAATATTTGTTAGCTGATAAACTTTGCGCTCTGCATGCAATACCTGCTTTATTGTACTATAGTCAAAGCTGGTAACTTGTAATATGTGACAATATGTGTCCTACTGATGAACATTATCTGAAACATTTACCTGCCATGTTGTTGGTTTTTTTTCTCTCTCTAAATTGGAGTTGCGATCTACTCTTTACCACTCCTTTTTAAATATCTCAGATCACCTCAGGTTTTGGTGGAGGTCAGTATGCCCATTCTTTAGTTTTCTATGTTGTTTTTTGTGTACTGTGATTTTTGCTTTTTTTCAAACTTTTTTTTTCGTTCATAAAGGCGTTGTCAGTTTATTTTCTACTTTGTGAAATTTAAATGTCACTTTGGTACCTTTCACCTCTCCATCTGATTCACGACTTTTTTTTAAAGTGTTATAAACATGAAATTTTATACAAACACTTATCTACCCGCAGATTAACATTTATACATTATGTTATGTCCCGTCCACTTCAAATATCACATCTTTGAGTTATTCAAATAGTCAACCAATTTGTGATAGTGACTCTTAGTCGTAATTCATGATAATTTGAATTCATATTTTCAAAAAATTGACCTCAACTAACTAAAATGATATGTCAGCTATCATATCCTTTGTCGTTAATAAAAAAAATGATGGTTGCGATTCGTACAAATTTAAACTAAATGTTAAAAAGTCTTCTTGGAAGGTATAGTAAAACGTCATTGTAGACATCTACATTTAAATAGATATAGGAAGATGTGGTGTGAGTGCCAATGAGACAACTCTCCATCCAAATAACAATTTTAAAAAAGTAAACCATTATAGGTCAATGTACGGCCTTCAAAACGGAGCCTTGGCTCACAACGAACAACAAGCTATAAAGGGCTCCAAAAAGGGCTTCTAAATTGGTGAAGTATGTATTTCCACTATGACAAATTATGATAACTGTTCATTACATTGTCTTTTTGTATCTTCTTTAAATTTATTCATACACCACTTGACAAGATTCTTGTTATATTATGTCCAATCTTATTTCCACGAAAATACCCCAGGGTGCAGAGACGTTACGCACGTTATTACGTCAATACCGTGTAATCAACCAGTCCACACTAATAAACAGCTTTTCTATAAAATCATAACAGTTAAGTTATATAAAACTTATATCCATAGACTAGACAGGTAAATACTATTCCGAAAAAAAGTACAATTTTTTTTTATCATATTTTACTTTAGTCTAAAATAAGGACAACATATTGACAAAACGTCAAAAATATGCGTGTCAGACGTAACAGACTATACGCATAATCACTTTAGCAGGGGTGTTTGTGTTCTTCAAAATAGTGTAATATCCACGAAAATTCGAATGAATGATATGCTCCATATATAAAGTATAACAATATTACTGGATATGTGTTTCTGATTCGACCAACAATATTTTTTGGCAAAAACAAATAGTGTTCATATTGGTCAGATTTTGGAAGATGTTAAGTTATCAAAATTTATAGGTTTTAAAATATAAGATTATATGATATTTCGTTTGTGTAAATTCGGCTCACATATGTGCATACATAGACCATATCAAAATCGAATTTTTGGAGCACTCACACTACATCTAAAAATGCAACGGCTTCTGGCAGATGTCTTGCAAGATGTCCAATGTCGGATTTCGCCGTTTTTTACAAATAAATTGTCATTTGCGACGTTATTTATTAAAAATTTAGATTAGTTGCATGCTAAATAGTCCTTTTCCGTAATTGTGCTTTAACTTTACAAAACAGCAACATACTTTTTGATAACTTGCGTAGTCAAAACGACTTCGTTTTCAAAGAAATGAAATGTCTTGCAAGTTTGTCCACTGGACGATTTTCGTACGTTTTCAACGTTGTCGATTCGGGGTACGCTATTTATGGTGGATCATCTGTATATAGTTCCTCAGATAGAATTTTCTTGATAGTCAAATACTATCAACAAGACCACAAAGCATCATAAAAAAAATCCGATGACTGGGTTTGTTCGTTTATATGAGGTTCTTAAGTTGTGAAAAAGTTTTGTATCACAAGAGGATAACAAATCATCTTTATCAAATTTTCAAATTTGGGAAGCGTAAACTGACTGCGATATTTTTTGTATTTCTCTGCAATAAGATTCATGTGTATAGAATTGAAAGTGAAAATAAAATTGGGCCTAAAGCGTGGCTATATACCTCTCCACATCATACAAAGCTTGTAAACATATGAGATGAATTATAATTAACCTTTTTTTCTGACAATCATTTCATTTCATAATCTAATATTGTACCGCTATTAAAGAAAGTATAGTGAATTTTATAAGCAAGACCCGTTTAACTTGTTATCCTCGACAAACTTTTTATATTAAAGCAAAATATATATCCTCCTCCTTTTCGGATCTAAATGGGAAAACATTGCACTTTAATACGTTTTATGTCAATTGATCTCTGGTAGAGAGTTGTCTCATTGGCACTCATCATACCGTATATATCTTCTCATTTCATAAAGATATGCATTACCCAAATACGATATATTTTGTTGTTTGTTGCTTACGTTACCTTCATTGGGAAATATTCAATGCATATTCAGTACAACAAACATTATAAGAAGTATCCATATTGATGTACAAAACAAAAATTGCAAGCGAAATACTAAACTTATCCCAAATAATCGGTAATCGCCGTAAAACGTAAAAATTTGACGTTACCATTTGAGACGCAATATCGTGCTTAACGTCAGAGCCCTCAACTGTTATATAAATTGTCTCTCTATGCAAGGACTTGAGAAATACGTTATTTTATTTAATTAAAAATATAATTTAATCGCTAGTTCCTTGTTGAACTCTCAAGAAGACGTTAATTTTTCTGGTCATGTTCTGTTTTCCTCAAATATCTTGGAGAAGAGTTGAGTACACAACGCATTGCGTTTTTTTTTTACCTCAATGCGCTTTAAATTCGTACTTTATTTGGTATTTTTTCTTTTTTTGATTCGAGCGTCACTGGTGAGTCTTTTGAAAACGAAACGCTCGTCTGGCACGAGTACAATCCTGGTTTCTATGATGAGTTTATTTTTTACATTTCTTTTTATGGAAACATATTGTGTAATCATTTACTTAGCTATAGTCATCCTCATGTTTGTCAATTTTTGTCACAATCAAATAACTGCCACATGCTCACTTTTAATAGCAGATTTCACTCTAAACACGAGTTGAACTGTAAAATGATTATCAATAAGCGATCTTTAATATACATCCTAATTATTGAATTTTGTTGTAATCAATCTTCTAAACGACCACCTGCTGTTAACAACCGAAAGGGTTCACCTGACCATGACCTCATTTCATTGATTAGTGAGCAACGTTGTAAGTTTATTGTCAGTTGTATTTTGCAAAACCTATCGTAATAGTAGTTATTCGGTACTCTTCAACTTCTTATTTTATTTGTACTTTTTAATTGTTCTGATTCGAGCGTCACTGATTTTTTTGTGTGGACGAAACGCGCGTCTGGCGTACAACATTGTAATCCTGGTATACATAATGAGTTCATTCTCATATGCTGTAAAACATAATTCAGTGATTGTTGTTGTGTGGAAAGATTTTAGGTTGTTCTTGTCTGTCTTTCAAGTATAAAATAAAAACATGGGGTATGATTTGAAATTTACCCAATCTAAATGGTATATTCGTCAAAGCTATGTTTGTGGTTATGTCTGTTTTCTCGGTGCACCTTACGCAATAAGTCAACTTTACTTGGTATGAATTTATTGATAGGTGTGATATGTAGTCATTCCGTCTTGCAGAATTCATCTTACCTGCCTATTTCCTTTTTAGCCATAGCGTTGTTAGTTTATTTTCGTTTATAGGTTTGGATGTCCCTTTTGCCCCTTTTTTGTATTAAAGAACAAAAGTAAGGTTATTTAGAAGAAATGAGAATAAACCACTGTGGACAAATGATTAGACAGAAACATAAATTGTTCAAAAAAAAAAACGAAAAAAAGGCAAACAAAGGTACGCAAAATTAATCAACATTAATTTTAATCGACATTGTTTGTGTACTTCAGACAATACGTTATCCTTTTACGAACTGTAAATTTATTCACTTGAAAAATAGTAGTTAAAAATTTCTGATCTTGAATTATGGATAATGGATAAAGAGATACAACAATAGAAATTATCCTATCATCTACACGTACATGTACAATGATGATTGAAATTTGATTAATATTTTACGAACTACCTACTTTGAAAACATTATCTCCTTGGCAAATTTCAGCTATATGACGTATTCAGATTTATAATGTCAATAACATATTTATTCTTATATTGAAAATCTGTAAATGCTGTGAGTTGAAAGTAAGTAATCATCACATTTAATCTAATAGCATTGGCATGCTTGGTGAAAAAGGAGATTTTCACTTGTTTTCCTTTAGTAGAATTTGAATAGAAATAACACTCATTTCGATGTGCATTTTAAAAGTTGTATCAAATAAATTATTTTAACAAAAATGTCAATAAAGCCAACTTTTTGTTGCAGTTCGGTCTTTCCAGCGGTTTTAGTTTGTAACTCGGACTTGTTTTCGCTTAATCTATTTATTAACGGTTGAATAAACCGTAGCTTGGTGATCTGACTGAACAAAGACCTAAATAAATTTGTACATTACTGTTCTCTCAAAAAAATGTGTGGTTATTGTAAAAAAAGAAGGATTGCAAATTGAATTATTTTTTATTGCAACTCTCCCAAGGCCACGTATCCGAATAATCACAATAGAATATCATAAAGATACCACTCTCCTTGCTTACAGGAACCATGGGATCAGAGAAGTCCCAAATGTCACCTGCAGCATCCCCATACGTCTCTCCATACATCAAAGGAGATTGTGCTGTAGCCTTAATTACTCCATCACATGGAACATATGTCGGCTTTGAACCTGATCCCTTTTTCAGACACTTGGGTTTGCACATCCGACCACATGTATCTGTTGCTGAAATAAATGATGTAACTGGTTCTGTATCGTTTGGACCTGGCTTTTTGAATGCAATATACCCGACATGTGACGAGATGGGTAAGCGATTGTCTACCATAACATAGTCTTCATACCAACCATTGTAACTAAGTCCACGTGATACGAGATTGATCCTGAAAGCGCCAGAATTGTCTTCCATACAAGTATCATACATGGCGGGAGAACCGGGTCTTATATGTGTTTTTAAGCTTCTGTAGTTACTCTCGTTATACATGTCTGTATCTTGTATTTTGCCATTTTCAATGATATGCGCTGACATTTTAACTTCTTGAGGTCTTAAGTGGATTACTTTGATAGCCATAAATGCCCATGCTCTTATATCTTGAACGCAATCTATGTCAAATGCATTTTGTATTGGTGATCCTAAAGCAACCTCCTTTGGAACGTTTAGCTTAACCTTCTCATAACTCATTTGACTTTGATCAGGAGATTCAGTTTCGCCGAGCTTACCTAACAAAACCTTATATGTGTCTCGTTTACCTCTTTTTAAGTAGAAATTCCAGGGATTAAATGAGTTAAAAGTTGGATATTGAAAAGACATTGCTTGGTTACTTTTGGAAACACAAATTTTCCTTCTTGTGTCACATTCTAGCCACTTTGATCCACAGTCTAAAGTTGGGAAACTGCATGTTGGGGAGGAGGGTCATAAAAGTAAAATTTATCCGTCCAATAAGAGAGATAACCATCCTTATTCCTTAGTCTTCCAAATCCTGGTATCGGTGGAAGACTGTCCATTGGTCTATCTGGGTGTTGTAAGAGGTCTCCGGTATTGGGATAGTCCTTACTGGGATCTATCTTATATCCAATTTGTTGTTTCCTGAATATTTCCCACAGACAGTCAACAAAGGCATGGTGCATAAAGAAAATTGGATCCATTGGTGACGTTGCGATATCAAACATTTTACCACCGATCCACATGTGAACCTGATCGTGTAACCCTTCCAAACTATGCATCACATTCTGCGAAGGCTCACATATTTGGTGATTATAACGCTTTGAAAGGATATTTAAGACAGTACGTTTTGTCAATAATTGACCAGTACTTCCAATATTTCTCATAAGTGGACTGCCATCTATATTCATCCAACGTCTGAATGGACCAGTTTGTACTTGTCCATCTCCATTTCCCATAAAATGCTTGCTCCATATGATGGAATTTTCAGGCATTGTTGACATGGCAGAATCTAAAGTAGAGTCCCAATATGGTAGACAAACACCAGGTACAAGTTTTCGTAACGAATATTCGTACCTGAAAAATATAGAACATTGTTTTCAATTTGAAATATATAAGGAACTTAATTGTAAACGTTCTAAAACATATAAGCCCCAATACACATCCGATCAGCAAAGTAAAGAGATGTACACAGGGTTTCCGCTGGCGATCCCAATTTTAAAAAAAAAATTGTGGCGATCAAAATTTATTAATTGTGAAATTGGAAACCCTGTTAACTTTGGAGTGAGTGTTGTTTACTTCCTCTTTAAGTCTCACGTGATATGCACATTTAAATTATTTTTAACAGACAAAAGACACAAAGTTCTAATCGAATGTTAATTCAAAGCAATATTCATGAGTAAAGCATGTTTCCATGTTAAAGATTTGAAACTTAAAGATAATTACGCACATACGCATTTGCTTATTGCGATAGCTCTTATTTCGCTGACGCTTTATGTCCCTCTCAAAGGAAAGAACTAGTACACATGGATATTTAATTCAACTACGGAATTGTCAATAGACTAATCTTTATATCGACTGTAAAAGGAGTAGGTTCAGTAAGACCCCTTTTTGGTCCCAAAATATAGCAGTTTTACAAAATTGTGAAAATGTAATCTTTTAGCTATTTACTGGAAAGTAGAATGTTTCTGCTTCATAAATATGGGCTGTTTTTTTACAATAAATGCACAAATATCGGGTACTAGCATCATACAGTCATGCTAAATTACTGAAATCTTCACAATTTTAGCATTTTAGCTAAATTTTAGACGGTTTCCGTCTTAAATGAAAGTGGCCGCATTCGTGTTCATTCTATAATATTGAAATCTAAGTTGTATTTGATGATAATACATAACATATATAAAGGTTGAGGATGAACACGGATGCGGCCACTTTCATTTTTGACAAAAACCATCTGAAAAGTGACGTTTTTTGGCATATTTGGTATTTTTTCATATTTAAGCTTGAATCGGAGCGTTTTAAATGACTAAATAAGTCAAAATCTTTCACATACACGAATTGAATCAATTTAAATAGACACTTAAGTGTTTAAAAAGTGTCCAAGATCTTTCTTTAGATGAACTGAAATTTGAGGCCAAAATCGGCCCTTACCGGACCTACTCCTTTCCTAAGTGTGAATACTTTTTTAAACTGATTTGTATCACAAATTTGTTGCTACACCAGCGAAGTTTTCATATGAATGTCATATAAAACTTCAGTTTTAAGAAAAAAAAATTGGATATATTTCAAACACTTGTGGTACAACTGTGGATTCATTGCAATTTGTTAAACCACGAAAATAAATGTTCAACGAATTAATAATTTCCTATAGGCTGGTACGAAGACTTAAGCAAAACCACGAATTTAAATATCCACGAACATGCAAGTTTTCCTTAATCCACGAAAATTTGTACCGACGAAAATAAATGAATCCACAGTATAATAAAAAGTCTGAACTTTCATGTTAACAAAATCCTTATATTATCAAACTCTTTTGCGTTCAATTACACGTTAACGTTAAGCTAACCTCGTCCAATCAATCAATTAATTTAAAAGTCAGATTCATATTACTAATAGATATATCACCGGGCATTTGATATCATCTCTTTGTCATATTTAACATAAATTCAAGGAAAACTCACATTGGCTTATGAAGACTTTTAATGAATAATAGTTTTAAATGTTTACTTTGTAGGTATATGATTATTATTATCTTATTTGATATTGAAATAGAAATGATGGTTTACAATCAGATTATTACGTTTATACATATATTCAAACATATATTGATAAATGCATGAACTAATTTTTTCCTAATAGTTTGTAGGTAAAATATTAATTTGGAATACTTACATGATCAATAAAATTCTATGCCATCCATAAAAGTTAGGTCCCCTGTGAGCTGATTTACCAGACATTCCGCTGTGGAAGATCACAAAGCCATCGTAGCGATTCGGCCATATACTCTGGAAATAGACAGAAGAATTTAGTATTAATCTAAATTTGAGAAACTGTCAATGTTTGTATTGTCATAATAAAAAGATAGTTTAAACATGTTAAAAGTATTTAAGAAACAGAGCACAATTTAAACAGTCTTATACTATTTTTTTATAACGATTAAAACAAATATGAGAGCATATTAAATTTCCAAAAATGGAAATATGAATTTTTTACACTTGCAGAATTCATTTAGAATCGCAAGGGTAAAATATAGCAAACCTATCGAAGTAGCAAATATGATCATTATCATAAACAAATAAATTTGCTTGATTTTATGTAACAAGGATACATATGATGATATGTGTGATTTTTATGTTTTTTTACTAGTAATCTACCATACGAACATAATTTAATGTAATGCTTAGCATTTATAGTAGTAAATCTTGATACTGCTAATTAAATTTTAAAATCCTAGGGTCAATTTTTCTTAAGTAGAAGATACAAATAATACTATACCAAATATTGCTACATTTGATATTTAATGTAATGTGTCTTTATTGACTCTGACACGACACTAGCATACACAGTCTTCAAAACTATAATTTTGGACATTCACCTGCGGTCGTTTTCACACAAATCTTAATACAAATAATGATTGTATGTTATATCTCTTAGATGTATATTTCATTTTCTCGTAAGATTGTTTTCTGCCGCTTATAAATGTGTTCATTTGAAAGAGGAGCAAAAGATACCAGAAGGACATTCAAACTCATATGTCCAAAATAAACAGACAACGCCATGGCTATGAAAGAAAAAGACCAATAGACAAAAAGAGTTTTGGTTAGAAAATTAATATTTAACAATAAATCATGCATATATAAATGAGAACATGTTGATGTGGTATGAATATGAAATGTGCATTGTTATAGACCGGCACGCTGAGTTGGTATATCAACCTAAAAGTTTACATAGTTAAAGTCCACAGAAAGTCTTCTCAACCTATTGGAAAAGCAGTTAATGCAGATTTCTTTTGACAGTTTTATTCGGTCGAGGATTAAATTCATTAAAGCTGCACTCGAGGTCAGCATGATACGGTTCAATCATTCGGACATTGTTTGTGGACTCTTTGGACATTTTTAGCTATGTAAAGAAGGTATAGGGAAGGCATACAATTAAAAAAAGTTCGATAAGGTCAAAAGTTAAGCTGTCCCATTCGATGACAATGGATAAAAAATATTTCAAGTCAAACTACTGAAAAAAATCCAAATGCTTCCTTTACCCCCTTGGCCCTTTCCCATTCTAAACTTGCTGATACAACAATGTAAAAATGTTTTGATTCTTTTACCACCAGCTGTTGTAGCAGTATTAACTGTTATTTTATACAGATTAATGAGCTTAAAGAATTGATTTTATTTTGTAAATCTTCCTATTGTGCATTCGGAAAAAATGGTGCATTTTAATAGAAACGTTACGGTATGGGATGTGATTCCTTCCAGTTTCGATTTTTCGATCAACTAATTAGAAGGAGTTAATATAAAAAAAAAGAAGATGCGGTATGATTGCCAATGAGACAACTGTCCACTAGAGACCAAAATGACACAGACATTGACAGCTATAGGTCACCGTACGGATTTCAACAATGAGCAAAGCCCATACCGTATAGTCAAATTATCTATTTTTTTAAATCCTTTACTTTCTTAGTATGCTGTTGAATCTTAAACGTAGTGATAATACGAACACATATTTGTAAAGACATAGGTAATATAACTGATATTCAGGTCATAAATAACATTAGTATTAGATAAAAGTGTTTATCATTTTGTTTGATATTTAAAAAGTCTTCAAAATCGTTGGCTATGAAATAAACACAATACTATGTTGTTTACGGTTCAACTCGAACATTATATGCAAAGTTATATAATAAAAAAAAACAGGCAAGGAAGTTAACACTCAATTTCACGACAATGATTTAATGAAAAAGGGCACTTGTCTCGAACGAACACTTCAATTAAAGAAATCATACGACCAGGTTCTTGGCACCAGTTATTGTATGCAACATTTTCGGAGTTTTCTCATACGGTAGGGAAAAAAATGTATTTTATTTTTCAACCGTCTTATGCTATAGAATCTAGAAAATTAGAAATCATTGATACGTTGTGTTTGTATGTAGAGCAGCTTTGGGCTGATGGTTTGGAGAAGTTAATATTAGCATTAATGCTGAAACCAATTGTCTATAAAGTTAACTTAAATACAAGAAATCTTATCTCCAAAGATTTACTAATATATCCAAAATATCCATTAAAGGACTTCATTTTCAAATGAACTCAATTTAAATCAGGTTAATGAGGACCAGTAAAACTATGACTTGTTAATTAACGATATTTCCTACTTTTTTGTGTGTTTACTTATCTACTAGTATTTCAAATGAGCATGTATCTGTCAATATCATTACTTGTAACGAGTTAGTACAATAGATAGTGCGTTGATCTTTGATGAAAAATTATAACTTGTGTTGTTAGATCTAGTTATGAAATGAGTTTTACCACCACACCTAATTTATTCGTTTTTCGTTTATTATTGATATCTATTTAACACAGATATTATGTATTTATTTTGAATATTATGTGATAAAAGCGCAATAACTGTATTGTTATAATTCTTAATTTATATGATTTTGGTTATTTCGATAATGTCATTTGACAGGATTTAATTCATATAAAATGAGTTATCGGGCGATTTTCGATTATATGGTTATTATTGCATGCATAATTATTCAAATGCACTAAACAAAGCCCTAGGTGCACGGTTTATCTTTCGTTTATTATGAATCAATAATGTATAATGACACAAAATATTTCATAAAATTATTTGGTGAATATTTAAAGTTTCTTTCTAAATTCATTAATACTACTAGTATCTTCCTTACACATTTGTTCCCCTTGTGCATGCGCTGGATGATTGTCGATTTTCTAACGGCTGCATGCATGGTTTAGGTTACCGAATACGCAAACGTTGTCGGCGAATTAGAGTGAGGGAAGACAATAATTAGATAATGGAGTGGTGACTGCTTACCTGTTAAGCACCTGTGTTTATCCGTCTGTTTTGGTAGGATACATTTTGCTTAATTTGATTGTTTATTTTATAAACATTATCTGTCTTTTCTTTTTTCAGTTTTAGCAATTGTTTTGTTTGTCATTCGTAAATTATGGTCTTTGGTATCTCCTACTTTATGTACCTTGTATCTGTTCTTTATTTTTTTCTATGGTTGTTTAAGGGGCAATGTCTGTCAAATTTTTGATTACCGATTGGACTCAAATTCTTATATCTGATTTATAACATAATAATATCCAAGGTATAAAAAAGTCTAAAATAAACAATTTACAAGGAATGGGCCACCATAATACGTTTCGTGGGAATTAAAGACGAGACGCCATCTAATGAATAATAGAGTTGACTACCGAATATATAAAAAAGAAGATGTGGTATGATTGCCAATGAGACAACTGTCCACAAGAGACCAAAATGACACAGACATTAACAACTATAGGTCACCGTATGGCCTTCAACAATGAGCAAAGCCCATACCGCATAGTCAGCTATAAAAGGCTCGATAAGACAATGTAAAACAAGACTGCCGAAGTTCATGAAAGCGACATAAACATACATATAGACACAAATAGATCGCGAATTTGCACAATTGTATTTTTCTCAGTCTGTTTAATTTCATATTATAGATTAAAGTCATATGAAACTTCAAATTGAAAAAAAAATGCATATGTTTTTTATAACTAATTGGTTACTTTTAATTATAAAACTTATGTATATATATTTTTTCTCAAGAAAATTCTTTAATTAGTCAAAATTAAGAAGAAGGTTACTTTTGTAATTGCTTGCTTCCAGTAAACAATTCGCCGATAAGTTTTCCGTATGCAGTGACCTCTCCCGTTAAAATCCGGTGATTGCAATACGCATGGATCTGTCATTGTAATAATATATTATGATCGTATGCTACATGTTAAACACGTGCTAAATATTCATGCTTCTTTGTTAATTGTTTAATAAGTTGACAATCGGTAAACTACGGCTACAAAACATGACAATTAATTAGCTGCTATATTTTCACATCACAACAGTTGATTGTTTACTAAGGTGGTAATCGGTACACTACAGCTTCAAAACATGACAATTAATTAACTGCATTATGTAAACATCACAACAGACCGAGGGGATTTGTTTTGAAATTATACGATATGGATGCGTAAAAAGAAAAACATCGTGCACAGAAGACTAAATTTATGATACATACATGCATTGGTTCAAGAATTTGATAAATGTATTTATCAATGTTATAAAGAACACGTGTATTTGTTGTGACATTTGTCACATGACTAGATATACCGGTTTATGGTATACTCTAGAGTAATGAGTATTTCACGAGCTAATATAAGCGGGAAGAATTGTAACGGTAAATCTGTGTGTAATTATGTGTCATTCGACGCTTGCATTTCGGACAGTTCAGTCTGGTCATTTGACCCCACCCACCGACCCACTTTTATTTTGTCAATATTGTAAATTGATGTATTCATGCTTATGATTGATGTGGGTGTTTTTAAGATTATACATGCTTGTAAAGATTGTTAACAAAGATATTTCTTTTTGTAGATTGTGTATAATTGGACAATGATATGTTGAAGCAGCGGCTACGGGCGTGCAGACAAATATTCATATATTGTAAATAAAATGAATAAACATGCTTAACCACAAAACCAGGTTCAACCCACCATTTTTTCCTTTAAAAATGCCCTGTACCAAGTTAGGAATATGGCCATTGTTATATTATAGTTCGTTTCTGTGTGTATTACATTATAACGTTGTGTCGTTTGTTTTCTCTTATCTTTGAGTGTAAATTCACATTGCGATAAGACGTGTCACGGTACAAATTCATGTATTTGGTTTTGATGTTATATATATATATGTTATATTTGTTATTCTCGTGGGATTTTGTCTATGTGTGTTACATTTTAGTGTTATGTCGTTGTTCTCTTATATTTAATGCGTTTCCCTCGGTTTTAGTTTGTTACCTCGATTTTGTTTTTTGTCCATGGATTTATGAGTTTTGAACAGCGGTATACTACCAGCCGGACAGCAAATCCCTGATTTGTCCGTTAAAAACCCGGATTTATTATTCGAGATTCAAGTGGAGATAATTTAAGAGAACGTCGTCAACAGATGTCGCTGCGTACAAAAATAATTCCCCGCGGAAGACGACCCGGCAGGAAATCGTCAATTTGTTAAATTATAAGAAACTAAACGTATCACGAGCGGTATGCATGATATGATAATTTTAACAAGTATTTAAAAGATATGAGAAGTCAAATAATTTCATCGTTGAATCATAAATTCAAGTCATTTATTTTCAGCCTTCGGAACCGCCATTTTTCAACATCGATAAATATTCAACTCTGAACGAATTGACACATACCCGTTTTACTTAGGAAAAATAAATATGATAAGTTTATATTGATAAACTGGAGCATGGAGAACAGAACTGGGGAAGTCACATGACGTTACCCTTCCTTGTTTACACACGAGCACAATTCCAGTACACATCACAAATTGGTAAGGCCCTGCGGGGACTCCCTTCTCTTTTTGATGAAACTGCTCTGCTCTTGACTAAAACAGCTCCGAAATATGACAGACTTGCCACTAATGCTACTTACAAACACATAGAAATTACATTTTTGGTAAAGCCTTCTTATAGAGTACTTTGATTAATTCAATTTTTAATCAAAATTGTCAAGGGTATATATGATATCCTATCGCCAGTGACAAGAAGTTGTTACATTTCAGTGTTCATCATTAATAGGCCTCACATATTAAAATAATTACTTGCATAGATAAACATATTTAGAATGGAAATAAACATTTAATAAGTTCACAGATATAACTGACATTGGGTCTTAACTTAACAGAAATTCTCTAAAAAACATTATTCTAGAATAGAATATATAACAGCAAAATAGTACATTTTATACCCATAATCTTTATAAAATATATTTTTATGTAGATCTACTAAGAAACAATATGTTTCTGCATCACTGAATGCTGAATCAAAATGAAGAATTTATGTGTATTCAAGAATAATAATTTATGATTCTTCTAAAAAGTATGCCATGAAATAATTATTTCCATCAAAGTATATATACATGACAAAATAGAGGTATACACATGCAATCAGGGAATATTCTGCAACATTCCCTCCTTTAATGATGGAATTTTAACACCAAAGCTTTGGGCAAGTATTTTTTTCTAACAATTTACTGGTCCAAAAACCCTCACTTTATGTAAAAAATAACCATATAGAAAACTTTTTTTTATATTTCTTCTGAAGCTGTAGTAATATATTTTTTAAACTGAATATGTAATAACATTTGCAATTTCCCCGATTTCTAGATGATTATCAGATATTTTATTGCAATATGTAATTAAATTGTGATTTACCAAAGCAGACATACATTCTATTATACTTTCTCTCACTGTTTGGGTCTTGATACCTGACAGGTGCCCTCATTCCAATGATTAATTGTAATATCCAAGGTATTTTTCATATTTGCACATTTTCCTTCGCACACTGATAAATTATTGGATATTTTACCCCAGAATGAACTCTTTCACTTACTAAAATTGAGCGAAATGGTTATTTTCTCTCGTTTCTGATAAGCCGTCCCTTCAACGACTTTTCATTCGAGTTATCTCCCTTTGGCCGGTCGCTAGTTTTGGGCCTGTTGAATTGACACAATGCCGTTTTAACCTGGCGAGATTTTGTATCAATATGCATTTCATGTTCATAATATCAGGAGGTATCATCCCTATAAAGAAAAATACGTTACCATTCCGTGTGTCATTTCAATTTACATTTATTTACCGAGAAGTGTCACGGCCGCGGCACGTTTTTTCATCTTTCCCAATCAAATAATCAAGGAAATTCTATTTTTTCATTCTTAAATGAATAACGTAGTTAAAGTTTGAAACCTGCCGTATTTAATGATGTATTTGGTTACGCATGCTAAATACACAAAATAGCTTTACGCCGTCGATTTCGTGTCGTCATTGCCGTTGCTAAAAAATGCCATTTTTTGAACTGAAAATCACGTGACCAGAATAATAAAATCGACGCCATAATGAGATTTGCTGTCCGGCTGTACTGTTGCCTTTATTTAACTGTACTGTCCAGGCGAGCTGATATTCCTAATAGTGTTTGGTTTTTTATTCATAAATATTTTATGTTCGTTTGAGTTGACGAACAAGAACATAAACATTATGTTTCACTAGTCACTCTTAGAGATGACTTTTGGTATAAATTTTTTTATCATCGTTTTTGCATGTATACGAAAAAAGTTTTGGTGAATCGAATCAGACATTAAAATCATTTACCTTTGTTTCCCTTTCAATGTTGACATTCTTTTCATTTTATTTACTGTTCATCTTATACTAATGGGTTAAGTTGAAGGTCACATGAATATGAATTCAATAAGGTCGGATTATTCACTTTCAAATGAATAATTCATTATCGGTTTTTCTTAGCTTATTTTGGCAAAATTGAATCATACTGGCTACTAAAAGCGAATTATTATTGCACTATTTGACATTCATTAATGATTGAACAAACAAAATCATATGTTTTTATTTATTTTTTTGTATATCTCTTAGCTAGTGCCCCTCTAAGAAGAGCTTAGTTATTACTC
Organism: Mytilus edulis; assembly: GCA_019925275.1. Classification (NCBI taxonomy): domain Eukaryota; kingdom Metazoa; phylum Mollusca; class Bivalvia; order Mytilida; family Mytilidae; genus Mytilus; species Mytilus edulis. Next base: position 38,957,776 of record CM034349.1, read on the forward strand.
AAAATATGTTCCGCCTCTATTTTGACTGGTAAATGATTTGATTTAAGATTAGGCAATACAATACAATTTAACGACACATTTCTTTTTTTCGTTTAGTTTCAAACTGTGTACAAGCAAATTAAGATTCCTTGTCGTTGTGTATATTTGATAAAAGTACAATGTAAAGAAAATTACAAATTTGTTTTGTATTCGATTAATTTGTGACCCTTGTGTATACTATACTCTTCTTTGCCCATACAATTGAACACTTAAAATATTCCAGTAGATGGTTGTTCTTAAAATAGTTATTCTACATTTTTATATGATTCAATCTTTAATGTCCTTAATCCCGTTTTTTATGATGATGTGAGTTTAATGTGCATGTCAGAATATAATTGTCATAGTAAATATTTTTATGAATGGGGTTCCGTGATAAGTTTTCGTGGATAATAATTATATATCCTAATCTTGTGTGTGGAATCATTGTCGTATTCATTTGTAGCTTTCCAAACAAAAATGCATTACTTGTTTAATTGTCATTTATGTTGCATGAAATAAAATAAAAAAGCGGAAGCGTTCAAATGCTATGAACTTGTAGCGGGAAGAAATCCAACTGTTTTACAACCAGGATAATTGAGGGTCTGGTATTTTTTTTATTTTAGATAGATTTCAGATTAAAGTATAAAGGTTTACATTTGACAGAATTTTCAAAATGTTTTGAAACGTCATTTCCATATTTAAAGGATCAAATACTCGGATCTTTCCAGTATAATTTATAAATACATGTTTAAGGCGTTTATGGACATTTACAGTTTGATTTAAATTTTTGAGAGATGATAACTGTTTTCAGAACTTTCACAAAAATTTTAAACGGTCCTACCAGGGTAATGAACACAAGGAACATTGTGCAGCTTTTTGATTACAGTAAATCAATTGCATTTCGGCAAATTTATTTAAAAAATCACAAATCTACTAGTAAGTGCTTATCAAACTTTATCAATTCAAACATGACACAAAAACTATATTTTTACCGCAAATAGTTATCAAAGGTACCAGGATTATAATTTAGAACGCCAGACGCTCGTTTCGTCTATATACGACTCATCAGTGACGCTCAAATCAAAACAGTTAGAAACCCAAACAAGTACAAAGTTGAATAGCATTGAGCGTCCAAAATTCCAAAACGTTGTGCCAAATACGGCTAAGGTAATCTATGCCAGGGATAAGAAAAAATTCAAAGTATTGTAAACAGGAAATGTATTTAAAAATAAAAGAAAAATTACCATATAATTGATTTTTATATCAACACCGAAGTGCTGACTACTGGGCTGGTTATAACCTCGGGGACGAAACATCTACCAGCAGTGGAATCGACCAAGTGGTGTAAATAGTTATTAAAGGTAACAGGATAATAATCTAATACGCCAGACCTTACCTTATCTTTTTTCATTAGATTTACAGCACGATGATAATCTTCTCTTTCGTCGTCTGTCAACATTCTGTATTCTTTCCTTCGACATCGTCTCGGTGCACTTCGTTTAGTTCTCATTGAAGCGGGATGAAGTTCTGCCAATAATTCCGCTACCCATTTTACATCATGTTCTGTTTTATTGAAGCAATGAACGTGTTTTCCCTGTTTCCATAGATAATCTGTTATACACGTTATACAGATGTCTTCACTCGGAACCTCTTTGACGTTACTATTGTTAGTCTTCATTTCGAAACATTTTTTCAGACCATCTGGTAAGTCTCCGGGATCAATCATACCTCTAACTAGTGATAGAATACACCCAACTCCAAAAACCAAAACTATGGTGATGCGTTTCATGCTGAAAAATAGTAGTATGGTTGTTAAGTTTAAGTGTTTAGAATTAGCAAGACACCATATACTTACATATATGTTGATAATTGTATGTGTGTATATATTATGTGCCATTTCTGTGAATACAAATACAATTCTCAAATTAAAGCAACAAACTTACGAGATTGAAAAAAACTGATTATTGAAAGACAGATTGTTACTGAGTTTAGTTTGGGCCGGTTTTGTTTTATCTAATTCATTTTGATCATTTTTTAGGACAGGTACATGGATCCTTGTGGTTGTTACATTTTTCTACTTAAATAACAACAAATAATAAAAGTATCTTATCGTTTAGAAACTATTATTAAATTGTAATGTCAATCAGGTTAACATGATCTTATAAACTCATATATCAAACAACATAAATATGTCTTACTTAACAATAATGGGTAATCCAGATTAATCGTATCCTTTATGGGTTTTTGTAGGTGTGCTAAAAATATAAAACGTCAGATAAATATGGAGGAAAAGTTAAATTCTACTGAAATAACAAATAACAGAACACTATCTAATACTTAAGATTAAGAAACTCTATAAACTTTTTTGTCAAATAGGTTCATATGAATCAAATAAACGAATTTTTCAAACGTAGGACACAATTAAAAAATATCATACTTCTCAACAATGGTTAATCCAGATTAACCGAATATATGGATTGAACAATACCATAACGTCAAATAGATATGAAAAAAAATAAATATTAAAAAATATCGAATTCCAAGGAAAATTCAAAACGGAAAGTTTCTTATCAATTCCATATTTACAGCTCAAACACATCGAACGAATTGAAACCATAGTCTTGGTACAGGCAATTCATCATGTAGAAATGGAGGATTAAACCTGGTTTTATTGCTAGCTCTCACTTGTATAGAGTCGCATGGAAAACCATTTTATTGACAACATAGTGTGAGAAAAACATAACACAAAACATGTGTTCTTTTCTTTGGTTGGGTTGTTGACTCATTCCCCGTTTTAATTTTCAGTTATGTAGTCGGTTAAAATGCTAATATTGTGTTATACTAATAATAGAATAAAAACAAGCCACTATGTCAAAAAAGAAAACAAAATTACATAGACACACTCTATAGAAAAAGCACATATATAATAATAGATAAAAATACAAAAAATGATTACAGCACAATGACTTAGTAATAGAATGCATAGATACCGAGCCACACCAAAAGTAGGAATATTTAATTTTTTTTAATTCGAAATAACCTTTTCAATATCTTCTCTTCACACAATGAGTTGAATGAAGTAATTAAATGCACAATAACTAACAAATCTTCTAGCATCCAGCTGATGAAAAACATGGGATAATATGTAATAAAGTGACATAGTTTTTTCTCAATATTCTGGACAATTGATAGTTTATGAAGCCTTCTAAAATCAGACGATCAAAATTACAATAATAAGACAGAATAAGTAAAATGATAAAACTACTGAACTGCAAAAATTCACATCATGGCAAAATCAGAAGTAAATCGGTTATTTGATTTCCGTTATGTGTCTTGAAACTTTAAAAGAATAAGAAAAAGAAGACTTTTTAGATTTATATTTTGTTTTTTGTTTTTGCTGATTTTCTTATCTTGATAATGTATAAATTGTCCGACTAGTTGTATAAGAACAATTTCAGAAAGTTATGTCGTTGACATCAATCAAAACAAAAAAAGTCAAATCACAAAACTATAACAGAAAATCCCAAATCAAATAGCATAATCAAAAGCTCAAACGCATCAAACAATGGACAACAACTGTCATATTGTTGACTTGGTACAGGCATTTTCTTAAGTAAAAATCCCCAGTTTTGGATTTCTGGTGTAAAACTTACCTTTTTAGTTAAGATCACTTCTGATAATACTAATCCTTGAGTTACGTGAACTATTTATTAGAATAAAGATTTTAAAAACTTCAACCTAATTACACTTGATATAAAAGTACAAAACTATATTGCTGTGTTTAATGAAAACTTAGTTTCTAGGTTGTCTTTTTTTATTTCTCATATATATTCATTTTCCATTGAGACAATGTATGCAAACACGGTATTAATCTTGTAAAGCAACAGGTTTAAACACATAAATGAACCAATTACATCATTATTCTGAAATTTTGAAACAACATGAAAGAGTCACCTAATCCGTTCAAAATGAAGTTTGAAACAGCGAAGTAACGTCCTTTTAGTTGTTAGTTCACGTGCGCGTCTTTGTTACGTACATAATTCTAGTTGCAAATGGGCGAATGGGGATAATATTTTGAGCAATAAAACAAACTTAAGTTTAACAGCCGATTAATACCGTATAAAATACTTAAGTCTTTCTTATTTGTATTTCTCCAATAGGAAAATAAACATTCCGGACTAGACTTTTGAATAATTAGACTGTCAATTTCATCCTTCAAGATTGATAGAAAATATTGATATTTTGGCTTTAAGTATTTCAATTTCAGATCGAAAAAGCAACAAACAACAATTGGCGGAAATAACAATAGATCCTTAAATTTTTTTAAGCCATTTCAAGATAGAAAAAACATATGATAGTGAGTTCAAAGCCATATGTCGACAAAGGACTTAAATATTTTGGTCGCAAACAAGTATTAAAATGATTTACAATATCAATTAAGTGGAAAATTGATGTGAAAACAAGTTCATAAAATATACACCAGGTGATGATCGAGCCTTTATATGCATAGCTTGACCATAGTAACACACATTTTACCTTGATCGTTAAGTTTTACAAATCCTTATGAATATGAGAAATCAACTTTGTCAAACGATCAAATTCGCTGTTTATCAATTTAGTACCTGAAAATAAATGTCACACCAGCCAAGCTTTCAATAGAATGTGGTTTCCTTGGTTTCATGTTTCTTATCTTCATCGGGAGAACTCAAGAAAAGAAGTATATGGGATACCCATCCATACCTCAAAAGTAGAACATGCACATCGAAATACACAAAATGATATGCTTTTATTATCAACCTCCCACAGACAAAGTCGGATTATTCTGTTTAGTTAAGGCTGTGCTAACTGTGCTGATCTTTTGCTATTTATGTATTTGGCTTTCCATCATTCACCTCCCAAAGGCATAGTAGATTTAAGTCAGGTTAGTCTGATAGGGTCAAGTCATGGTGGCTTTGATGATCTTTTCAAGATATGTTTTGATACATATACTTTGCTTTCTTCATTTACCTCCCATAGGCAAATTAATTTTTGGTCGGATTGGTCTATTTAATCGAGGCCATGTTGGTTTTGTTGTTCTCTTAAAATTTGTGTATTTGGTTTTCTTCATTTACTTCTCACAGACAAATTAGATTTAAGTCGGAATGGTCTGTTTAAGTAAGGCGTTCTCGGCTTTGCTTATATATTATGATCAATGATTTGGCTTTCCTCATCTGACTCCTAAGGCCAAAAGATATTTAGATCGGACTTGTCTGTTACGGTAAGGTCATGTTGGCTTTGACGATCGCTTAAAACCTATATATTTGGATTTCTCATTTAGCTCCAACTGCAAAAGTGGATATAAGTCGAATTGTTTTCTTTAGTAAGGGTCTTGTAGGATTTAGATTTACTTATTTTGCTTTTTCTCATTTACCTCCCACAGGCTATTTAAATTAAAATTGGATTGGTCTGTTCAAATATTTTTTTGAAGTAATTACTCTGCTGGTTGACTATCAGTCCCCAAGAGTATCATTTCTTTAGTATTAATATGAATTTTTAACAAACCTTTCTAAAATTGTCCGTTAATTAATTTTGAAATTGTAAGCAAATAATTTTTCTATTCCTTAGACAAAGTTGACCTTTTTGATTACATATAACTCTATCATATGTTTAGGTTCTTATATATCCTGGGCTTACAAATAATTGGCTTTAAGCGTTCCTACGTTTGCTTAAATCCAGACAATTCATAATAGACTCCGTTGAAAATTATTGTCATACAGATATTATGCTGCTCACAAGAAAGCTATTAAACCAAGAGTTCCAAATGATGAAGTTGAAATCATCCCTTCGTAAATTTTACGGACGCCATCAAGAGTTGGTTGACCGTTATGGAATAACCGTTTCACAGATGATATCGGATATGTTCCTTACGTCGTAACTACAATCCCCTTCCTTTTCATGAATGAGACCTACCGAATTAGACTATTTACCGGATTTGTTATAACATGAGCAACAAGACGGTGCCACATCTGGAGGAGGATCTGCTTACCCATTCGGAGCACCTGAGATCCCCCCCCCCAGTTTTTGATGGGGTTTGTGTTGCTTATTCTTTAGTTTTATATGTTGTGTCATGTGTAGTATTGTTTGTCTGTTTGTCTTTTTTTCATTTTTAGCCATGGCGTTGTCAGTTTATTTTCGATTTATGAGTTTGACTGTCCCTCTGGTATCTTTCGTCCCTCTCTTAAGATCAAAGAAGCTAGATCATTTAATTTCACATAGTATTACGGGTATGTTTATTATCTTCTCTCTCCATTAATAATCCAAACTTTTCTGATTGAGTCCCATTAATATATTCTTTTGAACTAGAAATCAAAGACACAGCTTCATTCGAGTCATTTACGATATAGTTTTCGAACTTGACTCTGGTGGTCATCTCATCATCATAGTCTTAAACAACCAAGACGATTACGATTTTGAAATCAAAATTTTTCTTTATTTTAGCAGCAATATTTCAGTTTCACCCGCATATAGAGTTTACATTTCTAAACTGATAAGAAATACAAGAGGTTGCAGTTGTTACTCAAGACTTTGGAAAACGTCATCGGTGTCCCAGTCAAATAATCAGGTTTTGCGTCTTGAGCATTTTTATTTTTAAATTTCATCAGAATGTTCCAAGACATAAGTTATTAATATTAAGTGTCAACATCACAAATAATACAAGATGGCGTTGAGTTCCATGTTGTACGTCGAGTATCTTTTGTTTATTCTATTTTGTTTTATTTTTATTTTTCTTTGTTTTATTAATGTTCTTTTGTGTAGTACGGCTCTTGACTCTGCTTGGTTTTTATGCATTCAGCTTTCAGGTTTTGGCTTTGAGTGTTGGTCCGGAGGTGCAATTGTTGACACATCAGGTTTGTATAATTTTCTTTTCATTTTGTGTACCCTATGGTTTATAATTTACTTAATTTGTACTTTATTTGGAAAGTGAAAATGACATTATACTGTACTGTCAGTGACTAAAATATGTTTTCGTCTTTGTCATATTTATTTGTATGATCATTTGGATAATTTCAGTTTATGGTGTATATTTACACAATTTACACTGCTGCATCTCAAGTATTGTCAAATTATGCAATCATGCTAATACAAATTTTGACAAAATAAAGGAACTATAAACATCTGTCATACAAGTGGAGTGTCTAGTTAGCTATGAGCCAGATTTAATTCAGTATTTCCACCGGAAAATCTCTATACTGATAAGTCAAGCATAGAACTGTTGTTTTTGTTTTAGTTCGTTGATATAGTCGAGTATTTTGGTTTGTCAGGTTTTATTGACTTTCACCTTTCTGAATTTATCTTAGAGTCAAGTATTTTGGTTTTTTTTCTTAAAACTTCTAAAAAGAGAGGCGAAAAATACCAAAAGGAAATTAAAACTTCTTTGTCGATAAATATTGACAAAGACATGACGAAAAAACATATTTGAAAAAACACACACAATACAATACACGGCATAGAAAAACAAAGACTGCGCAGAACGAACTCTATACTCAAACTGTGGTGCTCTAAAGATATTCCCAAAAATATGTTACCACAATACATACAATATTGCAGTATAAACAAGGTATTAAATAAAACTGGAAATCAACATCAACTATTAAGTGCTTTATCTAATAAGGTAAGTTATAATTCACAATATGCCTTTAAATCATAAATTAAAGGTTGAAATATGAAAAATATCAACTAAAAAAATAAAATTGATAGTAACATCAAATAAAAAAAATAATTGAACTTAAAAGTAATGCAGTCTTGATAAACTTGATGTTAATTTCTAATTTCTTTTTAATACCTTGTTTATATTTATTTTATAAGAACCGATAGTAATTAAAAATGAATTAACATTACCATTATACAGTGTAGATACTATTCTGTACGATATCCGGAAGTCGCGATTTTCGAAGCGAGAACTTTTTGGATCACATTTTAAATTTGATGGCTATACTGAATTAAACGGTAAGTTGATCATCTGTACATTGCTAAAATGATTAATTCCGCTGACATCGATATTTTCAAATGGTTAAGAAATAAATTCAGCACATTCATTTTTCGTATCTTTGCCTTAATCAAGAGATTTTCAAGTGCATCACTAAGGAAAATCAGTCTGTGAACATAAAAACAATCTGTTTACCCTCTTAGTGTATAAATTAACGTAAAAACCAGACTTAATTAACTAAATGAAGTATACTTCAAGTGGTGGTAAAAGTTTCAACCTGATCTTTGAAGCCTGAAATAAGAAAGTTACACTTATTTGAATTTGTCACTGTACGATCAGTCTCGCTTGTATATTTTGAAACTGTATGATCAGTCTTTATTTCACTGTTTTCTAGTGGTGATTTCAAAGTCATTTACGATACATTAGAAGGTGGCATTTTTCTAAATAACACAAATATATTTCAATAATTTAATTTTGGATGTAACGTGTTCTCTGATTGGCTGACGTTATTTTATTATCAGCCCATAGATATAATTTAGTCATGTGACCGTGACGTCATCAACGTTTTTTCATGGTTTTCTACAGTTTAAATTGGAATTTAGAATTAAATTATAAGAAAGCCTGTAATATTTTTTTCTGTCTATTTAAAAAAATGTGGTGCACACTGTTTAATAACCCGCTACGCGCGTTACTAATATTCAGTGTGTACCAAATTTTTTTATGTTATTTCTTCATAGACAGAAAAAATATCACAGTCATTCCTTTAATAAATTCACATCCTGAAAACTTATGAAACATGTTTTAGCTTGATAGGGTGTACTCGACTTACTACATAAAGTATAAGGATGTTTAAATGTTGTTTAAATAAGAGGAAATTTTGTTGTATATATAAGTTTCAGAAATGTGTACAAACACATATATTAAGTTGTTATATAAAAATGCATGTATTTACACACATTCGAGGCCGTACTGTAGCCTATAATTGATCACAGTTCCTTCACTTTGTTTTGGATTTAGAACTGTCTCTTTGACACTCAATTGTACACCACTTTGTAAAGCGGGGGTTTATAGTGACAATGAAGTCCGTCTTTCCGTTCGTACGTTGGACCGGTACAATATGTTTCGCCGGTTTTGTAAGCGCATCTCCTTATAAACCACTAAGGATTATGTATCCTTGTGTTAATTCAATGCTAAACATAGGGAAATTTTATAGAAAATCCACAGCCTTTATCCTTGTACTCTCATATTTGGCAATTTGATGACTGGTATATATTGGATTGTTGCATGCAGTGCTAGCAATGATTTCCTTAAAACTAGTTTATTGATGTAATTATTGGTTAAAACAAATAAAAATATGGACCAAATCAAGTACACCTTTTAGGGTGTGCTCGACTTTAGTGACTTATCACGAGATATTTTAGAATTTACAGGTTGGTAAGAATTTTTTGTAAAAAATAAACACTAGCACATTATAGAAAAGCAAGTAAGTAATCTATGTTTCAAATTTTATGACAAAAATCTCTGCATTAAAGGCTGTGGGTTTTCTATAATAATCTTGGTTTATTTGCCACAAAGTACTCTTTTTCTATCAAATGCAATGAAACAGTAAATAATAATGCTTTGCATCAAGTTTCCCCTTGGTATGTATATATACAAAATGGCATATCTCTATTATTCATTACATCTGTAGTTTTGATACAATTTTCTGCCGATTTGCCAACTCTTAACAAAACCTAGACGATGGCCACTATAATGCCTTTTACGCGGAGATTCTGTTTCAGTTTGGCTAGTTTCGGGCACTTTTCGTTTAACTGATGAGACAGGCGCCTGAAGTGGTTCTTTTCTATAAAAAAAAAAACCCCGGAAATATCTTTATTTATTTTTAATTTGTAGGAGTTTAGTTAAGCGCGTTAATGATTTAAAAATGATATTTTTTCTAAAAATAATTTACACTTACATAGCAAAGAACTATTTCAGGGTTTTATTTTGTCTAACATTCTTTTTGGTTTCATCTTTCAGGCGTCTATCTCGAGTTGGCCTTGTGAATATAATGATTTAAAATTTATTTGGACTTAATTAAGTTCTCAGTTTAATTCTAATCCCGAAATCAATCGATAGTCAAGGTAAACACTTTTTATGCAAATTTTTATGCTAATTAGTAATAGGTGACGCGTTCCTCGTTGTCATCAAGGAAAGAAAATGACGACGAACATTTTGACAAAGATCATCGGAGAAAAAAATCTAATTTCGCGATAAAAAGGGCAGGGCGCCGGGGAAACGACTGAAAAAGGCACGGGCGTCAAGAAAAAGGGCGGGCGCGGCGCTCTGTCCAAACGTTCTAGCTAGTACACTGAAGATGGACAATAGTGAAGATACTTATACGTGGTTTTTGTAACATAACTATTAATCCATAGGCCATTCTTTTTGTTATAGTCTGCATTTGAGAGCATTAATGGCTGCTTTGTCGTAAGTTCAAATAAAGCGACAATCATTTCATGTCAAAACTTTACTTTATACTGACTTTTGCAAAAGAAAAATCATTATGAATTTATCTGTATATTAGAGCACACTGGTTCCCGGAAGGTTGGTAGTATACAAACAGGTACTTCCAATCTGAGCAACAAGACAAATGTGCCTTCCTATTATTTATTTTTTTTATATTTGATGAGGGTTCAAGTGATCCCAAGTCATTAAGCTTTCGTTTGAGACCATATTTACCCAAATATTTTACTTATCGACAAAGTTGCAGCTATGGGTAGGATTTTTTTGGTTTAAAATATGTTTTTTCTGACAGGGCCCACATTGTTGGTTCTATACCTAAACGTATTTATTTATTTATATAACGTAAAAAAAATCAAAGTGTAGTCGTCTGATCTGTTACTTCACCGATTGTGTCCTTTTTCTTATAGTGAATTCGCATTACGGGTGTTGCATGTATAGAATCGTTGTTATTGTTTGTATTTCAATCATTTTAATTGCATTGATTTGTCGGATATTGACACCATACGTTTCATATAGTTGAACAGCTGTGTCACAAAGCCTAGTATAATTAATTATAATGTACTTAATCATGTCTCCAATTTTCTATCCTTTTAATGAAAAAAAAACCAACATTTATTCATAACATTAAGTAATATGTTAATATAAAGAGATAATTTTAACCTTAATAATAATTTGTTATGTAAATTCCAAGAACAATTGATATCACTTTGAACTATGTGGTACTCCAAGTCAAAAATCAATTGAACTACAATAAGAAGCTTTTTACATAGGTTTGCACCATGTCTGCACTTACATGACTTTATGAAGGTGAACGTATGTTGATATGATATCCAGGACTGATTGTTTTAAATGTGTCATGGTGTAGACATAAAAACAAACAAATGAAACTCATATCATAGTCAAAACTCCTTTTCAAAAACAGTTCTGCATTACTTTTCATATTAAGATTTACCAGAAGTAAAAATAATTGAAATGTTGAACTTGGTCTATCGTATATTTGATAATTTATTGAATTTGGAAGTTAATAATTTTATCAATCGAGAGTTAGGTACACGGACATTTCGTTAGTTCTTTTTTTCTATACCTGAACAGGTTGATTTTATTTCTGACAAATTGGTTCATTGTGATTGATATGGTACCCTCTAATCATTTTTTTTAAAGTAAAATTTGCCTCAATTAACTCATAATAGATACCAGGATTGAAATTTATATTTGCGCTAGACGCGCATTCTGTCTACACAAGACTCAGCAGTGACGTTCGAATGTGTTCGAGAAAAAATGTTAAAGAAGCCAAATAAAATACCAATTTGAAGAGCTTTGAGGACCAAATAATCATAAAAGCTTTGCAAGATACAACTAAGGTTATCTTTTCCTGGGTTAGGAAGGCCTTAGTATTTCATAAATTCTAATAAATTTTGTAAACAATTAATCTATATTCATGACCACATCAATGATAATTTACCGCTGTTCATTAGTGTAAAATCTATTTTGAATCAAGCTGTCGCTGAAACATATTTTGATAAAAAAAGTGAAATGGTCATTTAAGGTCACATACGTAAATTTCTACATGTTTATAATGTCGCAATGACAAATCAAGTGATATTTCTGCAGTTTGAACAATTTCAAATCATATCTAGTAACGGTGTAAATGAAAAGTACTTTAATATAGCACTATTAATGACAATTGCATTAACTGCCGGTCATTCGCAGGATGTGAATGAATAAACTCATCATAGATACCAGGACTAAATTTTATATATACGCCAGACACGCTTTTAGTCTACAAAAGACTCATCAGTGACGCTCGAATCCAAAAAGGTTTTAAAAAAAGCCAAATAAAGTACGAAGTTGAAGAGCATTGAGATCCAAAATTCCTAAAGGTGTTGCCAAATACAGCTAAGGTAATCTATTCCTGAGGTAGAAAAGCCTTAGTATTTCAAAAAATTCAAAATTTTGTGAACAGTTAATTTATAAATATAACAATATCAATCATAATTCATGTCAGCACAAAAAGTGCTGACTAATGGGCTTGTAAAATGAGCTAAACGTGAATCAATGATAATTTGCAAAACAATTTCGTTTAAATTGCAGTTTATATCAACCGAATACATTTCCCTCAGGTTTCCTCTTTTGCTCTTTGTCTTTTGAAACAGAAAAAATTACAAAACAAAAGTTATTCTACTTAGGTTCAAAATCCTTTAAGGAAATATTTTTTCTAAGGTAGTTTGTTAATGGAAACATTGGTATGCTATTTTTCTCGTATTTTATATTTTGAAAACAATTTTATAAAAATCCTATTCAGTGAGTCGTTTTAAAATTTCAATAAATGAGCATTGGAAATGTACTTTTTTCAACTGAACAAAATCTCATTTCATTTAATGGAAATTGAGATTCTTTCATAATAACGAAAATACACTTCTACGGCTAAAATTGTTCATAGACATTTGTCGGGTATAGAGTAAACTTAAATATTGGATTGCTTAGGTTAAGAATATTGAAACTTCTGTTTGTATTTCACACCAATCACTGATGAGTGTATTAAACTTAATTATTGAATAATTTCAGATGATTATTGCACTTTATTATTGATTAATAACAGAGGTTTATTGCATTTAATTATTGATTAATAACAGATGATTATTGCATTTAATCATTGATAAATAACAGAGGTTTATTGTATTTAATTATTGATTAATAACAGAGGTTTATTGCACTTAATTATTAACTAATAACAGAGGTTTATTGCTTTTAATGATTGATTAATTAGAGATGATTATTGCAATTAATTATTGATTAATTACAGATGATAGTTGCACAGCTTTATCAAGTTAAATACAGACCTTACTTGACTTCCTTTTGTATATGTAACTGTCATATTTTGTCAATTCGTTTAATAAAAAAAAACATTTTATTAATCGAAGATTAATCCAAGATTAATCGCTTAATTAGTATTATAATTTTCACTGTTATTAATATAAGTTAGATAAGTCATACAAATCTAATCTTGAATTTCATCCAAATTCTTTCTTAATTTTCGAAACACGTTTTAGAAATTTAAATGTGAATTCATCCAAATTCTTTCTTAATTTTCGGAACACGTTTAAGAAATTTAAATGTGACGTCACTTTGGTCGTTGCAATGACTTTGGCTAACACGGTTGTGATTTTGTAATGTATTCGTTTTATTCTATAGCTAGTCACCACTTCAGTTTAATCATGTATATCTATTATATAGTCATTTGATAAAATTTACTGTTTGCAAAACTATGTATTATTCTTTATAATAATGATGTTTTTGTCCCAGGCGGATAACCCTGGCCTCACAACTTTTTGGAACTTTTGGTCCTCGTCGATCTTCAACTTTGTAGTTGTTATGGCTTTCAAATTTTTTTCATCAGAGCATAGTTTTGTGTGGAAGGAGCGCGCGTCTGACGTATAAAAATAATTTTTAACTGTTACCTTTTGATGGTCCTATATTTTCTTCCATTTATTTATTGTAGCCCTGTCGTGTAATGTTGTCATTTTAATGTTATAATTAACACTGCAATTAAAGCCGGAGGCTTGGCATTTTTTTCATAAAATGCCCTATACCAAGAATCACTTTATGAAGTGCAGATCAAAAGTAATAAACAATGTACAAATTGTTTAGTTATCATGAAACTTGTCGATTTTACTGGTATTGTATACAATTACTCTACCTTCAAAACAACAAAACAAGAGACTGCACATTAGAGACAAACCTTAAGGAAATACATGTTGAATAAACTGCTAAAAAAATATAACCCAAATTTTTCACAGTTCGTGCATTCATATGTATTCAGAAATAAGAATTTTTAGGAACTATATTTCAGTGTGTATATATTTTGTAGATTTGGTAGCCAACCTTTGTCACTTATTGTAATGAAGCCGGTGCCTTACGAAAGATTTGGTACAATAATTCAAATCTTTCCAAAAGCTTATTAAAGATACCAGCCAAATTATTTGGTACACCAGACGTCTTCATAAAATCCATCAATGACACCTAAAACTGTTGAATGGCTTAATAAATTTAGAAGTTGGAGAGCAAACAAACGATAATTCTGAAAAAAAATAGTGCCATATACGAGTAATGAATCTATGCCTTTGGTGAGGAAACGATTCACCGTTTTATGAACAGTATTTTTTTTTAAATAACATATGAATGATATTTCATGTCACCACTAAAGTGCTGGACGTCCACCATCAGTGGCATCGGCACACCCTTCGAAAAAACTCGTTAAAGATACCAGGCTTATAATTAAGTACATAAGACTCGTCAGTGATGACAAAATCAAAACAGTTAGAAGGAAAAACCTAATTTAACATCAAACAAGCTTTTCTAATGATGTTTCATAACTATCCACTCCGTGGTCGTTAGTCTGTTTTATATGGTAATATTCATCAGAGCATACATTTCTTTATATAACCTTATACTTTATATGGTAATACTCATCAGAGCATACATTTCTTTTTATAACATTATACTTTATATGGTACTATTCATCAGAGCATACATTTCTTTATAAAACCTTAAACTTTATATGGTAATATTCATCAGAGCATACATTTCTTTATATAACCTTATACTTTATATGGTAATATTCATCAGAGCATACATTTCTTTATATAAACTTAAACTTGTGTGCAATTGTTTTCCTCATTAGAACTAATAATCAAAGAAAATGGCGTTCTTTTGCTGGCAGCTTCAAAGCGAGAACCAAAATGACAGCATGGGTCAATAATCATTGCAAGACAAACAAGAACACACACTATTATTTTACCTTAGCCGTATTTGGCACAACTTTTTGGAATTTTGGATCCGTAATGCTCTTCAACTTTGTACTTGTTTGGCTTCATAAATATTTTGATATGAGCGTCACTGATGAGTCTTATGTAGACGAAACGCGCGTCTGGTGTACGAAATTATAATCCTGGTACCTTTGATAACTATACGATTCTAATTAAATGAAGTTGATAAAATGTAATTTCTTCATTAATACTCATTACAATAAGTTTAAAATAGTAAAAAATTGAACATCTAATCAAGATGTTAAAATAATCAGCTGGTAAAAAAATTTCAATGTGTACCAAATTACATTTTTTTGTAGATTACATATTCAGAGAAGTAAAATAAAAATGTAAAAAAGGAGTTTGCGCAAAGGGATTTTTTTAATAATTGAAACACGCATATATAGTTCAGGGGGTACACTAAACTCGTATTTCTTGGTCAAAACTTCGAAACCTATATAGAAGCACTATCAAAGGTTTATCAATACTTAAATAGTGATTCCAGGTCACAAGTAAAGGTTTATATGAATCAATAAAATTGGTAGTGTCAAGTCAAAAGACAGACATTACAACATTTACTTCTTTTAAATTAATACTTTTAATACAACCGAGTTTCAGTTTTGTTGATTACTATGACATGTCCTGGTAAATTTCCATTTGTTCAATGCATTATTTACTCTGATACGACAAAAACTTCAAGAAATTGATAAAAAAAAATCTTTTGAAACTAGAATGAACCGATTTTTTTTTTAAAGCTGGATATTTTTACATTTGGTTCCTTCAACTTCAAGTCATCAATCTTTGACTGCATATCAATTAAGACAATAATTCTCTTGATTTTAATAACACATTCATAAAACAATCGTTTTCTCCTGCATTGCACCAACAGCATTTACATATATGATTGTATGAATCAAACTTCTAGTATTTCTACCCTTGGCTTTTAATGTTTGGGTTGAATCCAGAATAGTTCTTCTGAAGCACTAACATTTATAAAATGTTATTTTCATTTGTTATCACTGGGTCGATTAAGCAGCTGGTAATCATCTAGTCCCTGAGTGTTAATAAAAAGATGAGCGAAAGCTACCAGAGGAACAGTCAAACTCATAGATCGAAAATAAAATGACAACGCCATGGCTAAAAATGAAAAAGACACAACATAGATAACTAAAGACTAAGCAACACCAACCCCCTACCTTAGGGTGATCTCGGATACTCCAGAAGCGAAGCAGATCCTGCCCCAAAAGTAGCACCCATCGTGTAACTCATCTTATAACAAACGGTAAATAGTCTAATTCGGTAGGTCACATTCATGAAAAGGGAAGGGGATTGTAGTTATGACGGAAGAACATATCAGATATCATCTGTGATATGGTTTTTCAACTTCACCATTTGGAACTCTTAGTTTAATAGATTCCTTGTAAGCAGCAACCCTCTATCATGGAAATCGTGATAGGAAACACAGTAACACTACTGAGATAATCAATATTATATGTTTTTAGGCCTGATTATATTTTTTTTCATTAACTCTCCTTTGGTAAATCCAGAAATTAATTAGTTAAGAAACTAAGCTTCAATCTGCATCAGGTAAAGTTGACCCTAGGTAGATAAGATATGCGTAAGTAAAGTTGACCCTAGGTAGATAAGATATTCAGGTAAAGTTGACCCTAGGTAGATAAGATATTCAGGTAAAGTTGACCCTAGGTAGATAAGATATTCGTATGTCCACCAGGTAAAGTTGACCCTAGGTAGATAAGATATTCGTATGTCCATCAGGTAAAGTTGACCCTAGGTAGATAAGATATTCGTAAGTCCATCAGGTAAAGTTGACCCTAGGTAGATAAGATATTCGTTTGTCCATCAGGTAAAGTTGACCATGGGTAGATAAGATATTCGTATGTCCACCAGGTAAAGTTGACCCTCGGTAGATAAGATATTCGTATGTCCACCAGGTTAAGTTGATCCTAGGTAGATAAGATATTCAGGTAAAGTTGACCCTAGGTAGATAAGATATTCAGGTAAAGTTGACCCTAGGTAGATAAGATATTCGTAGGTAAAGTTGACCCTAGGTAGATAAGATATTCAGGTAAAGTTGACCCTAGGTAGATAAGATATTCGTAGGTAAAGTTGACCCTAGGTAGATAAGATATTCGTAGGTAAAGTTGACCCTAGGTAGATAAGATATTCGTAGGTAAAGTTGACCCTAGGTAGATAAGATATTCGAAGGTAAAGTTGACCCTAGGTAGATAAGATATTCGTATGTCCACCAGGTAAAGTTGACCCTAGGTAGATAAGATATTCGTATGTCCACCAGGTAAAGTTGACCCTAGGTAGATAAGATATTCGTATGTCCACCAGGTAAAGTTGACCCTAGGTAGATAAGATATTCGTAGGTAATGTTGACCCTAGGTAGATAAGATATTCGTAGGTAAAGTTGACCCTAGGTAGATAAGATATTCGTATGTCCACCAGGTAAAGTTGACCCTAGGTAGATAAGATATTCGTATGTCCACCAGGTAAAGTTGACCCTAGGTAGATAAGATATTCGTATGTCCACCAGGTAAAGTTGACCCTAGGTAGATAAGATATTCGTAGGTAAAGTTGACCCTAGGTAGATAAGATATTCGTAGGTAAAGTTGACCCTAGGTAGATAAGATATTCGTAGGTAAAGTTGACCCTAGGTAGATAAGATATTCAGGTAAAGTTGACCCTAGGTAGATAAGATATTCGTATGTTCACCACGTAAAGTTGACCCTAGGTAGATAAGATATTCGTATGTTCACCAGGTAAAGTTGACCCTAGGTAGATAAGATATTCGTATGTCCACCAGGTAAAGTTGACCCTAGGTAGATAAGATATTCGTATGTCCACCAGGTAAAGTTGACCCTAGGTAGATAAGATATTCGTAGGTAAAGTTGACCCTAGGTAGATAAGATATTCGTATGTCCACCAGGTAAAGTTGACCCTAGGTAGATAAGATATTCGTATGTCCACCAGGTAAAGTTGACCCTAGGTAGATAAGATATTCGTAGGTAAAGTTGACCCTAGGTAGATAAGATATTCGTAGGTAAAGTTGACCCTAGGTAGATAAGATATTCAGGTAAAGTTGACCCTAGGTAGATAAGATATTCAGGTAAAGTTGACCCTAGGTAGATAAGATATTCGTATGTTCACCAGGTAAAGTTGACCCTAGGTAGATAAGATATTCGTAGGTAAAGTTGACCCTAGGTAGATAAGATATTCAGGTAAAGTTGACCCTAGGTAGATAAGATATTCGTATGTTCACCAGGTAAAGTTGACCCTAGGTAGATAAGATATTCGTAGGTAAAGTTGACCCTAGGTAGATAAGATATTCGTCCCTTTTGGTCATAAAGCTCTTCACTTAGTATTCAAACAATTTGCAGCCATGCTTATAATTTATACATAATACAAATGTATCATGATAATCTAAAAACTATATCCACCGTGTATCATCGTACAGCGGATATAGGTACTAACCAAGCGGGCATGATCGATTTTGAACTGACACCGAAACGAAAATCTTTGTTTTGTTTTATCAACACCCAGTGTACATTTTTTAACATCTGAAATTCCTGATCCAAAATAATTTTCGCATCAATTTTTTCCTATTTATAAGACAACTTCTATATTCTAATAAGAACAATTTACTTGCAAATGCCCAAATAGTTGTGAATGTCAACACCAACTTTCAATTTCGATACAATTGTCGAGACATTTACATGTTTTACCTGAAAGAAAGCTAATACAAGGCAAAAGTAATAGTTACCAATCATAAAACTACCTGTGATTACTCATTCCTTGAAACTTTTTGGGTAATAAACGAGTATGAAAATTGTGTTTTTGAGTACGGTGTACAGCAACTTAACTATGCACCGTACAGAAGGATTTATGTAGTCAGCTAAACACCGTACACAACGCTTCTTTTCGGAATAAAGTATCGAAAAAAAAACATATGCATGAAAGCTTTCAATGCCAATCATTGATACAACTATACTTATTACACACACACAGTGGCCTTCTATCAGAAAAAGAGTTGCAATGAATATAGAACTATATCGGAAGAGACAAGTGCCAACTTCTTTGACAAGAATTTGCATATGTTTTTAGTAATCGTTCTTGTTTTGGGAAAATAATGAGACATCTCTAATCAACCTACGACCAAATCATTTCTTTAACAACAATTATGTTTAGATAGAGGTACACATTGCTATTATGTGAACAAAACAAAGATTTTCGTTACCGTGTGAGGTCAAAATCGATCATGCCCGCTTGGTTAGTACCTATATCTGCTGTACTGATGACACACAGTGATATCCAACTATTCAATATAATGGAATTTACTGGTGGTGTCTTACAAATGAGAGGTTTAGTGCTACAAAACCAGGTTGAATCCACTATTTTCTACATAAGAAAATGCATGCAGCAAGTCAGGAAAATGACATTGTTAGCCATTTGTTTGATGTTTTTGAGTTTTTGATTTTGCCATTGGCTTACAGACTTTCCATTTAGAATTTTTCTTGGAGTTCAGTATTTTTGTTATTTTACTTTACCAATATTTCTTACATAAAGTACCTTTGATAAGTCATACTTCACAATAATACAGGTTTACCTTTACAGTAATGTGACATAATTGTGATTTCAGGTCTCAAAAGTCAAAAGATGCATAAATAACAAGCATTGATGTCATAGTATATGTATGGGTGATACTTCATGTTTTTGTCCTTTGGTCTCTGAAAGAAAGTTGTCTCATTGGCAATCAAACCACATGTCCTTATCTTTAATCATACCCTTACCATTCCAGAAAACTGAACACTACCCTTTAAACTCCTGATTTAAAACTGAATGGCACTCTTTTAGGTACTGGGTCATAACTCAATACTAGATATAGAAAGATGTGGTATGAGAGCCAATGAGACAACTCTACATCTTTTTAAAATAACAATTTATAAAAGTCTTTCTGGAACTCAATTTTAAACTAAACTTTCCCCTTTTAAGTACTGTACTTAGTTTTCATAAGTAAAAGATCATCATTTCAGATGGCATAATAAATAAGAACATTTCATAATCAATATAAAATAGTTTAGTCATTATCCTATA
This sequence comes from Mytilus edulis, assembly GCA_019925275.1. Taxonomy (NCBI): domain Eukaryota; kingdom Metazoa; phylum Mollusca; class Bivalvia; order Mytilida; family Mytilidae; genus Mytilus; species Mytilus edulis. Next base: position 38,978,185 of record CM034349.1, read on the forward strand.
TTACACTTAAAATCAATATTTACAATTTACAACGCTGACTTTTCGTCCAAATCTTCCTTAAACAAAAACAGAAATTGCAATGGTCATTTGGAAAATATGCAATTAAAAGAAATATATTCAAAAAATACAATCAACAAACTGAGTTCACTGTTCTAAATAAGTGATGAAAGGTATAAGAAAATCTCTTGTTTATTACAACAAAGATTTAATCTTTTGCAACATCTGTTGTTTCAAGGCAACTTTCTCTTTTACACTCATGTTTCTGTCTATACAGCTTAATGATAGATCAATATTTATTACGGGGATAATGATCCATTTACTCATAAGCTAATGAGTTTTTCTTATCACAGAGATCTTAAGTGGCTTCAATTGGGTGTAATCCTGTCATGGCTGATATAGTTTACTTAAATCCTCATATTCTATACCTTCTATTACTCTGCCTCTTGATGGACCCTGAAATATAATAATAAGCATTTTAGTTTAACTTTTAATGTAATAGATGGAATACATTGTGAATGAATTATAAATTTTGGAAATTATGGATGTTTTAATTTTGGCATAAGGATTAGTGTAGATTAGAAGAAGTAGTACACATTTTTGTTTAGGGGCCAGCTTTGTTGAAGACCAAATGGTGGCCTTCTACTGTTTTCTGGTCTTTGGTCAGGTTGTTGTCTCTTTGACCCATTCACTATTTCCATTCTCAATTTCATTCACCACAAATGAAAATGTGCATTACAAATTGGGACTAAGTTATTTGTGTGCAGCGTTTCCCGAAACCTCAATAACCATTTTTGTCAATTGTTCAACATTATCACTGATGAAAAAAAATCTTAAATTTACAGTACATGAGACTATTTTCTAATGAAATACTAACTCAACTTCATGTTTGTTTTAGCATGCCATCCAAAATGATTCTAAAGCCACTGATGAGACATAGGTGAATGAAATGCAAGTCTTGTAGAACTAGTTATAAGACTGGTATCTTTGATGATTATTCCCAATGAAAACTTATACAGGAAATTATGACATATGAAAGAACAAAGATTTTTAAATACAGATCAGGATAAATGAGGCTTCAGATAAATAGAGATTACAAATATGCAACAAAATGCAGAACTTGACAAACATATCATATTTAGAAGAAAATCCAAATTACAAGTTATACTGTCTGCTAATTTGATAGTGTCTATTAATTATAGATGGGTCAAGATCAAAGCAGGATCCCTATATGGATTTAATGATTCCTGTATCTTGTATCAGGTCACTTGCACATTTGTGTAATGAATCTAGATCTATCTTACAGATTTTCTTAATATGGGGAGTTTAGACATAGTTGTAACAAAATTTATAACTTTATTCTAGTTGATGTTTAAAAAGTGATCAATATGAGTCATTTAGGCAATGTGTTGGTGTCTAGTGGACTATTACACATGTTGCAATGATCAAATCTTCAATATTAACAACGTACTAGCACAGGTATATACATAAACAAATTCCAACAATAACAATTTAATACCAAATAACCTTGATATCACAATTTAAACAGAACATCAAACAGAACTCTCAATTATTTACAGCATTTTTAACACATGTTTTTTGTCTAAAAAGGAGTTAAGTTTGAATAATGTATGTTTATTTGAGAACAACAATAGGTTGTATTTTTATAGTAATACATCTCTACTACTTATTATTACAGAAAATTTAAAATGTAACCTACCCACTATAAACCATGTTTTCAAAATATGACACCCTCTCTATCTGTGTATTAAATATAAATGATAAAAACCAATTTAAAAAATAACTTATTCTGTGTCTATCCTTCTTATTTGAAGACCTTGCTTCCTATTCAGTTTAATTGTATAACAAATTTAAAAAAAAAACATGAAAAATAAAATAAAACTTGAATCCATTGGATGTTGGATGTGTACGGATCAGGTATGGGTAATTGAAAATGTAATGGTAATTAAGTGTAATGTGTTACAATTTTCCATGTAATTGAATGTAATGCGTAATTGAGCATTTTTTTTATTACATGTTTTTTAATTATAGGTAATGGTAATTTAATTAATTACAATGAAAAAAGCATGTAATGCTCAATTACTTTTGAATTACATTTGAATTACATGTACTTTTATGGCGTTAATTATAAGGATTTATGTTTAATAATATAAATTGAAAAATTATATTTATTTTTCAAATATTGATATCACATCCTTTTTGAATAAAGAAAGTCTGTTATTTATTCTGAAATTCTTATATTATTTATTTGACCTACAAATTGTTTTCTGAATAGTCTTATAATTAAAAAAAAAAATTGGAGAATCATATTTTAGTGCTGTTTAGTTTTAGATTGATAAGTAATTAACAAAAAAAAAAAAAATGTGGGGAAAATCTTTCTTAGACAGTTCATTTAGAATTTTAAAAAATCACTACACAAAATCATTCTGTCAAATTAGTATACACAAAAGGATTATAGAAATAAAAATTAACAGCTGTAAAAACAAACAGCAATTATTCAGATGAAAATAAATGCCCAGGGAAAATGCCACTATAACATGTATTTTATCTAATTAGCAAAATATTGCTAATATTCAGACATAATATACATTGTTTAGACTAAAATTTATTTTCAATAAGCATACTTTTTAATATTTTTAAAGTAAAAAAAAATATATTTTTAATTTATTTATAATTTCTTTATTTATATTATGTTTAATTTAAATGACTTCATTTCTGAGATGTGAAAATACCCCTTAATGTATTGGCAAGTTAATAGGAACAAATTCCCTCTCCTATCAACACATCATCTGATCATGGAAGTATAATACTTCTTTGTTCTGATCAAGCAATATCTGCCAAATAAGCTCCTGTCGAAATACTTTTTAGAATTGCTGTCAAAATGTTCAGACCAGAGAGATGCAAACTAAATGACAAAACATTAATATTACTACTGATTATCAAATGCAACACTTAAACTATGCTTACATGAATATTTTACACATGCATTTTATATACATGTATAATATTGTTAAAATTATTATGAGGAAATGTAATGTGTAATTTAATTAATTACTTTACATTTCAAAAACTGTGTAATGTATAATTAGTGTAATTGATCATTTTTGCAGTGTAATGTGTAATATAATTAATTACATTCCAATGTAATTGACCCCAAGTCTGGTATGGATTGATAGTTTAGTCTTAGATGCATGCTTTTTTTTTTATTAGTTGATAGTGGCTTTGAACTAGCTGTCAGATAACTGTGAGTACTCTCAGATCTGTTCCTAGTGTCTTTTTGTTGTCAGGAGGTACAAGTACCCAGCCACGTCCACTTGTATTTTTGTCCATCTGATGAGTTAAGCCTTTTTCAACTGATTTTTATAGTTCGTTCTTATGTTATACTGTTTTACCACTGTCCCAGGTTAGGGAAGGGTTGGGATACAGTTAACATGTTTAACCCCGCCACATTATTTATGTATGTTCCTGTCCCAAGTCAGGAGCCTGTAATTCAGTGGTTGTCGTTTGTTTATGTGTTGCATATATGTTTCTCGTTCATTTTTTTATATAAATAAGGCCGTTAGTTTTCTCGTTTGAATTGTTTTACATTGTCTTATCAGGGCCTTTTCTGGCTGACTATGCAGTATGGGCTTTGCTCATTGTTGAAGGCCGTACGGTGACCTATAGTTGTTAATGTCTGTGTCATTTTGGTCTCTTGTGGACAGTTGTCTGATTGACAATCATACCACATCTTCTTTTTTATATGAAATAATATAATGTTCTTCACAGGCTTTTACTTTAGTGCAAAAAACCTTACAAATATGAGAGACAGTTTGAAAAAGATATTGGAAATGTAAAAACATGTGCATCATACCAGTTCAGATTTGTCTGAAATTCTAACAATTTCATAAATTCTGACCAAGATAGAATTAATATAAATATAAATGGCTTCAAATGCTTTCAGATTAAAATTTGAAAGATTATGCCACTGTCATGTCATGGACAAGTTTTATTTATCAAAAACAAATTCAAAATACAAACTGTGGAATCATTATTATTCGTTGGATACCAATTTTCGTGGGTTTCATGGATAACGGCGAACCTCGAATTCAAATGTTCAACAAAAAACATATTCCCAATAGGTTTTGTATGCAGAGATTGGCAAAACCACAAAATCAAATATCCACGAATATGTAAGTTTTCATCAATCAACAAAAAAAAATGCATCCACAGTATACATTTACCATAAAACCAATATCTAGAATTTTTAATTTATCATTGAATCACTTCTTGTGTTTATTGGCTGTGTATCAATTTTGTGTTGTTTACTATTCATAACTGTAGTATTATGATGTTTTTAAACCTGTTAAGCCTTGTAATGTATAGTCATTAAAATCAAAACTTACTGTAGCTATGCTGACAGAACAAGAAAATTTCTTCTCATCAATTGTTTCCAGAATTGCACTTTCTCCTCTATATGGTCCATTTACTATGAGGACTTTTTTACCTGCAAGTCATAAGTAAATTATTATCTATTGAGTATACAAAGGGAGACTATCAGCAGTTTATTTGGTTTTTTTTGAAACAACAGAAAGATCATTTCAATATACAGTACGCCCAAGGAGTTTGTAATCCCAAACTCCATACTCCGATATTTTTCCTGGTGTAACACCAGGAAACTCCGACATCCCTCTTAAAATTCTCGGAGAAATTTGGGAGTATTCCCTCCGACTTCCGCGTAAATCCGCTACCTTTTGTTTATTGAATTAGCGACATCTCTCCCAGTCTGGTGTGACGCGGTGTGACACCAGGTAATTAATTGCCCTAATCCGTCTGATCTATGCCGGCACGCGACAGTCAAGGTATGAGAGATTTCTAATGTAATTAAACAATTGTATTTCCTGTCTATTGATTATCAGGTTATATCTGATTGCTTGAAACAAATGAAAGATTAAAATAAAAAGCAAAACGTTGTTGTTAATTCTTTCAATTACTCTGTACATTTTAATCAAGTTTTTAAACAACTATATTTGATTTTGACTTCCGTTTTTTTATCAGTAAATAAATATTTAATTTACTAAAAGAGATATAATTGTGCAACAATAAACGGAGACTAACGCTGAATAAATGAGGGCAGTTTAAAGAAAAATTACACGTCTCAAAGTTTTTTATACTACAAGTAAAAAAGAAAATATTATTCCTTATCTGTTATGCTAATAATTCTACACCATTTCCATTTTACGATTACAAAATAAAAGTTTTATAATCCAAAACGTTGTTGTTAATGCTTTCAATTGCATTAAAGTTTTATAAAAAAAATTTATACTTGATTATGACCTCGTTTTTTATTTATCGGTAATTGATATAACTTACGAAAAGAGACATACTTGCGTGAAAATAAACGGAAACTAACGCTGAAGGTATAAAATATGAGCAGTGAGTTTAAAGAAAATTACGTGTCTTAAAACTTGTATATGCAAGTAAAAAAGAAAATACTATTCACCATTCGTTATGCTTAATAAGTCTACGGCATTTTCTCTTCACGATTAGCATTACTTTAGGATATAATACATTTCGGCTACAACAGGAATACTTCTATAGCTGCATCAACTCGTGTTGCATAATATTCATTTACGCACAATGAATATAAACCTTTGTGTTGTATTTAGAACAGTTATCTTTAAATATTTTTAAAACAATTAATTGCCGTGGGAAGACGACACGCATCTCAGTGATCAACAGTGCGTGGTTGAACTTGAACTTGACTTCGCTCACAATATTGAATGCTAAAAATAGTGACATCAATTTTGTCCACGAGATTTTTATTTGGCGGGAAATAGTATCATGTAACAGTAAACTCAGGTGACCTTTCTGGATAACCGTGGGAAAATTCATGTAATGATTGACATTTGTATGCGTTAAGATTGAGGCTCTAGAAGGTCCTTTTACAATTGATTAACCGGATTCTAAATTTTATTCCTTTTCTGAATAAACGAACATCAGCCTTTTATTTATACGTTTCTCAGTCAACAGAGGACATAAACCTGGACATTATTTATACTTCCATAGTCAACACTATACATTAATGGTAGATGAAAATAGGATGCATGTCGTTCAGTTCCTGATGGGCGTTGGTAGAGATCCTCTGTGAAAATGTGTCGATCGTAAAAATCCGATCCACATTTTTTTTTACATATTTCTTTCTTGTACGATATAATTTCATTTTAATATTCTATAGTATAAATTGTTGAAATACTTCTTTTTATATTTCGCCGAGGACTTTTAACAGCAGTAAAATACGGATTGCGCCAATCCATTTTTTTTTTTAAATAATAAAAGATCAATAACAGATCATAACAGATAAAAAACACATGATTTTATTTCTTCATATAATTAAATAAGGTTGTGATTATTGTGTTGTGTCTGGGCGGGGAATTATCTCAGTATTTATGAATATAGGGCTGCCACATTGCATACAAAACTATTTGTCACTTTACAGTTTTTTTTTAAATTCAAATATTTCAAGTCGGTAATCTACCGAGGTAGTGAAACATAATATTTTACATTTCAAAATAAATTGAAAGTAACAGAGTTCACTTGTTGGTCCGATAAATTAACTCTAGGGTTTGATTTAGATTGGACAAATTACCGTAAAAACAACATTTTGTTTTAAGCCAGTTGATATTAATTATATAATATTGAACTATTAATGAACCGGATATTCACTGAGTAGGTCATAAAAGGTTCTAATTGTGGTAAAATCATCTTTGTTGAAACTTTGTTGAAAAAACAAAAATTATGACCTGATCGGACTATAATGAAAATACTAAATAAGTGTTTTATTCGTATTTTTATACGTTTTTACGTTTTATTTAATATGACAATGACATGGGCATATACATACAAGAATAATTATCTTATTTTAAATAAAAATGTCACACTTTTATCTGACAATGAATGGACATTTAAATAACGTATTTTAAAGCACACAGGTGCAATCAAGATCGATTAAATGTACAAAGGTAATAAATCTGGCTAATCCGATTATGTTGTCACGCGTCATTAATTTTCAGTTCATCCGATGGGCAATAAACCAATTAACAGCCACGCGGTGTTGGGAGAGAATCTTTGGAGGAAATTGGGAGTAGAATCCGTGATTCGCGGTGTCACACCGCTACACTCGGAAATCGGTGATAAAAGTTCGCGATTACAAACTCTCTGGGCGTACTGTATAGTTTATCAATTTTCACTCTTATAGCACTTTAAATCAGAGGGATCTCTATTTGCTACCTGTCTAGAAACATGCATCTGCTCAAATTTGACTTTTGCAAATTTACTTTAATTGAATTTTTTTGTGACATAAAGATCTATACTCTAGCCATCTGCAAAACGTCAGACAGTCATTCGCAAAACGTCAGACCTAGTTTATATCTGCAAAATGTCAAATCAAGATCCACTTCAAAATCTATCATCTACAGTTGGAGAAAGCAAACCAAAGGTAACAAATGAGTCTAAAAAGAAGAAGGAAAAATAAATTTGCTTTTCTTTCCCTATTTTTATTTTCATTCATTGCGTTATTAAACTATTGTACAAACCTTGTGCAGGTATGACAGTCTCTAGATGTGATTGGTCAACTTTCATTTTATCTCCACTGTCAATCAACTTAATAACTGCTCTATATAAATCAACTACTTCCTGAAAATTGTTAGAAAGTATTTTTTATAAACTCTTGTTATACATCTCCCCATAAAAAGCAAAATCACAAAAAAAGACATTACAGAAATTTGTGTTTGAATTTTGCAGTTGAATATTACTGGGAAATATAATAAGATCACCCATATTATAAGTTTTGCTTTTAGCATATAATTCCTCCAACATTACATGGACATCACTAACCTATTGCAGAAACGGGACCCACATAGCACACATATAACACAAGCAAACATCAAATATCTGGTATTTTTTTCATATTCTCAACATTTCATTTACTTAAACATTATTATGATTGATGTATGTTCACAATAGTCAAATGTAGAAAACACTTCTGAGACATGGAGCCTTTGTTCGTATTTTTCAATCTTTATAAACTGTTTAATGTTATGAACACTCAAATTACTTCTTACAAAGCTGATAGAACAAGATTTGGTGCTTTCAATGAGCATTTTGCATTGGAGAAAATCAAAATAGTCAAAAATTAGTTTTAATCTCACGCTGTTTGTGTTTACAAGGTGAACTTAAATTGAATGGCCTACTACTAAATATAAACAAATATGGTTACCTTCACTACAGCTTTCTTCTTGTAATACTTCTCTCCAAGTTTTTTAGTCACAATTTTTACCATTATTCCTTCATGTAACCAGTAATCTTTCTTGACTTTTTTGTTCACATTTTCCTTCTTCTTTTTTTCCAACTAAAATATTCAAGTATCAACATTTATATAAAATTTGTACCCAGTGCTTAAAATTTATTTCAGTAACCTTTGATGAAGACCAGTAATAGAAATGCTGTTTCTCAGATACATTGTCACATTAAACATGTGTTAAGCATTTAAATACTTACTTAAATTTGTTGAATGTAAAAAAAAAATTTGATAACAATTTATATTTAAAAGGATAATTTGATGATGCAGATCTATAGATATTTATTTTTAATCTTTCTTATTCTAATATTAGTGTCAACTTGTGTACCTTTTAGGCATATATATAATTTATTTATAGTGTATAGGTATCAATACTTGTAATGATCTAGTGTCCTTGTAAGAAAGAAAGTTGACTATTATCTAAACGTTTTAAATATATTAGCCAGAAGGACAAGTGCTGGTTTTTTTGCTCGCACGGTCAGTCAGATTTTAAAAAACTTAGAGCAATGCTTACTTCCATTATTTCATCTAAAGCTGATTTTCTTTTCTGTCCAGCTTTCTCTGTCTTTATTTTTATTACACCAGAACCAGATGGCTTTTTAAAAGGATTTTCTAGAGAGGAAATTGGTGGCTTCTTTAGTGGATTGTCTTTACTGGAACTATAAATAAAACAGTATTCAAACTTTATAGAGATTTTCCAGAGACTAAAAATACTTATAGAGTATAAACTTAATTTATCTCATAAAATCTACCTTGTTATAGATAACAATTCCTCTGTACATCTTTTTCTTTTTACTTTACTTTGATACTCTGTTTACTTTTAGCAAATAAATAAAATGTAGCTGGTAAAATTCAAAAAAAAAAAAATTGTTCAAGCATTTTACCGCATTGTATTGCGCTTAAACAATGAACTTTATAGGTTATTGATGGATCTTCAAAAGAGTCTTAGAGAGGAAGGTTCTTGACTATAATCTCAAATGTTAAATACCTGGCAACTGTGTCTGTTTCTCTCTTTTTACTTAGTCCTCCCAGACTTAAGGTCACTGTAAATATAAATGAAATAAGACATTGAATTAATTTGTTGTAATAGCTTGTAAAAATAAGATTGAGAGTGTAAATGGGGAACGTGTCAAAGAGAAAAGAACCCGACCATAGAGTAGACATACTTTGTAAGAATAAATGGATCATCGTTTCATCAATGCTGTGTGAATAAATTGAATATGACATGCTTACCATGCCTTAGGAGAAAGATTTTCATCAATGAGACAGAAACATAACAACACAAAGAATAGGACATATAAAGCTCAAAATATAGCCTCTGTTGCTCTATTTGATGATTTACATGTCTGAATTCTGACTTTGATCATATTTACATCAGATACTTATCTATGGATTTTTATTCTTAATAAATTGATACATTCACATTGGCTAAATTTCAAAAATATCAACCACTAAATTTGCCCTCATAATCATTGAATATTGTGCTTAGTTCTTTCATTTGTTCAAAGGTTCCCTTTTAGCTTTCCCCAATTTATATGTTGTGCATCAATATGAACTAATGCTCAAGACAAGTTTTGGGGCCTCGTGGCAAAGGGGTCTAAGTAGTTCTACTACTGCTATCACTAGCCGGTCAACACTGAGTATGTGAGTTCGAACCCTACACATGCGGGTGCACTCTATTCCAATCTTAATTGACTAGGATTGTCAGTTTTCCTATTGAAGGTCAGTGGTTTTCACAGGGCACTCTGGCTTCCTCTACCAATAAAAAACTGAGAAATACCAACAATCAATCAAGACAAGTTTAAAAAGCCATTTTATGATTCCTAAAATAAAAGACGACTTTAACAGTAAAATAATTTGATGGCAGATAAAAGGTCATAAAGAAACTGCATGTCTGCCTAGAACCTTTTTACTGTAATAAAACACTAATGATATTCTTTATACTTATTAAAAATATGTCACCTTTTTCATCTTCATTCTCCCTCTTCAGTTCTGTAAATTCTGTCTGTTTAACTTCCTGGCCCTGTGCTGATGCCCTTTCTATCTGATCCCTTATAAACTTGGCTGCTCTCTCTTCATCATCAAGCTCCATCTTTTCTTTTGCTTTAATCTGTTCTTGTTTCTTTATTGCCTCTGGATCTCTATCAATATACTGTACAAACCAACCTTTCTCCGTTTCATCAACCACGCAATGTCCTATCATATAAATATTATGTGAAAACCGTCATTCAAAATCTTAATGACAAGGAAGTTGCAAGTTATCAAGTATACATGTACCTAAATAATACAGGATAAAACAGTTTTAGATTATTTCTTTAAGTTTTATGCATTGCTGTTAGTACATTTTTATATATATAGTCATTTGTAAGATCTCTGTAAATACAGAAATAAACAAGGCTTAGTGGTGTACATCAGATGGAGACAGAAAGACTTAAAAACTCCAACAATTCATTCCAGTCATTTGACAATATCATTAAAATTTTGTGTAAACTGCTCATAAGTAATAAACTACAAAAGAATGATACCTATTCTTTTATAAAAGTACATAAAAAATTGTGCACACACATATTCTTCTATGAGACTTGTATGTACATGTAATTGTGTGCATGTTATGTGTAAACTTTACCTTCTCGTCCAAGCCATTTGACAAATTCTGTTAAAGTTTCCCACTGTGTACTGTTCATATGTGTGTGTTCTTTGAATGCTATATACTCTTGATACACAATATTACAATTTACTCTCTTTTTACCAAATCGTCTTTTCAATAACTCCACATAGTCATTAAAAAAGTCTCTATAATAGAAAATAATAAGTTACTTGAAAGACTACATATTATGTTTTTCTTATCAACAATGAAAAATTCAGCATTCATACAAATGTACATGTAAAGAAATTTTAACTACAAATTAAGGGTCTGTGGAATTGGAAAACAAAGCTTCTCATGTCCATCCTTTTGCTACCTACTAATTCAAACTACTGCTGGACTACAATTTTTTATCAGTGTTTCTCACTGTGGAATGCCTTATGGTGACATATAATTGCTTATATCTTTTGAACTCTTGTGAATAGGTGCCTAGACTCATACCTTCTGAACTATAATGATTTAAAAGAGCTGAAGCCACCACTTAATTAGAATCCCTGTCTCTTGCATGAAAAAAACTAAAAATCATGTGATTTCATATCTGTTCAGACTGTTCCTCTGAATAAAGTTGGTGCTGTAATTTTGTTTCTTGGTACAATAATGATTTCATGATTTATTTTATCATACAATTTCTGATATTACAACTTACTCTGAAAATGAATCTATATATTTATCTGGACTCTCAGCAAATAATAGCAACTGACGCTGGTGTGATTCTGACATTGTGTGACATTTGAACCCATTCTGTAATATTAATAATCATTATAAATCCAACAGTAAGACATATATACATTGTATTACAGTTTTGGTCAGCATATTCATATGATAGGCAAGAGTTTGAAATTAATATGAAACATTTTTTTTGTAATTATACATGTTATAACGTTATTGAAATTAATGAACCATACATGCATACATGTCATGTATACTAAACTAAGTTTTTTATATTCATTATGAATATATAATGTATTATTGACACAAAATATTCATTCAGTAATTGTTGACCACAAGCTCATTGATCTTAGTTTGTTGCAGAGGTTTACAGGCTCTTGTCATTGATAAACACCAACACAGAGCCTGAGTAGATCTACAAACTAGTGTACGGGAATGACAGTAACTTTAAGGAGTACATGTACTTTTAAGAAGAATCTGAAAATATAAAGGATTTTCTATTGGAAAGTTCATGTGGCACACTTTTCGCTGTAAAAGGGGTTCCTATGGGAAATAACATTGTCTATACAATGTATTAACAAAAGTGTATTTCATTTACATGTTCCCTTGAACTGTCCCTTCTTTTTTAATTTTACCTCATCTCTACACTGTTTCTGACACATCTGGCAATACCATCTCAATTTCTGTAACCCTTTGGATTTTATTCTGTTGGCAATTGCCTTTGGTGTCAGGAATCCTCCCTTTTCTTTTCCCATTTTTTATGTCTATTTCAACAGAAGAAACAAATAATTCTGAAATAAATACATGGACAGTAAAAAAACAAGAACGAGATTGCATGCAAAGTACAGAAAAGAATCTTATTTTCCTAAGAACAAACTACCAAATAACATTTTCCTAAGAAAAAAAAATGTAAGAACAAACTACCAAATAACATCATAAATTGCAAATCAGTAATCTTCAATTTCTTAACATCAATATTAAAAGTTAACAATGTAGACCTGTTAGCTAGTCTTTATCTTCCTCCTCTTAGTCCTCTACCAGAAACTTTGCTTTTAAACTTAAAGCATACTAGGGACCTTGGTGGCCAAGTGGTCTAAGTAGGTATACTAATATGTAATCAGTTAATCACTATCAGTCGACACTGAGGTTGAGAGTTTAAACCCAGCAAGTGCACTCATTTAAGAACTTACCTGCTTTTTATTTATCATTTTTAAGTTATAAAAACCTTTATAATATACTATTATTTAATAATGAATGTTTAAAAGTAACTAAAATGTGCTAATATTTAAATTTCAAATGTTATTTGGTCATTACAAGTGTTATTTAGATAAAAACGGTGTTATTCAGTCATTCAAGGTACCTTATCATGCTTATCAATATTACCAAATTACTTTTTGAATACATGTAACAATTAAATCATAAACAAATTAATAATTAATCATCTAGTCACAAAAAAAAATAATTCATTTAATAAATTCACGAAATTTTGTACTTTAAATTACATGTACATGTATCACATGTATCAAGGGGGTCTCATTGGGGGTTCTGATCTCGGATCCTGCTTACTGTTTTGTCAGATTCCGAAATCACGCTTACACTATGTACGTAAGCAGTTCTCATTTTTTTGCAATTTCCCGTGTCCCACTTATTTCAACGTTTTTCACGGCACAATTATTTATATTTCACGTGTCACTGAGTTCACTGATACAAATATCGGCAATCCTGCCTCATGCTTAGACCCAAATGAGACCCATTATCAATTTTTTAATAGATACATTTTAAAAATCATAGGTAATTGAATAAAATTGGGGCTAACAGACATTGCCTCCTAGGGCTAGGAGTCGAACCTGTGGGGTGCAAACATGTAGTCATGTAGGGTGTGAATGTGTCTTGAAAGAAAACGGACCTGATACCGTACACAAGGGGCACTCTTAAAATCAAATTACAGTTTGTCATTTTCGTTGTCATTTTTGTAAATCAAAATTTAATTGTCATATTTTTATTTTACTCTTCACTCAAGTCTTCGCGAATTTTCACGGAACTATGAAAAATAAACCAACCTGCTTCAATGATAATCTTGAAAAATCTTACCCTATTCTTAACTCCTGATATGAAAATGCTATTAATATAAAAAATAGTCGATGACAAAATAATTCGAAAAAAGTCAAACTGGAAACCGGAAACAAGCTATTACGAATAAATAGCAAAGTCAAGCGATGGACAAGGACACGACTAAATCCGGACCGATATTTTTTTTATGCATGCTATGGTCTGTTTATATGAACAGCATAACTCCACAATGACATTGTTCATTCATATTCAAGAAGAGTACAAATTTAACAAAAAATCAAAAGGATAAGGATGGGTGACAGGGATAATGGACATGATATAAAATTTATTGTACATCTAGGCCAATGCATAAGTCACATCTACAGATGATATTATTTTTTTAAATCTCAATTTCACAGTACATGTATTACATTACAGATTGCTGACGGTGTTTACTATGAGCATGTAAAGAGCAAATTCTAAAATCTGATTAGAAAGACCTTGATTAATTTTCAGTGGTTGCAAAGTTTTCGTATTTATAAAGATGGATACTTCAACAAAACAAAACTTCTCATGCGGCGGCCTCTAAACATTTCAAATTAGATTTATATCCATGCAAGTTTTACATATATCATTAAACAAACTTTTAAAAGAAAGCAAAAAAAAAAAATGAAATGTTAAATTGTTATATATACACACTCGGCTGAATTGTTTTACATCATCATTTCGGGGTCTTTTATAGCTTACTGTGTGGTAAAAATTGTATGAGTTATTTAATTCTGACTCTTACAATGTTGTTCTTAATTTTTTTTAAATTTTTTTAAATTGTACTAGCTGTTGTTAATTAAACTAAAATTGTTTCAACCATTAATATGTCCATTTGACTTATACATTACCTTTTCAAATGTATGTATATATATATGTTAATGAATGTTTATAATGTTCACTGCATTACTTTGATACTTTGTTATTTTGTTATATTATGAATACTTATGTAGTATTTTTTATTGTTCACATACCCCTGTTGGAGTCTTTAAGAAATAAAAAAAACTTTGAAACTTGGTATCGGCTTTGCTCATTGTTGAAGGCCGGACGGTGACCTATAGGCTATAGTTGTTAATTTCTGTGTCATTTTGGTCTCTTGTGGAGAGTTGTCTCATTGGCAATCATACCACATCTTCTTTTGTTTATATGTATCACTGAGTCTATTTAGCAATGTCAAACAGTCACTAATAATTAAGTGGTAACGTTAACTTAAATATGCAAATTTTGCTATTAAAACTGAGAGAACTGTAAGCTGCTTGGCCTTCCTAAGGAGCAGATGAGTTTATTCCCGCTTTGATGATTCAATCTCAAACTTAAATTGGCTGTGAATCGTTTTAATGATGGACTGTTGCCAATCTGTTAGTCTCGAGGTATGTTTTTTTTTTGCAAATGAGATTGTACTTCGAATTTCATTTACCCTCAGTGCGGGTGTCTCCTTTGTTCTAGTTACAACATAGAAAAATGCTGCATGTAGATCTTCAAGTGACGTCCCGGCTTTAAAAGAAAAAAATATTGTGGGTTTCTTTTCAACTTAGTTATTTATTATGACAAAACAAGACAAGTTTATTAATACACCAAGGCACACATTGTGTGCAACAAGAGCAACATAATGTAGTGTACAATATAATAAATTGATCAATAAATATTACCAAAAATAATAACGCAACCCTTTTATCACTACGGGTGAAAAGAGGTTTTCAGTATTTGTGAAATAAGTTCAGGATACGTACTAGCGTATAATAATTTTTTTTAAGATAGATTATTAATGTAGTTCATGCACTTCGCATTGATTTTATATTGGCCCGGCTTTACGAATTAGGTTCGTCAGAATTAATTCTGTTCCGCTTCAGAATTTTCCGTTGATTATGTGATTACTTGGACGTTTTTATAGTGATTATTTGATTACCAAATCACATATTTAATGATTATTTGATTATTTGATAATCACTGAGGCTAAGCGGACTGAATTTTTGATTATCATCTTGTTAAAAAAAACTATTTAACGATTATGGGATTTTACTGGCTAAAACAATTGTGATGATGTGACTGGGCTCACCCATGATAGATCTCTTATAATAGTTCTAGACATAATATAATAGTCCTTTATACGGTTTTATTTTAGTTCACTTTTTATTCCCGTTGGCTTGCTCATAGTTATATTGATCGCTAGTCTGTACTTTAATTAATATCACAATTTACTTCTTACATTTATACAGTTATGTTTCGAAGCCTTGCCTTCCTAATTTTTAATAGTCAATAACTGTGATCGTTCTGAGATATATACTTAGTTGAAAAACTATGTTATCTATTTAGACTAAGCACACACATACGTGTCCATGTCCTGTGGTGATTTAGTTATTTAGTAAAGCCGAAATAGTAAACAACATGAAATTTCAGAAATCGTTTTTAAATTTGTTAAAATGCCACACCAGACTTTTCAGACCAGCACAGAATGGAATCAGCTGTTGTTTGGGTTGCAAATTACCTTACAGAATATTTTCTACTAAATCAGGTGGTAAACAGGTAATCATAATAAAATGGACTTGACAAGTGTACACCTATACCGTTTACACCTATACCATGTATATATACACATACATTGCTCGCATTTGCTAAATTAATCTGTCTATTTCCACTGCTTTTATTCAAACTGTTACTCTTATTGATTGCCTGAAAGGAAATGTTAAGTCATTTTTTTTTACATGTATACTGTTCAGTTGATAGTTTACGCTAACAGTGTAGTATAACTCTTACCTTTTAATAGCTTTGGACCCGTTTAGCTGTTACTTAAGGTCTTTTTCTTATATTTGTTTTATATGCTTCCCATGAAATACATTGACCGTTGAAGACAACACCAGCTATGTACAAGATAGCTTATATTTTAAAATAAACGAAGGGCCTTGAAACTCCGTCATATGCGTCAGTTTCGAAACAATGACTTTAAGAGTTATATGAGGTTTCTGTTGTTTCATCTCAGATGAGGACCAAAATAAATGTTCAAGGAAAGAAAACTAAATTTTCACATCAGCTGCAATGCGGGTTCATTTATTTCGCCAGTCTTTGCCATTGGCGGATCCAGAGGGGGGCGTAGAGGGCTAGTCAAAAACACCAGATTCACCAATTCACTTCAATAACCAAACATTGCTTCAAGTACAGCTTTTTTCCATTCACAGTTGTATTGTGGTATTGTACAAAACATCATCAGCGTAAACTCTTTGGATCAGTTTTAAAATATTGACCCAGTCAGAACGTTTAGATATCTTACTTGTTTGTAAATATGTCTGAGAATTAAGTTCGACCCTGAAAATTGCAGCTTCCTCACACCTTGCTAGCACCATGAGCACCATCTCAAGTTGTGTGGATTAGGGGAAATACAACCAACATCACAGGTATTCCCAGTCGAAGCCTTTAATAGATTCCTACATCGAACTATTTCACATCAGCTCTAAATCCACTAAAGAACATGCTTATAAGACGCTAGTGAGACCAAAAATGGAATAAACCACGACAGTAAAGGACCCAATCAGCAAGATTATAGATAAATTGGAAAAGTTTCAAAAGCGACCCTTAAAGATATTCCAACAGTAGATTTCGAAAAAGAGCAGGCTAATGCCGCTATAAGGCAGCACCAGCACCCGCAAAGTGGAAAGGGATTAATATAAGTTGTAAAACTTGTTTCCCAATCCACTATAAATAAATATGTTTAAACTAAAACTAACAGCAGACATCAAATTAGATCAGTTGTCAGCAACCTGATAAGTGATCTAGGACTGAAAATTCTACATTGAAACGCAGCGTAAATATGTAACAAAATAACAAATTACCTAAACGCTTTAGACAAGATCAAATACATAGTACACTTTAAGCCCATAATAAGCTCCTATCGTACAGGAACTCATTCATACCTACTCAGCTACCCATAGCAGATTGTGGGAAGTGGTCCTTCTACGCAAACACCGTAAAATCTGGAACAAACCAACTGTCTAATGATATCGCCACATATATTTCACTCACTATATTCAAATCTCAAGTGACCAACATCACTTCATGAAAATATCATCAACATCATTTCTAACAAGTTTTTAATCCAGCCCATCTTGTCAGAATATCAACGTATTGATTGCAGGCATGCAAGTAACTGATCGCTAATTTTTGCCGTTTGTATAAAATGTGAGATGCCGAATTTGGACACGCCACCCAATGTCCAAATCGAGTTTTCTGTTTATAGCCCAATGTGTTGAATAGTTGACAGTACTCATGTCAATTATTCAATTTCTACGGCTATGAATAATCTTCTTCACACTGTAATCATGGTGGAAGGTTCAACAGCTAAAAAACTATCGCGTTTCAATGAATTATGATTTATAACCATTAAAATGAATAGTGTAATATAGTGAACAAGAAATGCAAATTCTTTTTATAAAACTAACGGAGAACCTTCATAATTTTTTTTATCATGTGAAATGTAAGTTTTAGATCCAGTTATTACTTAAATTTGTCATATAAAATAAAATAAAGACAACAGTAGTATACTGCTGTTCAAAAGTCATAAATCGATTGAGAGAAAAGAAATCACGGTAACAAACTAAAACCGCTCGAGGGAAATACATTAACTATAAAAGGGAAAACAACGAAACAACAGAAACGCTGAAGTGCATAAAAATACATGGCATATCTTGGAACCATTCGATGACCCAAACTATATGATGATGGTCTAGTAGACGGCATACACATCTTTGTCATTTTAATAACTTTACTGATAAATGTTCAACTCTGATATAAGAAGCATTCAATGAGTAACTTGGAAAATTGTTGTACATAACTATTTAGTAATTATATTTATTTTGGTCGCAATAATCATTTTCTATATATGTGCATGTGCTGGTTTTGTTTTTTAATAAAACTTGTTATATTTTCATCGTGAAACAAATATTTTATGAATATTTATAGCCAAACATAATATTAATGGGAAGTCCAGGTTCCGGTAAAACCACACTTGGCAGAATACTAGGGGAACGTCTTGGTTTGCCAGTGGCTGACATAGATGATCATCACTTAGAACCATATTGGGGAAAGTCAGTGGCAGATAAGGTAACTTTTTTTCTAATGAAATAATCGGCTTAATATATTTTTTTTATTAACTCTGTTGTACTGAGTTTCTTCTTTCATTTTTTTTCATAGATACTTTACGATCTGGTTTTACAAGATCTTCAGATATGTTTACTGACGTTGTTGCTTGTTGAATGCCAAAACAATACGGTTACGTCTACTTTGGTAAACGTTGGGTGTTAAATTTGATTGAGGTCATCCGACATCTTCTTTTTGTTAAATAATCCATTTATTTTTCATTTAAATAATGTGTAAAATTGAGAATGGAAATGGGGAATGTGCCAAAGAGACAACAACCCGACCATAGAAAAAAAAACAACAGCAGAAGGTCACCAACAGGTCTTCAATGTAGCGAGAAATTCCCGCACCCGGAGGCGTCCTTCAGCTGGCCCCTCAACAAATATATACTAGTTCAGTGATAATGAACGCCATACTAATTTTCAAATTGTACACAAGAAACTAAAATAAAAATAATACAAGACTAACATCGGCCAGAAGCTCCTGACTTGGGACAGTGGCGGCGGGGTTAAACATGTTTGTGAGATCTCAACCCTCCCCCTATACCTCTAGCCTATGTAGAAAATTAAACGCATAACAATACGCACATTAAAATTCAGTTCAAGAGAAGTCCGAGTCTGATGTCAGAAGATGTAACCAAAGAAAATAAACAAAATGACAATAATACATAAATAACAACAGACTACTAGCAGTTAACTGACATGCCAGCTCCAGACTTTAATTAAACTGACTGAAAGATTATGATTTCATCATATGAACATCAGGCACAATCCTTCCCGTTAGGGGTTTAGTATCATACCATCATAACATATATGAGAAGAACATAACCCGTGTCATGCCAACAACTGGTTTTTGAATAAATGTGTTTAGTTCCGATGCAAAGACCCTATAAGTGAATCAATATTAACGCCAAAATATGCAATCTTTAATGACCTGACAACAGTATCGTAACTATATCCCTTCTTAATAAGTCTATTCAAAGGTTTTGTTAGTTTTTGAGGTGAATACTGACACCGTTGTGCTTTATAAAGAATATTTCCATAACAAATTGGATGTGAAATACCTGTACATATAAGTAGTCTGCATGTTGAGCTATATTTACGTATGATGTCCTTATACCGATGTCCTTATATATATGTGCATACATATTTAATTTATGTGGATTACCCTTCTTGCACATCCATTCTGGACACCATGCATTGTGAACTTTGTTCTTCTATTTTAAGCTTATAAAATTGAGAATGGAAATGGGGAATGTGTCAAAGAGACAGGTCTTCAATATAGCGAGAAATTCCCGCACCCGGAGGCGTCCTTCAGCTGGCCCCTAAACAAATATATACTAGTTCAGTGATAATGAACGCCATACTAATTTCCAAATTGTACACAAGAAACTAAAATTTAAATAATACAAGACTAACAAAGGCCAGAGGCTCCTGACTTGGGACAGGCGCAAAAATGCGGCGGGGTTAAACATGTTTGTGAGATCTCAACCCTCCCCCTATACCTCTAACCAATGTAGAAAAGTAAACGCATAACAATACGCACATTAAAATTCAGTTCAAGAGAAGTCCGAGTCTGATGTCAGAAGATGTAACCAAAGAAAATAAACAAAATGACAATAATACATAAATAACAACAGACTACTAGCAGTTAACTTAATGTATGATATTAAAATATTATGTTACACGTATATTAAGTGAACTATGAACAGTTGTTAAAGGAAAGTCAACATTTTTATTAAAATAAATTATTGCGGATTCTATTTTGTATAAACTTACTTTTAAGTAGTTTTGATTTTTCAACTCACAAATTCCAAACAGTAAATGTATATCTTTTGTTTGATATGTCGATTTTGAAAATCATTTTTCAGTTATCTGAAGTGGGACCTGATCGTTTTGTTGAAGAAGAAGGAAGGGCCCTACTTCACTTTGACCGCAATGGACACGTGGTATCATTATCTGGATCAAATCCAATGTATTCGGCTGCTATGAACCACATTTCCAAAACTGGAATTGTAGTTTTCTTGGACACTAAACATGACGACATCGTTGATCGACTAGAAAAGATGAAAGTTAATCGTATTGTAGGACAAAGCCCGGATGTACCGATGATAGACATACTTAAATATAGACAATCGTTTTACGAAAAGGCATATGATATTCGAGTAATTTGCGAAGAAAATGAAACTCAAGACTCAATAGCGGGAAAGATTGTCGCAGAGCTGAAACGTTATCAGAATTCATCTGGTTACGTCTCAACAAGAGACCTTTCTAAACAGCCGCATGAAGTAAAATTTTCCGAAGCCATCCTTCAAGGCTTAGCTCCAGATGGTGGTTTATTTGTCCCGAACAACATCATTGCAAAGTTTTCAGAAAAGCAGTTGGATAGATTAGTGGATCTAACATACCAAGATCGAGCTCTTCGAATTTTAGAGAAATGGATCCACCCGGACGATCTCCATCCAACATTACTGAAAAAGTTTATTAACACGGCATACAGTGAAGGGAGTTTTGACAGTAAAGAGATATTCCCGATTCGACATCTAGAAAAAAATCAGTATTTACTCGAACTTTTCCACGGACCAACATCATCATTCAAAGACGCTGCGCTACAATTATTGCCACAATTCTTTGTTCACGCATTACAAGTTTTAGGCAGGACATCAACAAGGTAAAATCTGTTCCAGAAAATCTTACAAAACACCAAAGTCAGATAACCAACATACAACTTTTGTACTAATCAAAAGCGATAGAAAAGGTGTATTATGATTATACAATGTTATGGTCTTTGCATACATTAAAATAGGCCATTTTAGTTCATCTAAGATAGATGATTGGATTTACTGTAACAAAATGTTATCTCATGGTTTTCCACAGAGATTTGCTAACTGATTAGATTTGTCCAAAGAAAAGCAGGGATATACGAATACGGACCTGTAAACTCGCTAATATTCTCCCATCTTGCACTGCGCACTATATTGGTACCTGCAATGAAATGATAAAAAAGTGTCAATGAACCTTGCACAAACAAAAACCAATTGATTATGAATAGATAACTGAACATAAAAAATGATTTAGTTACTGTGATGATTTGGCTTCTTGATAATGAACACCGAGGCCATCTAGGTTTAATTTTATATTACTATTTCTAGCAAAAAGTATTGGGTTTTTTTCGAGCATACCTAACGAAGTAAAATCCAGAAAAAAGGTCAGATGAATGCAAATTTTTAAGTGCTATTTTCATTTCCGGGCAACAGGTCGAAAAGACTGCTGATGGACTGCTAGTGCTAGTTTCAGATTGTTTCACCACATCAGTAGTCGGTACTGATATGAATTTTAACATTCCTTTATTAAATTTCCCGTTTATAAACGTATAAATATTATGAAACTAATATTCTAACTCCCTTACACAAATTGTTCCGTGGTTTAGCTATTATATATGGCCTCTTTGGTCATCTTGCTAATCTTGCTCTATATGTTTTAAGATGTTTACATCCTGGGCTAAGTTTATTGATATCGGAGCCTTCCTGACAAATTACGGTAAATCTGGAAAAACAACTTCGGTCGCACCAAACCTATAACGTTTTATTTACATTAATTTAAGTTATAGTTTTACTTATCAGATTTTTCGAAAATTGTGTGTCTGTCAGGCAGAGTTTACATAGACGGCTTTGTCTTTATCGATTTTTATTTGTTTTTTTTACATGGAGACATTATATATGTATGCTTATATCAATTAACGAGAAAAGGGTATGGGTAACTAACGATCGATGGTAAGAAGTGAAAATATTTCAGTTCTGCAAGATGTGATTTTTTAAATATGCATACATACGATATCCATTCTTTTAGATATTTAATACTAGTTGCCACATCAGGAGACACCGGTGGTGCCGTGTTAGATGGATTTTCTACATATGCAGGTATATCTAGAAATATGATGTTAGAAGTTAATGACTTAATATGATTTTCTTAATATGCAGGTAAATCTAGAAATATGATGTTAGAAGTTAATGACTAAATATGATTTTCTTAATATGCAGGTAAAATGACTAAATATCATAAGTATAGCTATTGTCAGTCAAAATACCGATGGAAAGTTAAAAGAGTGGCGTAGGATACCAAAGGGATACTTAAAATCATAAGTTGAAGCCAAACTGACAACGCCATGTCAAAAAAGTAAAACTCAACAACAGTATACGAAAAAAAATCTAGATACTAAAGACTGAAGAACATGAACACCATCAAAAACCCAGGGCTGGAGAAACAAAAGACGATACTGATCACTAGACTAGATGTACAGAGTGAAAGATACCATTAAACCATTGCACAGGTTGACTAACTCATCATTGTTATAATGTTCGATACCAAATCAGTGGCAGATTCCGGGAAGTGCAAAGGGCGTACACTTTAGATCGAAACATATCTTTTATCTAGATTGGTTGTGCTCCTGCAAATGGTTTGAAGTCAATGTTTTTGAGCTGATAACAAATCAAATGTTAGAAATAGTTAGGCCACATATGTCTTAGGGATCAACCATTTAGGTTTACTATTGAAAAATGGAGGGGGAATTTTTTTTATACAAAGAGTTAAAACTTAAAACTATCTGTATTCCGTCCTCCGGTTAAAATACAATGGCTAGAGATATAAATTTCTGCTCTCTCAAGATTATCAAAAGGTTTACTCTCTTGGATCCCAGAACATCATCTTGTCCTAGTATGATATCCTAAAAGTTTTTATGTAATTATAGATAATGATTTTGATATACTCTTTTTAGGCCAATCTGGCGTTGGAGTTTTGGTATTGTTCCCTGAAAATGGAATCAGTGATGTTCAAAAGAAACAAATGACGTCTATGAAATCAAACAACGTCCATGTTGTAGGTAAGGTATATTTGTTACTAACTTTAGAACTGACAAGCCCTATCTCCTTGCAACTGATAATATTTACTTCTTTGACTGTCCCCTCTATGATGATACGGTTATTTTATATCACATTAATCGATCTTAAATTTCTTCTTTTCTGAAACGAAGTGCAATAAACTTGAATTACATGAACTATTCATTATTTCAGGAGTAAATGGTGATTTTGATGACTGTCAGTCATATGTCAAAATGGCATTCCAAGACCCACTACTAGCAAACATGCTTTTACAGGAAAATAACTGTAAATTGAGGTAATGTCGAAGTAAACGCTTATTATATTGTTATAACACTTAAAAAGTTACAATATAGAACCTACAGTTACGATCAAATTATTGACAGCAGTCATAATCATGTGTTTGGTGTACAATGCCATCCCTTTAACCTTTGCATTAATGTTGGTTTTTTAGCTCACCTGGCCCTAAGGGCCAAGTGAGCTTTTTCCATCACTTGGCGTCCGTCGTCCGTCGTCGTCCGTCGTCGTTAACTTTTACAAAAATCTTCTCCTCTGAAACTACTGGGCCAAATTAAACCAAACTTGGCCACAATCATCATTGGGGTATCTAGTTTAAAAAATGTGTGGCGTGACCCGAGATGGCCGCCATGGCTAAAATAGAACATAGGGGTAAAATGCAGTTTTTGGCTTATAACTCAAAAACCAAAGCATTTAGAGCAAATCTGACATGGGGGTAAAATTGTTTATAAGGTCAAGATCTATCTGCCCTCAAATTTTCAGATGAATCCGACAACCTGTTATTGGGTTGCTGCCCCTGAACTGGTAATTTTAGGGAATTTTTGCTGTTTTTGGCTATTATCTTGAATATTATTATAGATAGAGATAAACTGTAAACAGCAATAATGTTCAGCACAGTAAGATTTACAAATAAGTCAACATGACTAAAATGGTCAGTTGACCCCTTTAGGAGTTATTGACCTTTATAGTCAATTTTTAACCATTTTTCGTAAATCTTAGTTATCTTTTACAAAAATCTTCTCCTCTGAAACTACTGGGCCAAATTAATCCAAACTTGGCCACAATCATCTTTGGGATATATAGTTTAAAAAATGTGTGGCATGACCCGGCCAACCAACCAAGATGGCCGTCATGGCTAAAAATAGAACATAGGGGTAAAATGCAGTTTTTGGCTTATAACTCAAAAACCAAAGCATTTAGTGCAAATCTGACATGCGGTAAAAGTGTTTATCAGGTCAAGATCTATCTGTCCTGAAATTTTCAGATGAATCGGACAACCTGTTGTTGGGTTACTGACCCTGAATTTGGTAATTTTAAGGAAATTTTGCTGTTTTTGGTTATTATCTTGAATATTATTATAGATAGAGATAAACTGTAAACAGCAATAATGTTCAGCAAAGTAAGATTTACAAATAAGTCAGCATGACCAAAATGGTCAGTTGACCCCTGAAGGAGTTATTGCTCTTTAGAGTCAATTTTCAACCATTTTTTCGTAAATCTTTTACAAAAATCTTCTTCTCTGAAACTACTGGGCCAAATTAAACTAAACTTGGCCATAATCATCATTGGGGTAATTTGTTTAAAAAATGTGTGACGTGACCTGGCCAATCAACCAAAATGGCTGCCACTGCTAATAATAGAACATAGGGGTAAAATGCAGTTTTTGGCTTATAACTCAAAAACCGAAGCATTAAGAGAAAATCTGACAGGGTTTAATTGTTTATCAGGTCAAGATCTATCTGCCCTGATGTTTTCACATGGATCGGACAACCCCTTGTTAGGTTACTGTCCTGAATTGGTAATTTTACGGAAATTTTGCCGTTTTTTGTTATTATCTTGAATATTATTATAGATAGAGATAAACTGTATACAGCAATAACGTTCAGCAAAATAAGATCTACAAATAAGTTTACATGACCAAAATAGTCAATTTACCCTTAAGGAGTTATTGCCCTTTATAGTTAATTTTTAACATTTTTCATAAATGTTTGTAAATTTTTAGAAAATATTTTCCACTGTAATTACTGGGCCAAGTTCATTATAGATAGAGATAATTGTAGCAACAAGAATGTTCAGTAAAGTAAGATCTACAAACACATCACTATCACCAAAACACAATTATGTCATGAATTTATCCGTGTCCATTGTTTAATATGCACAAGACCCAGGTGAGCAACACAGGCTCTTTAGAGCCTCTAGTTATATTTACTTGTTCGTTGTTTGTTTTTTATAAAGGTTCATTTAAAAAAAATTGGAAAAGTGAATTTCGTGATCGTAAATAACGAATAAAACTCATCCCTTTTGGTTAAAGATATTTATCGAAGTCCTCGTCGGTACATCGTATAACTATTACTAATCCATTGAGTTATGCTGGATTTTTTTCAAAAACTTGGTTCCGTGTTATTAATTAACATGAACTGCGATATGTGATTTTTTTTCAACTTATAATTGGCAACTTAAAAAGTCTTAAGGCCCGGTCACACCTAACTTGACGGATAGCGCAAACGAACGCCGAACGCATAACTTATTTTTAATCCGTTTATGTTCGTTCTTATCCGTTAGACGTCCGTTCATTTCCGTTTTATGTCCGTTCAGCGTCCGTTTTATCCGTCGATGTCCGTTCTGTCCGGTGAAATTTTTTTAGCATGTTCAAAAATTTGAATTGACGTTCAACGGATGAATTGTCCGTTGTACATCCGGTAGGCGTCCGTTTATTACGGAACTTTTCCGTTCCGTTTCCGTTTTGTATCCGTTACTTCTCCGTTATTCATCAGTTAGAGGTTTGGTAGACAAATTCACCAACGGACTTCTACCGGACGTATAACGGATAAAACGGATGATGAACGGATCTGAAACGGACAAATTCCAATAGAAATTTTGCATAAGAAATGCGAATTATTGGTTTGTCAGATTCTTGTCAATGAGTGTCATGAATGCTTATTATTCACAATTAATCTTAGAGTAAGAGCATGTCTTCACTATCAAGCAGCTCTTATTCAGGGCCAAACATTATCCTTAGGTGGCTTTTGGAAGAACAAACCAAAACCAGTTACACGGAAACTTTTTGAGTATTTATGCGATTTACATGTACATGTATTATTATTGTCGCCTCTAATTTTTCTGCACATCTTGTTTATCCGTGGTATCCGGTACGCTTCCGTTATGTGTCCGTTTTATGCGGTACTCGTCCGTGTTGGATGTACGTTCAACGTACTGTCCGGTACGTTTCCGTTTCTCGTACGTTGCATATCCTGTGTGTGTCCATTATGCATTCGTTACACGTACGTTTTATTTGGTCAGCACATCAACAGACTCACATGATCTGTTTTACAAATTCAAATGTGACGTCATTTTTTGTCATTTTTTACAATTTCAAATATGACGTCACTTGGCGTTGAGGTTTTAACTTATTCGGATGTGTCTACTTTTTGTGTTGCAACTGTCGGGTTATGTAATGTATTTCGGTTGTTTCCTGTAATTAGTTAATACTTCAGTTTTATCATGTACATCTTTTGTATAGTCATTTTATAAAATTTACTGTTTGCAAAAGTATAAATTATTCTAAATAATAGGGATGTTCTGGTACCTAACAGAAAAACCCTGGCCGTTTTTGGCACAACATTTTTTGAACTTTTGGTCCTCGATGCTGGTTTACTTTTTACTTGTTTCGGCTTTCAAACTTTTGTATCTGGGCGTCACTAGTAAGTCTTGTGTGGACAAAATGCACTTCTGGCGTATTAAAATTTTAAACTTGTTGCCTTTTGTTATATACTACTGTTGCCTTTATTTATTCACAACGGAAAACAATTTTGTCAACGGAAAACTTTTTTTTCATCCGTTAGTCGTCCGTTCGTGCTATCTGGTAAGGTTTGACCACAGCTTTAACAAATTATGATTCGTAGCAACGTTTTTTTTTTTCAAACATTACTTTTGTAGACAATTATCAATTATTGATGATTTTTTAAATGTAGTTAACTATTTTGTAGTGCTGCAAACTCTATAAACTGGGGTAGACTTTTACCACAAATCGTTTATCACGCTTCAGCATATCTAGATTTAGTAAAAGAAAGGGTTATAGCTGTTGGTGATGAGATTGACGTCTGTATACCTACTGGTAATTTTGGTAATATATTAGCGGCATATTATGCAAAGGTATTTGAAATTACTTAATTCGATGGATTGACATGATGAAATGCCTGTACCAAGTCAAGACTATGACATTTGCTTTACCCTTTTTGGTGTGTTTGAGCTTTTGATTTTGCCATTTGTTAACGACAGATTTTTTGTTTTGAATTTTCCTTTTGGGTTCAGTAGACTAGTTGTTACTTCCTGCTTAATTTGTATTTTTTTTTCTTTATATTCTTACAATGAATGTTTCATCTCAATATTGATAAAAAAAAACATATATTTGTAGCTATTTTAATGTTTAATCTGCATTTTCTTTTTGTAGAAAACGGTGGATTAAACCCAGTTTACGGCTAGCTAAACCTCTTATATGTTTGACAGTTGCATACTGTTGACACAAAAAAAGGTTTAGCTAGCTATAAATCCAGGTTTGATCCATCATTTTCTACATAAAGGCATATGATATAGTTAACTGATCGTTTAAATATTACAAATTATTCCTGTGTTTTAACTGGTTTTGTTCAAAGAGTTTTTGTATGAGAGTATGGTATTGTTAATCTAATATGTTAGAAGAAGTGCAGAAATCGAACTTTCGCAGGTAATGTTGTATTTTATTAGTATCAATTATTAACCGAAGCTAAATAGGCCACGTAGTACTACAAAGATTATGGAAATTCCCTTGGATGTCGTATTTGATTTGGCTTTCCCACGGGTTTATTCCAGTCTAAATCATGCGTCTTAAAATAGATAAACGCGCGTCTGGCGAACCAATTATAAGCCTGGTATCATTGGTGAGTTTTAACATGTTGCAAGTCACCAAAGAAACCAAAAAATATTTGTTTCCATAGTTCTGACGATAGAGTAATTTCTCATGTTAAAACATGACAATAATCGTTCATGAAGATATTTCTCCGCACTTGCTACTAATTTTTTGTTCGGTTGTTTATATACTGAGTGCCAATGAAAACGCAACACTTGTAAATTTCAAATATGCTAAAATATATAATTAATTTTTTTAAAAGATTACCTATATCGGTTAGAAAATGAATCGTCAGACTTCTTTCGACAACTTTGCGCTTGAATGATTTTAGAAAAAAGTTACGTGCTTGGTTACAAAAAAGGGGGATGAGTCGAGTGCACCGCTATTTAACGCACGAGTGTTTTCTCATTGTGTGTTTTGGAAAGCCTCGCTTAAGAATTGAACTTTCTGATCCTTTTTTGTTAGCCACTTCAATAAACTAAGCCGTAGATGCCAAGACTTTTAGACAACCAGAGACATGAAGTTTGGGGCATGGTGCAAGGAGGCATTTCAAGTCGTTAAATTGCACGCAGAATGCATTGTTCAGCCTCAACAATTACCAGACTTATTCAAAGATTCAACCAAACTGGGTCTTTGAATGATAGACCATGTCCTGGAAGACAGAGAGCAACTACTGCCCAACAGGACCGATACATTCGTCTTCAGCATCTGCGAGATCGGTTCCGTACGGCTGTCCAAACAGCACGGGAGACTGTCGACGTCCATAGGTAGCACTCCACAGTTAGAAAATAAAATTAAAAATGAGCCACAAAATGTTTTATCATCTCCTATTCCTGGATTTCTAATACATTAACCCAACTGTTTGTGTTGTACATGTGCATATGTATGTAATCAGTATATTCCATAGATTTGATTTTCAAAAGTTAAAAGAGTGAAAATTAATTCCTTATATGTGTATCCATGGCAACATTCTGCATTTATTTACCATAAAATATTGCAAAAAGGGGGGTTGACATGTCACATATCCCCCCAAAATTTGGATCAAACTAGAATTTCAATGCCTTTGAGTTATACCTTTTTAGAAACTGTTTTCATAAATCTTCCTAATGATCAAATAAAAAATGGGTGTCTTTCGCCTCATTTTTTCGTAAAATCCAATCACAAAGTTCGTGCGATAAAAAGTTGGAAAAAAACATTACAATAATTGCCGGACCAATGTATGGTAGGGACATGCAAATACGGACTGTCATGCAGAAAACAGCCTATATTACATACTTTACATAACCTTGATGTTCATATAAACCCAATACAAAGGCTATTTTAATACTCAGCTATCCAAAAATGATTTTTATTGCACACTAGCTCTCATATTTGAAAAATCCACAGGGCCAAAATGCGAAACTACACATCTAACTGTGGAGTGCTACCATAGGAGACAAATTGGAGCAAACACGGTACGACGCCGTTTGCGCAGCAGTGGATTGAGGTCACGGAGGTCTTTCCGTGGTAACATGCTGACAGCAGTACGACGCCAAAATCGCTTAAGATGGACACAACAGCGTCAGAGATGGTCACACAGGCAATGGACAACTGTCTTATGGACGGACGAATCAATTCCATCTTCGCCGTAGTGATGGACGAACTCGTGTGTGGAAACGAAAAGGAGAACGCTATGAAAATTCGTGTATCCAAGAGACAGATCGTTGGGGTGGTGGTAGTGTCATGGTATGGGGAGAAATATCATTCAACCATAAAACTCCTCTCATCACTATCAATGGCAATTTAAACGCTCAACGCTACATTGATGAAGTTTTACGACCGATCGTTATACCGTTTATGGCTGGACATCAAGATGTTAATCTTTTTCAGCAAGATAACGCTCGTGCACACTCCGCACGACTCACAACTGCGTTTATCAACAACAACCATGTTCAGACATTACCATGGCCAGCCTTTTCGCCGGATTTGAGTCCAATTGAACACTTATGGGATCAAATTGGACAAGCCGTAAGGCGACGACAGCCACCACCAGTTACGCTGCGCCAACTCGAAATTGCATTGCGAGAAGAATGGACAAACATTCCACAACACCGTATCCGACGTCTGGTCAGGTCAATGCCACATCGTTGTAGAGCTTGCGTTGCAGCACGCGGTGGACACATTCGTTATTGAGACTGTGCGTTAGTGAATTGTAGCGTTGTGTTGCATTAATGTATTGCATTCGAATCGTGGTAATTGAACATTTTTGGTTGACTTTTATCTTTAGATAAACCCTTTAACTGTCTTTAACAATTACTGTACACAAAATATTATTTTTTATAAAAATGTTATTTCTAAAAAACTTAGTGTTGCGTTTTCATTGGCACTCGGTATATGTCGCGAGTGGGGGATGTCACTGCAGCTGCTTGATGTCTAGGGTCAAATTTAATGATCTTGGACCGACCAATTCGCGTAGAACAAACTTTTAGATAGATTGATTATAAAACTGAAAACTAATCAGTTTGATATTAGTGATAATGATAAAGTTTTACATATAAAAATAACTATTAATAAAAAGAAGACAAAACTTTATATAGTACTATATTAATCTTTTATAAGAACATTCATAGAAAACAAAAAACATAATTAATGAAAAGTGTTCTGTTCTTTTTATTCTTCAGGAAATGGGAATACCCATTAAACGTTTTATATGTGCTTCAAATGCAAACAACGTTTTAACGGAATTTATTAACACTGGACGCTATGATATCCAAAGACGACGTCTTGTAAAGACTATTTCACCAGCCATCGACATCCTAGTGTCATCAAATCTTGAGCGATACCTTTATCACGTGTCTAATGAGAACTCATACTTGGTGAATTCTTGTTTTGGTTCACTTAATGCCCAGAAGTGTTTTGAGGTACCACCAGATGTAAGTTTGATGAACTATTTATTTGTGAAGAAAAGGCAGAAACACTATACTAGTATATACACTATATATTTACGGTGAATTAGGAAATAAGTTGATCAGTATCTTATTTACGAAAAAGATTTATGGTGCATTCATGCTACCAGATATATAATCAAATGAACTTATGAAAATGTACCGCCGCCGGTATATAGAATGTAAGGAAAGATCAGTAAAAAAATGCATTGTTTCCTTCTATAGTATGTTGTGTGCAAAAATAAAACGTTACTTCGAAATAAAGATTGACACGAGTACTTATAATTATGGTAGAAAAATCATGTTTATCAAATGCATCTGCTTATAAAGTCTTTATAGTCTATATAGTCTTGTTTTGTTTTGTTTTCATGTATAGATACTGAAGAAAATGAAAAGTATGTTCATTGCTGATTGGTGTAGCGAACAAAAGTGTCATTCAACAATTAAAGACACTCTTCAAAAGACAGGTATTTAAACTTCATGTTGAAATTTTTTAGTTGAATGACTTTTAGAATATCATATTAAGACTGCAGTAGTTAGTCAAAAATTCATCTAAGTAAAACTGAATTTCAGTTTTTTATGATACCACAACATTTTGTTGTATTACGGAATGGTGCTCACAGTGTCCATCTGTATATTACAGACGCTTGTTTCTGTGCAGCACTTTTGTATCAGTCTACTTTCCATCCTAACGTAAATGCTAATTGCCACTTGAAACAGTCATCGTGGCATAACTGTAACCCAAAGCTCAAATGTAGTTTTTTACTAGAAAATTAATGTGAACATCACGTTTATTTAAACTAAAGCTATAAATTAGCGGATGTTGTTTGTTTTGATTCTTCTATTCGTTTACCATACCGTAAGTCGGTCGATTTGTATGTCAGTCCGTCAGTTTGTCATTGTGGTTTTTTTTCTCCGGATGTGAACTCAAATATTTTATATAAGGAATGTTATGCGACTGTCATACAAGTGAGATAGATTTAGCCGGCTTTAGAACCAGGTTTAATCCAGCATTTTATACACAAGAGAATGTCTGTACCAAGTCAGGCATATGCCAGTTGTTATCCATTCGTTTGATGTGTTTACGCTTTAGATTTTGCTATTTGCTTAGGCACTTTTCGTTTAGAATTTTCCTCGGAGTTCGGTTTATGGTTATTTTACTTTTTATATGGGATTACAACCTTACTTTGATTTGTGATTACATTTAATGAGCCATTGAGTGGCACATCTGTTTAAGTTTTAAGGCCAATACCGCAACGATCCGAGCCGACGTTCCAAACATAAACCAACAGTTGTGATGAATACATGTAATTTCAGCTTGCTAAATCAAATAAGTTTAATATGTAATCACATATGATAATATGAAGATTCGTATTGATGTTGAAGTCATTTGGTCTATGGTCAGGTTCCTTGTGACTTACATAGATTTGTGTACGGCAATAACAGTACTGTATAAATTCAGAAAAGAATCATCCCTTAAAGTAAACAGAAAAGAATAATACGATTACGTAAACAGAAGAAAAAACTATTCCATCAGTTCAACTGACCAAAGATGGCAGGCTTATAATTTTGAACGCCTGACGCGCGTTTCGTTCACAAATGAAAAGACGATTCAGTGGTTCTCAAATCAAGAGTTAAATTGTGAAATAAAATGTCAAATTTTAATAGCATTGAAGGCAAACAAACGAAAAGGTGTTTCTAAATACATCTAAGGAAATATATTCCTGTGGTAGCAAATCTGTAGTAATTCAAAAGATTCAAAGTTTTGTGAACCGTTAAGTTGTCTCCCTTTTTATTGGCCGTGGGGTATGTGTAAGTTGTAAAAAAGGAGGTGGTTCATCTGAGATAAATTTGAATATTGGTAAACTTCTGTTGACCTCATTCATATCGTTTCTAAAACATAATAGGCTCAAAATGTCCAAAAGCTTGAAATATTTATGGTTGAAAGTGCGATTTTTATTAATCTTATGGAAACCCGTGTTCCTTTTTTTAAGGAAGCCTTAACCTTAATGGGTTCTTTAAACCTCTGATATAAACTATGTTAAAGGAACATAAAGTGGAGCTTCTAACAGTAAGCTCAGTAAAATTATCATTTTCTAATCGCCACATTATAGAAAATGAGCAGGATGTTTTGAACAGCGGTATAAAAAAGGCAACAGTAGCATAACGCTGTTCGAAAGTCCTAAATCGATTGCGAGAAAATAAATCCGGATTACGAACTAAAACTGAGGTAAACACGTCAACTATTAAAGGAAAACAAAGAAACAACAGATAAACTGAACTGCAACAAAAAACCAAAACAACAATGCAACACACTTAGAAACGAACTATAAGATAAAAACTGCCACTTTCCTGACTTGGTATAGGACATTTTAAGAAAAATGGTGGGTTGAAACTGGTTTTTCGGCTAGCCAAACCTCGCGCTTTTATGGTAATGATAAATATAACACTAAAACGATAACACTACATGACAGGACTACAGTACAGATAAATGCAAGAACATTACGGACAGTCAGAGAAATAC
Source organism: Mytilus edulis (assembly GCA_019925275.1). Lineage (NCBI taxonomy): Eukaryota > Metazoa > Mollusca > Bivalvia > Mytilida > Mytilidae > Mytilus > Mytilus edulis. The sequence continues at coordinate 39,012,299 of CM034349.1, forward strand.
AAAAAAAAACATTACACTAGGACATTTCGACATGTTAATAGTTATCAAAGGTACCAGGCCTAAAATTTGATACACCATACGTGCGTTTCGTCTACATAAGACCCACCAGTGACCCTCAGACGAAAATAGTAAAGAAAGCCAAACCAGTACAAAGTTGATGAGCACGTCATACTACTGATGCCTTTATTTGTTAAGATTTGGTAATTTCTTACCCTTTCAGTATTAATCTGTACATAAAAGTCGATAACTCCGATTTAAAGAATTGTTGTAAATGTTGTTAATTGAAGTGTTAGATTTTCATAACAAATACAATTATCCTCAACTTAATTGACAAATATATGACATTTGTGTTGGTGATTTGAATTTGAATTATGTGTTTGACATAATTTAGGTAAGATAAGTTAATAATGTATGAATCAATGATAGAGAACGATCTCACTAGTCAATTGACTGATAATTGGTATAAAACAATACAAGGGAGTAGGATAGACACGGTATGTAACTGTAAGCTTTTACATGCGTATAAAGTTACTATGAAGTAAAACACATTTGCAATTGTAAATTGGTTTGTATGTGTATTTGTCTTATTGTTTTAGATTTATAATATAAGTTTATATATATTTCAGGGTATATGTTAGATCCACATACTGCAGTAGCAAAGGCAGTCGGTGATAGGTTTAACAATGGTAAAAGACCCATGGTGATAACTTCAACAGCCCATTGTGATAAATTCGCACCAGAAATTATGTCTTTTATGGGAAAAGCAGAGAGTAAAGATGACCTAACATCTATGTTTAAGACATTACAAGAAATGAGGTCAAATCCACAGCCACATCATTTGTTGGAAAAATACATGCATCATGAGCGTGTTCACAATACCGTTGTAAACGCTGATTACAAAGAGGTTGTTAATCAGGTTATATCATTTTCAAGAAATTTAAGAAATTTGTAATAATTTATTATGTCGGACTCCTTGTAATATTCCAGAAACAATATTTGTATTGAATAAAGAGTGCATCCTCGTGTTTGGAAAATTCATTTTATATTACTATTCTATTCACCCATAATTATCTCGTTTGGTTTGTTTTGTGTACTTTTTATACGACCGCAAAATTTGAAAAAATTTTCGTCGTATATTGCTATCACGTTGGCGTCGTCGTCTGCGTCGTCGTCGTCGTCGTCGTCCGAATACTTTTAGTTTTCGCACTCTAACTTTAGTAAAAGTGAATAGAAATCTATGAAATTTTAACACAAGGTTTATGACCACAAAAGGAAGGTTGGGATTGATTTTGGGAGTTTTGGTCCCAACATTTTAGGAATTAGGGGCCAAAAGGGCCCAAATAAGCATTTTCTTGGTTTTCGCACTATAACTTAAGTTGAAGTTAATAGAAATCTATGAAATTTTGACACAAGGTTTATGACCACAAAAGAAAGGTTGGGATTTATTTTGGGAGTTTTGGTTCAAACAGTTTAGGAATTAGGGGCCAAAAAAGGGCCCAAATAAGCATTATTCTTGGTTTTTACACAATAACTTTAGTTTAAGTAAATAGAAATCAATGAAATTTAAACACAATGTTTATGACCACAAAAGGAAGGTTGGTATTGATTTTGGGAGGTTTGGTCCCAACAGTTTAGGAATAAAGGGCCCAAAGGGTCCAAAATTAAACTTTGTTTGATTTCATCAAAAATTGAATAATTGGGGTTCCTTGATATGCCGAATCTAACTGTGTATGTAGATTCTTAATTTTTGGTCCCGTTTTCAAATTGGTCTACATTAAGTCCAAAGGGTCCAAAATTAAACTTAGTTTGATTTTAACAAAAATTGAATCCTTGGGGTTCTTTGATATGCTGAATCTAAAAATGTACTTAGATTTCTTATTATTGGCCCAGTTTTCAAGTTGGTCCAAATCGGGGTCCAAAATTAAACTTTGTTTGATTTCATCAAAAATTGAATAATTGGGGTTCTTTGATATGCCAAATCTAACTGTGTATGTAGATTCTTAATTTTTGGTCCCGTTTTAAAATTGGTCTACATTAAAGTCCAAAGGGTCCAAAATTAAACTAATTTTGATTTTAACAAAAATTGAATTTTTGGGCCTCTTTGATATGCTGAATCTAAACATGTACTTAGATTTTTTATTATGGGCCCAGTTTTCAAGTTGGTCCAAATCAGGATCCAAAATTATTATATTAAGTATTGTGCAATAGCAAGAAATTTTCAATTGCACAGTATTCAGCAATAGCAAGAAATCTTCAATTGCACAGTATTGTGCAATAGCAAGAAATCTTCAATTGCACAGTATTGTGCAATAGCAAATATTTTCAATTGCACAGTATTCCACACTAGCAAGAAATATCTAATTGCACAATATTGTGCAATAGCAAGAAATTCCAATTGGATTTCAATTGGAGTTATCTTTCTTTGTCCAGAATAGTAGTTGAATCAACTTAAATCATTGTTTTATACAATATACAATGTATATTCACTTTTACTACCAACTGATAGATTAAAACAATCTTTACCATTCAGTAATAACAAGCACTTTTTTTACATTTTAATATTTTATGATGTATTTAAATGAGTAGTTATTGTTGCAAACTTCATTAGAAATTTGAATTGAGATCAGTTTTGAAATAAGGGAAAGGGGGATGTGAAAAAAAAATTGGGGGGTCAATTTTTTTCATTTCAGATTTCATAAATAAAAAGAAAATTTCTTTAAACATTTTTTTGAGAGGATTAATATTCTACAGCATAGTGAATTGTTCAAAGGCAAACATATTTTTTTTAAGTTCATTAGACCACATTCATTCTGTGTCAGAAACCTATGCTGTGTCAACTATTTAATCACAATCCAAATTTAGAGCTGAATCCAGCTTGAATGTTGTGTCCATACTTGCCCCAACCGTTCAGGGTTCAACCTCTGCGGTCGTATAAAGCTGCGCCCTGCGGAGCATCTGGTTTCAAATTTTGATCACACGAGTATTGAAAAGAGTGGTTTTGTACAGAATATCCCTATGAAGACTGCTTAATTACATCATCGAAGTATTATATTGATGATACCATAAGCAATACACTTTTTTCTGCATCAGATGCACATTTCGACGGTAAAGGTTTCTGTATTGATGTTCGAATGCTAAATATTTGAAAATCCATAACTTAATAAAACGAAGAGCTCATAGTACAAAAAGGACAAAAGTATACCCGAAGCCAGATAAGATTCAGAGCTTTGCATGAGAGAGATATATTCCTTAATTCAATTTCCAATTTTTTTTTTAACAGCAAATTCTTTCAACACAGTATTTGTATTTGTCGACTGATAAGAGATGAGTTCAAATATTACTAAAGTCAGAAGTTCTTTTACCTTTTACCTAAATGTGATAACAAATATTTCAAATTGAAACTTTACCCCTTAGGCTAGAGTCTATATTTAACATATATAAATGAAGTTCACATGGACAGTATAGTCGTTTAATATATGGTTATCATATTAAAATTCGTGCCTTTCACTAACTTCAAAAACGTAAAGCTGAAAAGCAAAATAACTTTTTTTTAAATTGTGTATTTATAAATTTTGAAATTATAAAGAAACTTCATCAGGCAAAAGTAGACCTTATATGGATTTAGCTATATTATTTTCATGTTTTTTGTTTGGTCACATATATCTTTTCAATTGTTCCGGTTCTTAAACATTCTTTGCATTCAAATATTGTGTTTTGGCTTTCCTGGTGGAGGTGAATTAAGACACACTGTTCGGACGGATGCAATTATTAAGGAAGGAAGCTATTAAACCAAGAGTTCCAAACAGCGAAGTTGAAATCATTCCTTCGTAAATTTTACAGACGCAATCACGAGTTGGTTGACCGTTATGGAATATCGTTTCACAGTTGATAGCAGATATGTTCTTACTAAACTCCTTAAGTGTCCTAACTACAATCCTGTCCCCTTTTCACAAATGTGACCTACCGATTTAATCTTATTACCAGGTTTGTATATAACATGAGCAAACATGGCAAGTGCCACATGTGGATCCGGATCTGCTTACCCTTCCGGAGCACTTGAGATTACCCCCAGTTTTTGGCGGGGTTAATGTTGCTTAATCTTTAGTTTTCTATGTTGTGTTTTGTACTATTGTTTGTCTTTTTTTCTTTTTTAGCCATGGCAATCTCAGATTATTTTCGATATATGACATTGAATGTCCCTTTGGTATCTTTCGTCTCTTCTTTAAAGGTAGAAACCCAAATTTGTAGCTGGACATAACAAGATTTAAGCTACTATACGCAGAATAGCAATATTCTTAGTTGAGTTGTTCCATATAGAGCTTCAATTCTCGAGCGACTTGTGTTTGAGGTTCGATTGTGTCCTTATCCTTAAAGTGCGACCCTCTTACCGAGGAGTCTGAAATTGCGTTGCGTGTGGTGTATATTATGCATATGAGCGTATCGTGGCCTGTCGAAGCCACGACGAGCTTTTTAACATCGGTGAAATATTGTTGCCTCACATTTATTACCAGACACAAGTTGTTTCCTTTTTCCTTTTTCCTTTTTCGATATTCAAATTGAATGTTTGAGTGATGTTCCTTGATATGTTAAGACGTTTCAATGTTTTTTTTTCCCTCAAAAAATTTTTCACAAATTTTTTTTTCCTCAAATTTTTTTTCCTTAAAAATTTCTTTTTTCAAATTTTTTTTCAAAGAATTTTTTTTCCTCAAAATTTTTTTTTCCTCAAAAATATTTTCCTCAAATTTTTTTTTCCTAATTTTTTTCGTTTCTTTTTCGTTTTCAATTTCCTTTTTCGATTTTCATTTCCTTATTCGGTTTCTATTTCCTTTTTCGATTTTCATTTCCTTATTCGTTTTCTATTTCCTTTTTCGATTTTCATTTCCTTATTTGGTTTCTATTTTTCCTTTTTTGATTTTCATTTCCTTATTCGGTTTCTTTTTCCTTATTCGGTTTCTATTTCCTTATTCGACTTTCATTTCCTTATTCGGTTTCTATTTCCTTTTCGATTTTCATTTCCTTATTCGTTTTTTATTTCCTTTTTTGATTTTCATTTCCTTATTCGGTTTCTATTTCCTTTTTCAATTTTCTTTCCTTATTCGGTTTCTTTAAACAATACAAAACAATTTAGGAAAAGTCGTCAAACTCATTGTTTAAAACTGTCATTAGAAAGAATCAGTAATGAAGTACAAGTCTGTTAGATATGTTGCAATATAAAAATAAATGTGGTTCCGCGCTTCTTGCTGAAATGTGGTTGATACATGCATTTATTACCATATACATTTAAAAAATAAAACCAGAATCAATTCTTATATATACAGAACTTGTACATCAAATGCATCTTAGCTCACTTTTCCTAAAAGGAAATGGCGTCTGTGGTCGTCTGTCATCGTCGTTAACAATTTGTCAAACATCTTCTCCTCTGAAACCACTGAATGGATTTGGATAAATCTTAGCAGGTCTATTCCTTAGGGTATCCTGCACAAACTGTATGCTTCGAATTTTTATCGGTTAAAAAACATGGCAACCATTACTAAAAAATAGAACATAGGGTCAAACAACAGTTTTTCTCAAAAATATTAAAAATCATTAGTTTAGGCAAATTCTGGCAAGTTGGAGGTGTTCAGCATGAAGAGGGATACCTGCAACGACGACAATATGATACCATTATACGATGCAAAAATTTTTTTGCAGTCATTTAAAAATGAAATGAAAATGGAAAATTTAATTACCTACTAATTGATAAGGGAACTGAAAACAAAAATTGGAGAAGGAAATACCAGTTGAAAAAGGAAATGAAAGTCGAAAAAGGGAATCAAATAAGGAAAAAGAAACCGAAAAAGGATTAGAAACAGAATAAGGAAAAAGAAACTGAATAAGGAAATGAAAATCAAATATGTAAATAGAAACCGAATAAGGAAAAAGAAACCGAATAAGGAAATGAAAATCAAAAAAGGAAATAGAAATCGAATAAGGAAATAGAAACCGAATAAGGAAAAAGAAACCGAATTAGGTAATGAAAATCTAAAAAGGAAATAGAAAACGAATAAGGAAATCGAAAAAGGAAATAGAACACGAATAAGGAAATGAAAATTGAAAAAGGAAATAGAAAACGAATAAGGAAACGAAAAAAAATGAGAAAAAAAAATTTGAAGAAAACATTTTTGAGGAAAAAAAATATTTGAGGAAAAAAAAATTTGAAAAAAAAATTTAAGGAAAATTTGTTTTTTCAAAGTTTGAATATCGAAAAAGGAAATGAAAATCGAATAAGGAAATAGAAACCGAATAAGGAAAAAGAAACGAATAATGAAATGAAAATCAAACTAGAGGCTCTAAAGAGTCTGTGTCGCTCACCTTGGTCTATGGGAATATTTAAAAAAGAAAGCAGATGGATTCATGACAAAATTGTGTTTTGGTGATGGTGATGTGTTTGTCCATCTTACTTAACTGAACATTCTTGCTGCTTACAATTATCTTTATCTATAATGAACTTGGCCCAGTAGTTTCAGTGGAAAATGTTAGTTAAAATTTACAAATTTTATGAAAATTGTTAAAAATTGACTATAAAGGACAATAACTCCTTAGGGGTCAATTGACAATGTCCGTCATGTTGACTTATTTGTAAATCTTACTTTGCTGAACATTATTAATGTTTACAGTTTATCTCTATCTATAATAATATTCAAGATAATAACCAAAAACAGCAAAATTTCCTTAAAATTACCAATTCAGGGGCAGCAACCCAACAACCGGTTGTCAGATTCATCTGAAAATTTCAGGGCAGATAGATCTTGACCTGATAAAAAATTTTAACCTGTCAGATTTGCTCTAAATGCTTTGGTTTTTGAGTTATAAGCCAAAAACTGCATTTTACCCCTATGTTCTATTTTTAGCCATGGCGGCCATCTTGGTTGGTTGGAAAACCGAATAAGGAAAAAGAAACCGAATAAGGAAATAAAAATCGAATAAGGAAATAGAAACCGAATAAAGAAAAAGAAACCGTATAAGGAAATAGAAACCGAATAAGGAAAAAGAAACCGAATGAGGAAATGAAAATCAAAAAAGAAAATAGAAACCGAATAAGGAAATGAAAATCGAAAAAGGAAATAGAAAACGAATAAGGAAATGAAAATCGAAAAAGGAAATAAAAACCGAATAAGAAAATTAAAATCGAAAAAGGAAATAGAAAACGAAAAAAATGAGGAAAACAAAATTTGAGGAAAATATTTTTTGGGAAAAAAAATTTGAGGAAAAAAAAAAATTTGAGGAAAAAAAAAATTTTGAGGAAAAAAAATTTGAAAAAAAAATATGGACTCGTAATATTTTCAAAATTTGAATATCGAAAAAGGAAAAAGGAAACAACTTGTGTCTGGTACATTTATTACCTTCGTTCAAATGTATAATGTTGAACAATTTTTTTCCTACGAATTTAACTATGTGGTAGCCAAACAGCTAGAAATCCAAATAGAGAAAGTAAAAAGATACTGGCTGAAAAGTTGCCAATGATCAATAGGCGTCAATTTGAATGTTGTAAAGGAAAACGCTCTGAAAATTAAAGGTGTCCGCAGGTTGCTGCTTACAAACAAAGGGTTCCACGTGGTAAAATTGAAGTCATACCTTCGTATTTTTATACCGACGCCATCATGAGCTGGTTGACTGTTACATAATATCTGTTTTAAAGACGATGGATGTATTCCAATTGCGACATTTACAATCCCGAACTCTTTTCCTCTAATCTGACACCACCAAATGGCACACAAAAACCGAACTTGTGCTTAAAAGAGCAACATGACGGATACCACTAGCAGGATCTCAAAATATCCGGATCACCTGAGACCAATCCCGTTTTTGTTTTTGGGGTTCGTGTTTTTCAGTCTGTAGTTTTCTATCTTGTGTATTGTAGACTGTTTTTTTTTTGTTTTTTTTTGTCCATTCTCTGTTTTTGCTGTTTTGTTGTCAGTTTGTCTTTTACTTGTGAGTTTAAATATCCCTCTGGTATCTCCCGCCTCTGTTTTACGTTTCAGTGACAACATACTGCATACAACATTTTTATCTGAAAAAATAATAAAACATGATTTCATATACTTACTACCTGTTTTCAGAGTATAACTACCAAATATTAAAACACGTGCACCATCCAAATATTAAAACACGTGCAGTTGGAAGGATCTAAAATGCTATGTTTTCAATATTGTGTAGAGCATTGAATGTACTGTTTGCATGTCGGTGAAACACGACAAAAGACCAAATAAAATAATGTTATTGTCGATTACTGTTAATGATTTAAACATCAATAGAACTTATCATTCACAGACAAACATACGCCTATAACAGAGGATATTTTTAAACACCACAAATCAATAACAGAGGATATTTTTAAACACCACAAATCAATAACAGAGGATATTTTTAAACACCACAAATCAATAACAGAGGATATTTTTAAACACCACAAATCAATAACAGAGGATATTTTTAAACACCACAAATCCTTCCTTCTTTGTAATTTTAAGAGAAAAGGACGATGACATGTTCCTTCTTTAGATTAAAACAAAATCTTTACAAAAATCGTTATAAAGAGCGATATATAACAGGGTGTCTGTATATTGCAATTAAAGTATTTCTACTATTCATAAAGTAAAAGATAGTCTTTACAAATTGAGTTAAGTTAAACGTCATTCAGATGTGGATTCTAAAAAATACTATAATAGATCTACTCCAAAATCTTCAATCATAAAACATACAATTTAGCAACAAAATGTTAACGATTGCCGTTCCCTCGTTCCATTCTTCTATTACCACAACTTATGATCTCTTATACTCAATTTAAAGATAACGACACGTAATGATCGTAGATGCATATGTCTTCCTTTATATCAGAAAAAGGTTGTACTTTTGTGAATGTGTTTAGAGGGTGGGATTTGTTGTTTATTGTTGATTATTATTTTCTGGGGAGAAATTTTTTGTGTGCCTTACCGTTTATAAAAGAAAATAAATATAACCAGATATAATGTTCGTCTTAAAATGATATCTGACATTGACCTTATTTTTAATTGTTATCTACGTAGATATTAGAATTGAAAGGAACAATATTGTGAGTAGGTTGAGAAGCATTCTTTATTTTGATTTTGATTTTATTTCAGGATATAGATTTGTGATTAATATCTTTTTGAGAAAGTGTGGCTTTTTTCCCTTCCAAATGTTTTGTTTGTGAACTACTATAGTGTTAGTCACTGAATGTGCTACCAGCCCAGAAGTCAATGTTTAATTCTGAACAGGCATGATCAGGCATGATTTAAATAGGAATCATTTAAGTGTACTAAACTAAGTTTGCAACTCCCTCATTCAAAGCTGACCCTTGCAGATTTTGGCTTTTCTGTATAGGCCTTTTTCCCTAGTGATTGCTTTTAAAAAAACCTGTTTTTTTCCTCACAGAAATCAGTATTATACATTGATATTACGCATTTACATTATTTTTCAGGTCTATAGTCATATACTACGGTGCCTGTTTATCCACGATATTAAATTCAATGTATTACTTCACTATATAAAAAAATAAGGTTTAGGAGATAACTGCAAGGCATCTTATTTTAGTTAGGCAAAATAATTGAGCCGATCGAAGCGAGGCAAGTTTATGAAATGAATGGTGCATAATCCTGCATTCTAGGCATTTTTAGAGAGTTTGATAATGTTTTGAATTTGGACACTTTCTATATACATTTTACATATTTTAAGACTTTTACTAACACCAAATTTTGAACAACTTTATTTAAATTTATATGTAAGATATATAAATTTATATATAGTTAATCACTGATTCGAGTCAGCTGCCAGAACATAGAACAAACATCGATTCAGTTGAGTTTGCCAAATTTTTCTATTGCCGGTTCAGTCAAATCGTTTCAGAATCATAATTTGGTCTGCTGATATCCTTAGCGCGATGAACATGGAGCATGGCAAGACTGCACAATCTCTCGCCACTCATGCATGCTCTTTTCAAAGTCTTCAGTCGTTTCAGGGCAGTCTGTGTTTCTAAAGGTAGCACATTATCATCAACACAATGATCAATGTTTTCTTCCAATTCCTTCTCCATCAGCCATTCGGTAGCAGCATCGGTAGTAACAGTTTTGTTTGCAAAAGGGAATTAAGCTTTCCTGTAAGCACCATCATACAGTCGCAGTTGCAAAATATTAAACTCGCTTTTATGCTGACAAAGTGTAGACAAACTAGGGATAGAATGAGATAAGATACAGGTATATGATTCTATCTATAGAGTAAGTATATCTGATATGGGTACAGGGAAAATTGGAATGGAGTTTTGACGTTTACATGTAGGTCCGTAATTTCCAATTATTTCTGGAAATAGTTGGTGGTATTTTAGTTCCAGAATCTATAAATTTAGGGGTTAGGGGTTGGGGTGTCCGATTCCGAAACGAAATTCCGTAGTCCCGAATAAGTAAAGACAAAATCCTGTGTTAAAGGTTCTACCATTCCTCAATAATATCAAATTGGAATATGGGATATTCTTTCAATTTTTAAGGTTAAAGAAACATGGATAAAAACTAATACATGCATGTTTCATATTATTTATATTTTATTTATCTGTAAAGAGAAAGATTAAAGTTCGTGAAATGAATACGCAGACAGGACTGCCCTCTTGCGATGCCCAGTACTCCGGATTTGTCAAAAGTTGGTGAAACGGAGAAATGAATACGCAGACAGGACTGCCCTCTTCCGAAGACCAGTACTTGATTTGTCAGTCTACTTATCGTTTTTGGATTGTACTAATGAAGTTATATGCAATACTCATACTCTGTTTACAAAAAAACTAGTTTACTAGAATTGTTCCTTCTTTACCCTCAGTGTCGCTTTTCCTTTTTCTGCAAGAGCCTGTTTTTAACAAGAGATCCATGATGATTATCGTTACTAGGTTAATGTAATCGAGAAACATCACCCGTTGAGATGCTGAGTTATATCCAGGAAGATCAGTGTAAAAGGAATGATGACAATTTATAGAAATCAAGGTTGAGACAGAACAACAAATGACTATTATATTTATATATATGTATAAAAAAAAAATCAGTGTCGAAATTTTAGTGAGGCAATTTTGCCTCAAGGGTAGTTACGGCCTTGTAACTGTATTGTATTTTAAGCTCCGACGGCATCAATTTGGGATTTGATGGTCGCAAATTAAGTTTACTGGCGACGCGTTAGCGGAGACAGTAAACGGGTATTTGCGACCATCAAATCCCAAATTGATGCCGTCGGAGCTTAAAATACAATATTGTTATCTCCATTCTAATGAAACTGACAGAAAACAACGTTAAAACATGTATATAAAATCTGTAATATGCCGTCTGCGCGTGCGCGTACGTCCCATAGCATCAATTGTCAATTGATGCCATGTAAGAAAGTGACGTTATCCAATCAAAATGAACGTTACAAACGTTGTTGCATTAGAATGATCGATTGATTGGGTTTTACTGTTTTTTAAACGCTACGTTTAGCACACAGTCACCATGGTCACTTGTCTCATAATTTTTTCCCCTATATACCTTATCATATAGCATTTTTTGTTCTGATACAAGTGCCTGTGTTTCAGCACTAGAATAAGAAGATGTGGTATGATTGCCAATTAGACAAATATCCACAAGAGTCTATATGACATGGTTATATCTCACTGTCTGAACAGCATTCAGCAATGAGCAAAAACAATATAGTCAGCTTTAAAAAGGGGATGAGATGACAAAATGTGAACCTTTCAAACGTGAAAACCTACGGCCTGATTAATCACAGCTTACCAAATACAAAAGGAACCAATACAATACAATACAATATTTTATTAACGACAACACGTGACTAAATTGATGATTTGGTCAATTCTTCACATAGACGAGAACAACGACTGGTACTACTGTACAAAATAGTGAACGACCTGGTAGCCATCCCCACTGAACATCATATAGAATTAATTTTAATACTAGACCATCCAGAACTTCTAACGTCAAACAAATAAAACTTTTATCAGCAATTCCGAACATTTATAAACAATTTTTTTCCCCACAAACTATCATTGATTGGAACTTACTACCAAATACTGCCGTGAACTGTAAAACTGTGGTAAGTTTTAAGCCAGATATATTGCGCGACTAGTTAAATCAGTGGCACACACACATGTCCTGCATAAGTTTTACTCAGTATTTTGAGTTCATTTCCAGTATTATATAGATAAAGATAAAGTTCCTACAGTCCATCGTCGTCGTCGTCGGCGTTGGCGGCGTCCACAAATATTCACTCTGTGATTAAAGTTTTTGAAATTTTGATAACTTTCTTAAACTATCCTGAATTTCTACCAAACTTGGACAGAAGCTTGTTTATAATCAAGAAGGACTCTGAATTTTGTAAAAATATGTTTCCTGTTTTTCTGTATATTACTTATAATACTTTCTGTTTATAATCATAAGATAGTATCCAGAAAAAAATCCAGTTTATCCGTATTTAACTTATAAATGGACTTTAGTTTTTCTGCCAGTTAACATTACATTCACTCTAGATACAATGTATATGTGATTAAAGTTTTTAAAATTTCAATAACTTTATTAAACTATTCTGGATTTCTACCAAATTTGGACAGAAGCTTGTTTATGATCAAGAAGGACTCTGAATTTTGTAAAAATATGTTTCCTGTTTTTCTGTATATTACTTATATATGGACTTTTTTCTTCTTCCACTTAACATTACATACAGTCTGCAGTTAAAGTTCTTCAAACATCATAAGACTCATAAAGTAGGCGAGACACTGGGTTCCGCGGAACCCTTACATTTTTATTTTTTTCTAAAAGCATTCTATAAATCATTATTTTCATTATTTTTTTTCTACTTTTAAAATTCTATCTGATTTATTTCCTTCTAATCACAAAAAGTGTGATTTGAATGAATAATCTGAGTATGCAAATAGGACATTTTGCCCCGGCAATTATAGCTTGAATAGTAACACGTCGTCCATACTGTTTATAATATTCTTTAAAAGAAAAACATGGTCAAATCTACAATTTGGCAAAGTGTAAGAAAATTTTATCTCAGGAAATATTTAGTTATGCTCCACCTTTAAAGTAGTCTTTTAAAACTTATTTCCAGCGTATATAACCATATATTTTACAACTTGAATTTGAAAATATTATAAACATAATGACAAACTTTGAAACGAATACAATATTGTTTTTCTTATTTGTGTGGTTGATTGTACCTCAAACCTTTTGGCGTATTTTATTTGAATAAACCAAGGATTGGAATAGTTAAGTAGGACATTATAATACAGTCTATGCTAAAGTCCACGAGTTTCGAATCCTTCTTACTATAAAAACCCTTGAATAACCATGATTTACAAAATTTAAAAATCTAGGAGTTGCAATATGAAAGCCAATAAGACAAAAATTCACCACACTCTAAATTACTTGGATGTACATGTAGGCAACTGTATGTTTACATTCGGATTTTCGTTCAACAATTAACAAAACCCAGACCGTATAGTGATTATGATGGTAGAGATTAAAGATGAACCATTTAAAAAGAAATCAGAGTGACGGATTTATATAAGTTTTTCCAAACTTATTTCCGAATCCCATATTTGAACTTTATGTAACATTGTTATATTTTATCTGGTAATAAAAACTGTTTAAACTAAAAAGAAATCACAAATAGGTACGTTGTTTTGCTTTCTATTTTTGGATCTTTTTGGATTTTAGAGAGTCCCGCACTTCTTTTTATTAACATCCGGTTTGGACGATCTAAAAGGAAAACACGTAAACATTCAGCTAAAACAGGTATAACTGCTATAAATAAAAATGATACACGATATATACTATTTGGACATAATTTGACATGTCCGTTTTAAAAATGAGCAAGGCTTTACGCTTTTATGTTCATTCTTTTAACCAAAAATCCAGCAATGACTTCCAAGTTTTGCATATCCAAAAAAAACATAACTTAATGACATAGTACTAATATTAGTCCTACAAGCTTACAAGAAGTTTAGCTACACTTTGCTTTATCACTAGAAGGATTCTTAGGTAAGGGCTAATTATGATATGTAAAAAACAACCGACCTTCAAAATCTATGCTATTCAGAATTTTCTAGAATGAAGAACTGAAGAAGTACATGAAGTATAAGACATAATGTTTATGTGTTTTGGCCTTCTTTTAATTTAAGGGTCCCTATACTTTAGAGTTGAGGTCCATTCATGGTTATGATTAGGTTAGGGAATGTTTAATGTTAGGATTAGGTTTAAGGGTTCGAGCTAGTGATAGGTATGGGTTAGGGTAAGGTTTTTGGTTAAGAATAGTTTAGTATAGACTATAGCTCTTTTTGGGTTGGGACTCTTTTAAGTAAAAGAAAGCCATGCAGTCATTTACAACAGAGAATTAAAAATAAACAAATGGTCAAAATAAACATAAGTATGAGAACCATGGACACCAACAGTCAAATGCATCTCATCTATATAATACTAAAATTACGAGGTCCAATTTGTCAGCCGTCATCACGTAAAAACGACGAATCACAGAATTCAACTTTATATATAACTAACATAGTACAAAGGTGTAGATTAAAAATTACACCACTCCAGGCCCTTTTGTTTTCCACGTAATTAATATTGCCAATAATTAAGAAGTTCCGGGTCCAGGGCAAATGCCTCATATTGGAAATTAAAAAAAAAAAAAATAACTGAAACAAGATTGTCTTCATATCAACATGAATTGTTTTCACGGAGAGTGTCTTGCAAGAAGCAAGTTCTCTTCACTCTCTGATGTCGCCCCTGCACGTTTTTCGTGATCCATGTTTCTATTTTACTTTTAGTTTTCAGAGTTGATGGTCTATTGTTTGTATTTCTGTGTCCCGGGTTTGTCTTTTGTTCATTTATTGTCCTACTTTATACCTGTAGTCTGCAGACTGTTGATGTTCATTTGTAAAGTGTAGTTTTGCAATGTTGCATGTCCACCGATGTTCATACATTGTACGAGAAACTATTTTAAGAATATACGATGCTACTGGATATAGAAAAAAAATTGTTGTTTCTGCATGGAGAATTGAACTTGATATCAAAGAATACAAAACTGGCTCTTTTTCTGTAGATAAAACTAGATAGCTGACATGGTTTACATTAAAGTAAGACCACCAATTTCCCGGTATCAAATCATCTTTTAAAAAAAATGTCAATGTATTGCCATATGACCTTTTACATTAAAGGATTAAACTTGCATGAAGTCGTGTTCAGACTCTTAAACAGAAAATAAAAGAATATGGAGTAAACGTGCACAGGACCTTATCTCACACAAAGTCAATGCATAGAAAAAAATACAAATGAATCAAATGATCAATGGCCAAAGTTTTTTTCCCCAATTCTTCATCTTGATAGTTGATGGAGGGTCTTCAAGAATTAAAGAATCATTAATACCGTAAAACAAGGTCAAGATGGTCTCACTTAGTGTCGACTTAAGCAGTACTTGTACTTAAAGTATCATACTGCACTGTCACTATATTTAAATCTATAGTCATAAAAAAATCACCAAAGTCTGAATTAAGCACAATACAAGACAAGAACAGACAGACATAATGATTATGAGAATTTCGGTTTTTGCTTTATCCTACATATCGGTCTACTTTTAATGTTGTCCCCGTAAAACCTAAAAGTCTTAAATTACAATTAATCTATCTTTTTGCTTTGAGACAAGAATATTGTCAAAAGAAATAGCTAAAAATTAATTGCGTTTCAATGTAAGAAAAAGTCTTGGAAACACTCATGATCAGAATGCACCATTTTGCGTTATTTTTCTCAGAGCTTCTGGGGGCCTTAAGCGGCCCCAGATCCCTCGCCAAATTTTTTTCGCCTCGCTGCGCTCGGCCAAAATATTGTTTGCCTCAATATTAAATGAGGCTAGTTACGGCCTTGGGGTCGAGTCCACTACCGATACCAATAGTATATTTACCTGTTACCTATTACCTTATCTGTACGTTCCGCATCTGACAGACGCACCACCAAACGTTGTGTTCAGGATTAATATGCTATATACACGGGTCATAACCACAGGTTTGACACTACTAAATTGTCAAATTGTTACCTATTGTAGTATTTTAATCAGTAAGACTTTCTAAGATTACAATATGAATACTAAAAATCTGGACTAAAAATAAGGCGTATAGGTACAGTTTTCAATTTGTTAGTGGGCATGACGTAAAACAGCGAAGCAAAGAATTCAATTTTATTTATAACTTATATAGGACAATGCTGTTGATTAAAAAATACTCCATTCCAGGACCTTTTGTTTTCCAAATAATTAATATTATTGTTTCAGTTCGACGGGTTCAAACAGAAAGACTTGAAAGCAGAGAAAAACTGTGTATCTTATAATTGGCATGACTTTATCAGATGACAATACTAATACTAAAATAAGGCTTGCGCATAGTTATATACTTTAATTCAGTCACGGACCCGTGATATCACGGGTGTGTTCTAGTATATTATGCATTTTACTAGTCCTCGATTAATCTGACATCCAAAGGCTGTGAGACAAGCTGGGTCCGTTGGACCTCAGAGCTTGTCCCATATTAAAAAGAGGATATTTACCCGTTCAATATGGATGCACCACTTCTTTACTACTGGAACTGACTGACAGCCTAATCAGGGGTTTCATTATTTTTCATGTTGACAGCTTGTACATTTGTACATTCCTCTTTGTAGGTTGTACTTTTCAATACATGTATGTTCAATGAACATCTGATATAAAAATTAACTTTGTCAACCTTTTTAACCATCAGTATTGTCATTTCAAGGTCATATTACCATGATTACTATTGCATTATATACCCCTCCATGGATTTTTTCAAGCATTCCACAGGGCCCAGTAATTAAAACTATTCACAATGGCAAATACCCTACATTGTACATTATTCCCAATTTTGAGACCAAAATTTCAAAATGATCTTTATTTTATTTTCATCTTTATTATTCATGACAGCTATGTACATTTTGTTCAACAGCTAGCTTTATACCAAAAATTATTACCATCAAGCAGAGATGCAACTAATCGTCGGACCTAAGGGGCAGAATTTATGCAGGTCCAGCAAAACTCGTTACTGTGGAGGACCTGATGGCCCGCAATATTTTAGTCTGCTTGGATCCGCCAAAACTTAGTTCCCTGTCGGTCCCTGCAGAGTATTTTGTTAATAAAATTGTGATCATCTTTAATGAAAGTAAATTTCCTGTTCCCTTGCTTTTTCTAACTTTGGGAACCAGTATTTACTCCCAGTGACAGTCTTTTCGTACCATGTCCATCTCACCCCAAACCATTCCATGTATTTCTGTCATATTTCTGGTTTAAGAAATTCGCTCTTCAGGATGGAGGTCTGAAGGTAGATAATGAGACTAATGATTCTAACTATGAGTCAGATTTTAAATTTGAGCAGAATGAATCTACCAAAGACTATCTTGTTTCCAAGTACTCTTGTGAGAAATAATTTTTAATCAGATCAATATACATTATTTGTACATTGTATATATAATGTATTATAATATATTTAAATTATTCAATAAACTACAATTGTTATGAATCACAGGTTATAATATAAAACAAAATCAAAATTAACATTTGATCAATAGCATCTTATTTGATTTTTGAGTGAAAATATAGGTCTGGCAGAAATGTGATGGGTCTGGCAAAATTTGGTACCCTGTAGGCCCAAATGTCTGACAGGGAAAAAAAACTGTTTGCATCTCTGCATCAAGTATTGTTTATTAAGAAATAAGTTAAAATATTGTAACTTATATGATTATATGTTAACATATATATTGTTTTGTAGTAACCATAATAATGACTATGTATTTTGCCTCTTGTTGCACATGTAAATATGTGTCTGAGTGTTTCCAAATAGGGTATATTGTTATTAAAGTAATGTGTAAATCTGAGTTATTAGGGTAATTCCGGGTTAGCCGATTAAATACAATGAAAAAAACTTTATCTGGAATCCTTGCCCAGATAATCTGAGCCTCTTGCTCTATTGACGTCATACAACAATCACTTTTCCATAGCAACTGAACAGTTTGATCATAATTATTTTGAACATGGATGTGATATATACAATGTATCTTTTAACATGTTTAAATCTGTATCTTATTAGCAGTTATTTTATTTTGTAGATAAATTAAAAAAAGAAAAATGTTTAGTCCAGTGGAAACCAAAGATGGGAAAGAATCCATTGTGGACGATTTCATGTATGGATCTAATGTTGCAACAGCTCATGTTTATGTCCGTATGGGTATGTATGCATGTAGACAGTGTTCACCCAAGGGCCTTACAGCAAGGTGTCATCTGAAAAGAATTAACAATAAAATGTATTATAATATATAACCTAAGTGTTATATTTTGATTTTGGAAAAAAAACAGTTCTATTTCCTCATGATACTTTAGGAAAATGTGTGGGTGTTAACTGATCCACATCCGGGGATATGGGTTAGCAACACCCAGGGGCTATGGGTTTTGTAACGACATGCGTTAACCAATCAAAATCCTAGATATATAGTAAGCCGGGGATAAGTACGATTAACAATGATGACAGTAAAATATCTGATGGTACTGTTGTGGTATGTGAAAATTGCATCCCAGTTGATCATATAAATTGACGAAATAAAAAGAATAAGGATACACTTTAATAAGACATCAACCCACCAACACAATGAAATAGAATACCAAGTTAATGTAACTGATTTAAACAATAAATTGGTGTCAAGATTTCAATCGTTAAATCTAGAAAAGTTATGAAAAATCTCATAAAGACAGGATGATAGGCCATTTTAAAAAAAAATAGTTTCTAGATTCAACATTTCTTTTAAATTCGAATTCAGACACAGGCAAATTTGATTTTTTTTTTAATTTTGTTGTAATTTATGAAAACTAAAGACAAAATAAAAGTGAAAAGCCATATGCATGTAGGCTACCCCAAAAAAGGCATTAGTTAATGATGAAATTCAAAAAAGAAAGTAGTCAATTATATTAAGCACTTGAATTGCATAATTTACTAACTTTGGTATTGATCATGTTGATTTTTTTACAGGATTTCTGAGGAAAGTGTATGGAATTTTATCAGCACAGATTTTACTTAGTACTATAGTAGCCGGTGTCATTTATTCCAGTGAGACAGCCACTACATTTGTTCAAACAAAGTAATATATGATATAAGATTAGCTTTGAATTAATTTGTTATCTTTGGTTCCACACAGGGATACATTTGTGAAGCTAAAGCTTTGATAACATAAAAGAGCATCAAAAATGGAAAAAAAGGATTAAATTGCTTGCCTATAAGTCAACTTGATTTAGCCAAAGAAACAAGAGCATTAAAGCTACAATGGAGCCTATGTTATTTTGTATTTTACTTGTGTTATTACTTAATTGCACTAACAAATGCCAATCTTCCAAGAGGCATGAACACCACAATGTTTAAACTTTATTAAATGGATGGAAAAAAATACATTAATTTTATTAGATATTTGATACAAATAATGCTCCAATCCGATTGTCAAAGAATCTCCACCTCAAAAATGACAAGCTCTAGCATAAATTTTGTATTGGACAAAGCATGATTGAGTATTAAATCTATCACAATTAAATTGTTTTCTTCCTTTAAAGTTGTAAAAGTGTAAATAATTATATGTATTACATGTATCACTCAATTCAGAAGCACTTTAAGTTCTTTTTATAGGTGCAATGTATTTCTTCATATGAACAGGGGGAGATGTGGTATTATAGTCAATGAAACAGCTATCCACCAAAATAAAAATGAAGTGTAGTAAGCAAATATAATCCACTGCATACCTGTCAACCTCTGAAAATGAAAAGTCAGGTCATGACCTGCATTGAGAAAAAAAATCTCAGGTCATAACGCGTACGACATTTTGCGGGCTCAATTGAAGAACAAAAATATGTTTACATATAATTTATATAGTCAATATGTATATGAAACAGTTAGAACATGTATACAAGTTTATTTCAGACTATTGTTATATTCCATAGTAGCAGTCTTGGCATTCTTTAAAAGAACTGCACTTGGTTTCAGTTCATAGCAATGCAAATGTGTATTCATTTTACAAGAAAGAAGAGCACACAGTGTATCCTTATTAAGATCAGCCCTAAACTCTGTAGCTATTTTCTTTACTAAAGAAAATGCCCTCTCACTGTCTGCATTGCTGTTTGGCAAAACCAGTAATGTTTTAGCAAGTTTTGACAAAACAAAAAATCTTGGCTTGTTTTCAACTACCACTTTGTTATTTTCAACTGAAAGGGCCCTCTTACTATTTGGGTGGTTTTAGTTTTTCCACAGGAATAACCTGAAGCTATTTCACTGTCAGAGAACATTAATTTACACAATTTTGTGAAATGGTCAGTTACTGCAAAGGAAAGGTTGTGCTCAGCCACAAAGTACGAAAATAAAGTTTCTGCATTAGTTACTTTATCAGCCAAAACACTTTTGGTCTTTGTGAAGAAAGATGCCATGCCCTTAGATTCTGCCTGAGATTTTTCCAACTTTGAATGAGTCATTGTTTTAGAATGTCTGACAAGATCATTTCTTGCCCCTGCGCTAACATTGATATGTGAATTACAAAGTGTGCAATAAGCATCAATCTGGCTCCTTTCACTTAGTTTAACCCATTTAAATTCCGATTCCCAACATTTACTGTATGAACATGAATACTTTTTCCTTTTACTTGGTGTGGAACAAGCTGGCCCAGACAGGGACCGCTTTCTTTCCGACATAATTTTGAAATGACAAACTATTTTTTAATTTAATTAACTGAATAATACTCACTAAAAACTAATCTTACATTGAAAATATCGTTACGTAGCTCAGGTAAACTACATTTTGACTTTTGGTTACATTGAAAAAGACCGATAAAACCGAAGGTCGTATTACTTCTAAATACCGGAAACAATTCCGGTCAGAAATCCGGGTGAAACAGGTAATGTTAGAAATTCCCGGGACCCGCCGGGTAAAGAAAAACTCCCGGGTGAGAGGTGAAAATAACGGGTGTCACCCGCAAAAAACGGGTGAGTTGACAGGTATGCCACTGTACAGCCTTCAACAATGAGAAAAATCCATACAGTATAGTCGGCTATAAAAGGCCCAACATGAAAAGTGAAAACAATTATACAAGAAACTTTATTGTGTCACATATATATACATATGTATGCATATTCAATGATTATGAAAAATGCCAGATATTATATTTATGTATTATTATGTTTCAGTAACTGGATGTTGTTGGTTGCCTTGATTGGTTCACTTGGTTTGATCTTTGCATTGATGGTTTACAGACATCAGACACCAACCAACTATATACTTTTGACAGTTTTTGTAAGTACCTATTTATTATAAAGAAAATAATACATTTTGTAGCTTTTGATCAGAAAACTAAGAGTATAGTTTGCCATACATGTACACACAAAACTTTAACTTACATTTGATAAAATGAAAGACAATAGAAATCTTTGAAGAATCAGTCTTGTTCTAAGTCTTGCAATTATCATTTATAGTACAATTCAAAACTTTTTAAGAATCTGCACATGTCCAAAAGCCTTCAAACTGCTTGAAAATTTAATACAAAAGAAAATATTTGAAAGATGCCTTAGTATGCATAGAAATTATTCCCGTGTTCAGAAATGGATAACATACTTTTAAGGAAATGATAAATCAGTATCCATGCATTTACACTAACATCTTTATAAATGGTATACAATCATTATCATATACAAAAACAATAATGAACCTATTCTGTTAAGCATTGTTTTGTGTCAAAAGAATTCTACCCTTGCAATACCTTCATGCTTAGCCATAGTTATTAAACATCCCTGTAGTATAAAAAAGGGTATGTATTTGAATAATGAAAATGTAGTCCTTGAAAAATAACTTGAATTTATAGGATAAAAATTATTTCAGTTTTGTTTACTGTAGATTTAGAAAGTATTGCGTGCATTTATTATTGCGATTTTGTCATTTTAGACTAAAATGCGATTTTAATTTTTCCGATTTTGAGAAAAGTCCTGTTTAATTCTTATAAAATATTTCAAAATTCAAGTTTAAGTTATTGCATTCACAAGTTTCTTGCATTTTTCGCAATAATAAAAACCTCGCAATAATTTCTGAATTTACAGTACTTTAAAAATTACATTTCATGCTTGCATTTATTTTTCAGACTTTGATGGAAGCTTACAGTGTAGGAGTAGTAGGTAGGTATTGTTACAATATAAATTAATAAAAATAACCTAAAATAGGTGGTAGCTGAATAATATTAAGTACTTAAAGTTCTACTAACAGTTGCTTAGATAGAAGTCATGTTTAAAGAATTGTCTGATGTACAAACTTTTTGAATTTTGTTGAATTTTTTGTTTCCATTCTTTAA
The DNA here is from genome assembly GCA_019925275.1 of Mytilus edulis. Taxonomy (NCBI): domain Eukaryota; kingdom Metazoa; phylum Mollusca; class Bivalvia; order Mytilida; family Mytilidae; genus Mytilus; species Mytilus edulis. The sequence goes on from CM034349.1 coordinate 39,034,741, forward strand.
CATAAGTTTGACTCAACTGAATGTTATGAAACTTATATATAATGCTTATTACAACAAAACACAGATTAAGTTTGAATTTTGGTGGTGTCACTTTAACTGTTCTAGAGTCATGCCCCTTTACTATGGAAGAATTGCTGATTTGTTTTTTCCATTCTCTTACTTAAGTTTGTCTCATCTAAATGTTATTAAACTTATACACAATGCATATTACCTCAAAACTCAAATTTGAGTAGTGTCACTATTATCGTTCTTTAGTTATGGCCCTTTATAACTTTATATGAAAGCGGGCGCATCATCTGCGGCCCATGGACACATTCCACATTGTTTTCAGTAAACATATGAACAGTTGATAGAAAATACACTGTATGTATAAGGTTCGAGCATTTGGATCTTACTATGAAGACATAATGTATAAGTATTCATAAAATGAAATGCTCTTCTTCTGAAACAGTAGCAGTATGCCAAACCAAAAAATTGAGCATTATAGATACTTGTCTAGTATTGCAGACATCCTCATCATACTTTCAAAAAAATATATTGGTTTGACAGCCAATCTCAAGCAATATCTCCCTTATTTCCAGGTCAAAATGACATGGTTTGAACCACTGGATTATTCTGATAAATTTTGTAATTGTAGACTGTTTTGGTGTATCATTCATTTTGTGAATCTTCAATAACTGCGTGCATGCACAGCTATTTTATGGTAAATAGGACTGAGTGTATGACTTCCTGACTCTTTTTTAACAATTATTTTTCTATTTATATTTCAGTCACATTTTATGAAGTTCAGTCTGTTATTGAAGCTTTTATGTTGACATTTGCTGTGACAGCTGGCCTGACGATATATACTCTTCAAAGCAAGAGGGATTTCAGCTCAATGGGAGCAGGGTATGTACTAAATTAGTCTCAATTTTATAGATAAATGGTCTGGTTTGTAAATAGTCATCTAAAAAGTCCTTGATCTGCAGTGTTCTCCTCAGGTCCTTTTAGCATCATGGTAATGTGATGCTATCTAAATTGATTGTCATATAGATTGTGTTATGGATGTGATGCTATAATTTTTAGAAACAAGATAGTATTCCAAATTTCATTTTTGTCGAGCCTGCAACTTTTGTTGCAGAAAGCTCGACATAGGGATAGTGATCCGGCGGCGGCGGCGGCTACGGCGGCGGCGGCGGTGTTAGCTAACTTCTTAAAAGCTTTATATTTTAGAAGGTGGAAGACCTGGATGCTTCATACTTTGTATATAGATGCTTCATGTTACGAATTTTCCGTCAGTCACATGTCCAATGTCCTTGACCTCATTTTCATGGTTCAGTGACCACTTGAAAAAAAAGTTCAAATTTTTTGTAATGTTGAATTCTCTCTTATTATAAGTAATAGGATAACTATATTTGATATGTGCGTACCTTGCAAGGTCCTCATGTCTGTCAGATAGTTTTCACTTGACATCGACCTCATTTCATGGATCAGTGAACAAGGTTAAGTTTTGGTGGTCAAGTCCATATCTCAGATACTATAAGCAATAGGGCTAGTATATTCAGTGTATGGAAGGACTGTAAGTTGTACATGTCCAACTGGCAGGTGTCATCTGACCTTGATCTCATTTTCATGGTTCGGTGGTTATAGTTAAATTTTTGTGTTTTGGTCTGTTTTTCTCATACTATATGCAATAGGTCTACTATATTTGCTGTATGGAACGATTGTAAGGTGTACATGTCTAGCGGGCAGATGTCATGTGACCTTGACCTCATTTTCATGGTTCAGTGGTCCAAGTTAAATTTTTGTGTTTTGGTCTGTTTTTCTCATACTATATGCAATAGGTCTACTATATTTGTTGTATGGAACGATTGTAAGGTGTACATGTCTAACGGGCAGATGTCATGTGACCTTGACCTCATTTTCATGGTTCAGTGGTCAAAGTTAAGTTTTTGAGTTTTGGTCTTTTTATGTAATACTATATGCCATAGGTCAACTATATTTGGTGTATGGAAATATTTTATGATCTTTATGTCAGTCGCACAGGTTTTATTTGACCGTGACCTCATTTTCACGTTCATTGCACAGTGCTAAGTTTTTGTGTTTTGGTCTATTTATCTTAAACTATAAGTAATAGGTCAACTATATATGTTGTACAGAAGCATTGTTAGCTGTACATGTCTGCCTGGCATGGTTCATCTGACCTTGACCTCATTTTCAAGGTTCATTGGTCTATGTTTAGTTATCTTGGTTAATGTTAAGTTTATGTGACAGTTGTTATAAAGCTTAGCTTTATACTTAGGACTATCAACATAATATCAATGATTAGTATAGAAGGCGAGACATTTCAGCGTGTGCACTCTTGTTACCAAGATGCTATATGAAATATCTGAGGAGAACACTGGACCTGCCTCAACAAGGATGGTTAATTATTTTATTCTACAGTTGTCTGAAAATGTTCATCAAACATTCTAAGATTCCCACCAATTTGGTTTGGTTTATTCAATTCATAACCAATTAAAAAGAAAAATTCTCATTTCGAACTGGAAACAGTTTTTTTAAACTTCTTAAATCTGGTAAGATTAAAAGTTCTCACAATACTCCTAAATGTAGCTTTATTATAGTCAAAACCATATCAATAATTAAATGTAATAAGTGAATATCTTTATCCTAAATTGAAAGTTACTGTATGCATAATTAATAGTCCAGTGTTCTCCCCAGGATTTTTCTAAGGCGCAAAATTCAAGGGCGCGTAACTCTTTTTTATAGTGAACTTTTGTGATCTGAATCAATCAGTCATAAATCATGACAATAAACATGCAATATGAGTTATAATGCTTTGTGTTGTGTGTTTAATAAAGCAAAGTTTGAGACGAATTTACCTTGCAAGCAACATTTTTCACTTTCAGTCAAGTAATCACACACACAATGTGTAAATACAATGTATTTGCGATCTAATTCTTCAATTTCTGCACTAAAGTTTTTGTCGAGCCTACAACTTTTGTTGCAGAAAGCTCGACATAGGGATAGTGATTCTACGGGGTGGCAGCGGTGGCGTTAGCTAACTTCTTAAAAGGTTTATATTTTAGAAGGTGAAAGACCTGGATGCTTCATACTTTGTATATAGATGCCTCATGTTACGAAGTTTCCGTCAGTCACATGTCCAATGTCCTTGACCTCATTTTCATGCTTCAGTGACCACTTGAAAAAAAAGTTCAGAATTTTTGTAATGTTGAATTCTCTCTTATTATAAGTAATAGGATAACTATATTTGGTATGTGCGTACCTTGCAAGGTCAGACAGTTTTCACTAGACCTCGACCTCATTTCATGGATCAGTGAACAAGGTTAAGTTTTGGTGGTCAAGTCCATATCTCAGATACTATAAGCAATAGGGCTAGTATATTTGGTGTATGGAAGGACTGGAAGGTGTACATGTCCAACTGGCAGGTGTCATCTGACCTTGACCTCATTTTCATGGTTCAGTGGTTATAGTTAAGTTTTTGTGTTTTGGTGTTTTTCTCATACTTTATGCAATAGGTCTACTATATTTGTTGTATGGAATGATTGTAAGGTGTACATGTCTAGCAGACAGATGTCATCTGACCTTGACCTCATTTTCATGGTTCAGTGGTCAAAGTTAAGTTTTTAAGTTTTGGTCTTTTTATCTAATATTATATGCCAAAGGTCAACTATATTTGGTGTATGGAAATATATTATGATCTATATGTCAGTCCCGCAGGTTTTATTTGACCATGACCTCAATTGCAGGGTTCATTGCACAGTGTTAAGTTTTTGTGTTTTGGTCTATTTTTCTTAAACTATAAGTAGTAGGTTAACTATATTTATTGTATGGAAGCTTTGTTAGCTGTACATGTCTGCCTGGCATGGTTCATCTGACCTTGACCTCATTTTCATGGTTCATTGGTCTTGTTTAGCTATCTTGGTTAATGTTAAGTTTATGTGACAGTTGTAATAAAGCTTTATACTTAAGACTATCAACATAATATCAATGATTAGTAAAGAAGGCGAGACATTTCAGTATGTGCACTCTTGTTAAATTTTCTTCTAAAAATATCTATCTTCTTGATGATCATTTACGCTATTACATGATAACAGAGTCCGATAAGGCTGAGATTAGCATGGCTCAGGTAAAACTAATTATCAGATATTGCGTAACACTGACCGACCTCTCAGTGATGATTAACAACTTGACAATTTTAACCAACATTTATTATGAAAATGTGAAAATATACACACTGCGGGATCAAGTATCAAGGGACAGCGGCCAATTAAGATTTACGAAAAATATAATGAAGGCACTGCAGCGTCATATCGGCCTGGGGAAAATACTGAATACATGTAACATAAACAACTAGATCAAAAAATGTAATTGTCTCTTTTTCAGGTTATTTGCAGCTTTAATGATTTTGATCATAGCTGGCATGATGCAGGTAACTTTTTCATAATTTTATTACAAATCATGCTCCAAGATACTATTGTATAAAACAACCTTGTAAAAACGCCAAACTTTAACAAGGAAAATTGAACAAGATCATCAATGATAGAATAAATTCAACTTTCAGTAATAAAAAAAATGGTGCCACAGGGGGGGGGAATCCTTGTCACAATAAAAATGCCCAGGAAAAAAACAAACAATTTGATTCATAATAAAGTTATATTGGTAACAATAAATGAGTTCATGAAAAAATTATGATTTTAAAAAGTAAAATCACAAAAAAACTGAACTAAGAGGAAAATTCAAAACAAAGTCCCAAATCAAATGTCAAAATCAAAAGCGCAAACCCAACCAACCAATAAACAACAATGTCACACTCCTGACTTGGTATAGGCATTTTCTTATGCAGAAAATGGTGGACCAAGCCTTGTTTTATAGCTAGCTAAACCTCTCACTTGTATGTCCGTCCCATACAACACCATTATATTGAAAATGATTGAAAATTAATTTCATATTTATTCAGGGTAGAATGTAAAGTAATTGTCAATATTGTATTTTCAGATTTTTTTCCCATCACCAATAATGGACAAAGCCATTGGTATTGGAGGTGCTTTGGTCTTCTCACTCTTCATCATTTTTGATACCCACATGCTGATGCACAAACACAGTCCAGAGGAATATATTGTTGCATCTGTCAACCTGTATTTGGATATCCTTAACCTCTTCTTGCACATCCTCAGAGCCATTGGAGAGAAAAAATAACGCTGTTACTTTGGATGATATTTTACCATTTTAGAAAATGTTTTGTATCAAAAATGGATTTTTTTTTATAGGATAAAATCATGTTGTTTTTACTGTATAAATGATAAGTTTGGATATACTTTATGAAATTGTTATTCCTTAAAATGATTAATGTATATGATTAAGGTAATCAATTGTTTTAGTTTAGAGTCAATTGAATAATTTAAACCTCAAAGTAAAAAAAACAACAGAAAATTTTGACTTTTATAACCTCAACAATTTCATGTTTGTTTGTTTTCAAGATCAGTTTATTTATTTATCTTGTTTAAATTGAATTAAATGGAGACAAAAAAATATATGGGGGGGGGGGGGAACTGTTGTAATGTAATATATACTGTCGTTGATTTTTAAAAGTTTATTTAGTTACATAATATTTTACATTGTTAATGGTGTATTATAACTCTTAACCTTGAATATGAAAACAAATTTCCTTTTCATGCCTAGCAAAACAGTTTCCACCATTCCAGTGCTCTTATGTCAGATATTTAAACATTATTTGATATTTTATAATTATTTTTTTGAAAGAGCTCCATATAAGGAAATAAATGTTTAAAATACAAATTTTGCTTAAATACACATGTTTTAAATAATTTGCAGTCTTTTTGTAAAATCAAGATAATTTTGGAAAATTAAAAAAAAATTGCTTTCATAAGTTTGCCTGCTTTGCATATAATGATTTGGTGTACATATTCGTTTAAATATTATGACCTCATGTTTGTTATTCATCTTATCAATTGCTTTTCTTTGTTTATCACATGAATACAGTTAATGTACTGACTTTTCCAGAATATAAGAATTATGTTTTTGATACTTGCTATCATAAGACAATGGCAGTTTGGAAATATAAATCTCCACATTTGTAGACATTTCTCTAGCTAAAAAGTTTAGACAATTTTTTTTTACCATGAATATGTTCCAAGTTAAGAATTTCAGCTGAAACTAAAGTTTCAGGGTTGCATTTATATCATGTGTATGTTAAGGTCTAAATTTGGTATCTTGTTGACTGTTGTGGAACTTTTATGTGTTGTCTTTGAAACAAACATTTGTGTATTCAGATTTTTAATGATCGTCAAATATAAACAGAAACAAGTATATAATTGTATCTTAAATGAATTAAAGTCTGAAATGATACTGCAACTGCAGTTGATGTGCCAAGTTACATAAAATAAAGGCATCAAATAGATTTTCTAATCACTGATAAAAAACGTGAGATATTAAATTTAAGCATATTGTACGCTAGATATAACTATCCATAAAAGGCAATCTCATAGCTATATGACATTGGTTAGTCCATTTCCTAACATTTTCAGATCCCATCTTTTCCATAAAAATTCATTGGGTAAAAGTTTCATGGTTTGTCATGGTTTAATTTTAATATCAGTTTTGTCATGCTGTAAATATGACAAAGAATTTTTCTTCCTTAATGTTAGAAAATAGATTGCATGGGTCAAATAAAAACTGCAAGTCAGTGTAAAATTTGTGATATTTTATGTATTTAATCCAGAGGTATTGATATATCTTAAAATTGAGTTGAGACATTTTATATATTGTACAATTTTTCATGCAAATAATCTGATTTAAATTTTGATACATGTATAATGATTGGATGATCTCAAAACTTTGATTTCCAATTGTCACCTGAACTATCTTGATGCACCAAGAAATAAGTTTGATTTAGACCAATAAGTATTTAAAAGCTATTTGTTAAGTAATATTTTTCATTTGGTTATAACGGGGAAATTGGTGTTTTGCAGTCATTAGTGATTCTGTGAAATGAGACACATTTATCAAAATACATTTTTCAAATAAAATAGACTTTATTAATAAATTTAACATACAACTTTTTGGTATCAAAATGTCAAATTGTATGTCTAGTAATCCTACATCAAATCATCAGATGGTATTGGTACATAATGTCTATGTTGATCAGTTTTGTTGGTATTTGTATGTTTACTAATTGTTTGTGCACATGTACAATCACATCATGAAAGGAAAATAATAAATATGATTTCCAATTAATTTTCATTTTTTTTTCCACCAATGCACATTTTTATGCCCCACCTACGACAGTAGAGGGACATTATGTTTTCTGGTCTGTACATCCGTTTGTCTGTCCGTTTGTCCCACTTCAGGTTAAAGTTTTTGGTCAAGGTAGTTTTTGATGAAGTTGAAGTCCAATCAACTTTAAAGTTAGTACACATGTTCCCCATGATATGATCTTTCTAATTTGAATGCCAAATTAAAGTTTTGACCCCAATTTCACAGTCCACTGAACAAAGAAAATGATATTGGAAGTTCAGGTTAAAGTTTTTGGTCAAGGTAGTTTTTGATGAAGTTGAAGTTCCATTAAGTTGAAACAAAGTTCACATGTTCCCTTTGATATGCCAATTTAAAGTTTTGACCCCAATTTTGCGGTCCACTGAACGTGGAAAATGATAGTGCAAGTTTGTCCCACTTCAGGTTAAAGTTTTTGGTCAAGGTAGTTTTTGATGAAGTTGAAGTCCAATCAACTTTAAAGTTAGTACACATGTTCCCCATGATATGATCTTTCTAATTTGAATGCCAAATTAAAGTTTTGACCCCAATTTCACAGTCCACTGAACAAAGAAAATGATATTGGAAGTTCAGGTTAAAGTTTTTGGTCAAGGTAGTTTTTGATGAAGTTGAAGTTCCATTAAGTTGAAACAAAGTTCACATGTTCCCTTTGATATGCCAATTTAAAGTTTTGACCCCAATTTTGCGGTCCACTGAACGTGGAAAATGATAGTGCAAGTTTGTCCCACTTCAGGTTAAAGTTTTTGGTCAAGTTAGTTTTTGATGAAGTTGAAGTCCAATCAACTTTAAAGTTAGTACACATGTTCCCCATGATATGATCTTTCTAATTTGAATGCCAAATTAAAGTTTTGACCCCAATTTCACAGTCCACTGAACAAAGAAAATGATATTGGAAGTTCAGGTTAAAGTTTTTGGTCAAGGTAGTTTTTGATGAAGTTGAAGTTCCATTAAGTTGAAACAAAGTTCACATGTTCCCTTTGATATGCCAATTTAAAGTTTTGACCCCAATTTTGCGGTCCACTGAACGTGGAAAATGATAGTGCGAGTGGGGCTATGGACACATTCTTGTTTTTCTTCATTTGACTTAGGTTCTAAGACCATTTGAAGGCAGGCCAAAATGAAGTTTTGCTCTCACTTGGTGCCCAAATATACGCTCTCACATGATTTATCTTGTATAAATTAGATCTTGTTCAATTTATTTTGTTTAATTAAATTTCTTCAAGGGTTGTGATTATACACATACATAGGATATACTGTTAGCATAGGGTTTACGTGGTGCTATCAAGAAGGACAAACACAACAATATTTCCTACCATACAAATAAAAAATACCGTTCATACAAAAAGGATCTGAATCTGAGCATAATTACATTGTCAAAATGTTGTCTCCAGAATAGGCTTTACAGAAGTCACTGGAGTTTTTGATGAAGTTGGAAGTCCAATCAACTTGAAACTTAGTACACATATTCCCTATGATATAATCTTTTCAATTTTAATTAACAGTGTTGACCCCAATGTTATGGTCCACTGAACATAGAAAATGATGGTGCGATTGGGGCATCCATGTACTATGGACACATTCTTGTTGTTCATCAAACTCATCCTAGTAGTTGATTACAAATTGCAGAATGATATACTTGGCTGGTTACAGTAACTGTACTTTATGGACCTTTATTACATGTGACAAAGCTTGCATCCTTTCACAATATTAAATAATCTACCATTATCTTTGGTTGTATTGTAGAGGGGCTTTTTTACTGTGTTAATTTCAGTGTATTTTTAAACGGAATTTCAAAAGAAAATCGATTATTAATTTGGGGATGTACGGCTAGCAGGTGGGCAGCTGCCAAACAGTGTCTGTTCATTAAAATGAAACCGCTGTGACAAAATCTTTCCAAATTTAGTTCTGTTGTTTCCTGTGACTAAATGAAAGTAGAGTTCAATTTTCAAGATTTTAGCTGTTCTTGTTTTTGACTTGTAGACTTTTCAGAAGATTGATTGAATTTTATTTTATGAATATTTGTTATATTCCTTCAATTAATTGATTTCTATGTCATTTGAATTTTTGGAGTATTAGTTCTTTGATATGCTGATTTTAACAATGTACTTAGATTTTGGATATTGGACATTAATAGGTAAATGTCCAAATTTCAAATTTTTCAGTTCTTTGAACACTTTCGTGTTGTGTCACAAGCCTATGCTGTTTCAAATTTCAATCACAATCAAAATTTAGAACTTTTTTAAGCTTCAACTTCAATGTTGTCTTCAGAGTTCAAATTCTGCAGAAAAATCTGGTTTGCTGTCACTGACAGCCTCTTGTTAATGAATGACCTTTATCCTGAATTTGTAAACCTCAAAATCAATAGGATTACCTTTATGGCCTATATCCCTCAGTCATGGTCTTTTGACTTTGAAACATAGTTTACAAGTAAAAGTTTGTGAGTATGTCAAGGATTTAAGGAGCACTGCTAGTGAGAGGTCTTTGCTATTTTGTATGCAGTTGTAAAATCATTGACATATCTCATTTCCATGGCGATCATGTGACCCCACTCCCTTACATGGTCTATTGACATGCTTGCATATGTTACACCTTAAAGGTGATAAGGTCTTAACTAATAATATTGGGTACTATGCCTTTGCGTTAGCAATTGAGCATACCATATCAATTGAGATTATTTGGCCCTGTCCCATCAGTCATGGTCTATTTACTTTGAAACTTTTGTATACTGTGAAAGTACTTTAATTCGTGGGTATCAATATGTTTGAGAACTATGAGGATTAAAATGAACACTTTATCATACTAGCATATGATGCTGCATATCAATAACGAAAATTTGACTTCCATCGATCAAAAATATTGTATGAGAATTAAAAGATCAAAAGTTGTACAGTTTAGGTCATTTAAGATTAAATGGATATAATCATGCATGCAGTTGTAGTTCATATGCCCTGTGACTACTATTATAGTATTCTCAGATTTGGCGTTTTTCAATATATTCTTTAGATCATTACAGTAGTCAAACCTACATCTACATGGATATCTTTCCATGACTTGATTTGGACATTGGTTGTTTTATTTCGTTGGACACTTAAATTCGTGGATAGAGTCATCCACGGAAAACCACGAAAATTGGTACCACATGAATAAAAGTACTTTCACAGTAGTTAACACATTCAAGATTGTGATTATACCAGTTTCAGATGAACCACTGATGGTTTGCCGATGATATTTTGTACACAGTTGTAGAAGCATTAGCACATCTAATGAAAATAATGAATTAAATATTCCAACAAACTTGTTATAGGACTGCATGCAAACTTTGCCAAAACCACAGAATCAAATATTCATGAAAATTTATATTTTGCTCCATCCTTAAAAGTTGGTACCCATATAAAAATTGATTTTTCACAAGTACTAAACATATGTCTCTAATGATTTTCAAATAATAAGCAGGCAAAATTTTTCCTTCTTTGAGTGATCTGCAAAAAAAATGTGTTTTTTCTACGTGACGTCATCAGGCATGGTTGCCTTTTTTAATGCTGTTACAATAGGAAATTCAGAGGAAAGCAAGAAAATTTGACGTCATAATGGATTTTAACCAATGAAGAACTGGGATCAAACGAACCACACATTGATTAATTTTTTTTATATACAATAGGTGCAGAAAGGGATAGATTGACAAAGAATTAGAGAAATATATATATCTGTCAACAGTTTATTGATCTCACTGAAAACGAACCACACGTTGATTATTTTTTTTTTATATACAATGGGTGCAGAAAGGGATAAATTGTGGAAGAATTAGAGAAATATATATATCTGTCAACAGTTTATTGATCTCACTCTTTGTTTGTACAACAGCTTATTACAATAAATAGTGTGTATTTTAAAAAAGCTAGACATGTTGTAGAGACATGGGTATATTGTTGAAGATGGTATGCTGCCCTCTAGATGTTCAATGGTTATTCATGTTTCAAAATAATAGTCCCACCTTTTCAATTAAAACCTTGAATATCTCATCGAAAATCTTATGACCCATACAAAAAAGAATGCATTTTTTACAATTTGATACTTTAAAAAAATCTGAAATTAGGATTAATAATGTTCAGTATTTTATATAACTTAAAAAACAAGTTTTGTGGTTATTATTTTATTTCTGAAATAATTTGTTTATGTGCATCATCAGTTCTTTCTGTATTGTTATCATCAGTGTTTGTTGTTTTGTCGGTGTTATTTTTCACTTTTTCAACATTCTTTACATCAATTTCTCTGTCAGATTTAATCATAACAATGTTTGGAATTTCTTTGGTATTGTCTCTTTCATCATCTGAGCTGTTTGATGAACATTCAGAATATGTGCTTTCATCATCAGTTTCTGTGTACTCCCTGAACTATCAGAACTGTCATCATCACTGTCATGTGGTATTTTTATATTAGAAACATCCTTGCCTAAATTTTCTATGACATCATCAACAATAGCTTCTTTAGTCTGATTTTCTATAAGTGACAAGTCTAATCCAACATCAACTTTTTTAAGATAAAACTATAAATGAAAAGAGAAAAACATAAACATTGTTAGTTATAAAGATAGGACATCGTGTTTTCATTATAAATGTAGTTTATTCTTGTGAACAATTAAGACAATGTTATCACAGATATGTTTTGCATTGTACACCTGAGAAAGAAAATATATTTTTGAAATAATACTAATATATTGAGTTTAACCATTTGCAACTGATTTTTATCATTTGTTCCTATGATGTTCTCTTACACCACTGTCCCAGAAAAGGGGACGGTTGAGCGGTCACAAACATGTTTTTGTTGCTCCTCTCCCAGGTCAGTAGTCTGTAATGTAGTGGTTGTTTTGGTTCATGTTTGTCATATTTGCTTTTCGTAAATTGTATTGTCCTAAATCATGCCCTTTGTTTTCTTATTGGAATATTTCACATTTTGTAATATCTTTTATAGCTGTCTATAAAATATTGGTTTTGCTAATTATTGAAGGCTGTACAATGATCTATAATTGCTGATAAGCACATCATTTTAACTCTGGTGGATAGTCATCTAATTGGCAATCATACATCATCTCCCTATTTTATACAATAACTTGGGTTAAAGGATGGTGTATCACAGCTGTATATTTAGGCCTTACCTTTTTAATTGTCTCAGTCAGAGACTGTAACTGTTTTGAACTGAAAAAAAAAATACATCAAATTATCACACCATGGTCGTGTTCAACATCGTAGCAGCTACGTAGCTGCTATCAATATCTATGTAGAAACTATAGGCTAGCTACACGTTCAATAGACAAAAATCTACATAGCACTATGTAGCAGCTACGATATTGAACACGGCCCATATTCTTTCTTATGTCAGGTAAAAAACATAAGCATGTCATAAATTAATTTTCTTGCAAAAGGTCAATTTTATTTCAATTCATTCATTGTATGAGCTTTTTAAAAAGGTCAGGTGCTGAAAAATAATCAGCTCACTGGTAGTCACTATAATTGTTTAAGCCACTGGTCTTTAGCTTCTCTGCTATCAAATTAGACAAGTCAATTTTCATAATGCATTAAGATGATCTAAGATGTAATAATTTACATATTCAATTTTATTGCACCTTTATCAAATTCAAACAGACCTTTTTAAGAAGATTAGTTAACATGTTAACCATTGGTGGCCTTTGGCTGTTAACTGCTGTTTGGTCAGGTTGTTGTCTCTTTGACACTTTCCCCATTTCCATTTTCAATTTCAACCATCTTTTTGATTATTTTTTTTACATACACATTTATCTTGATAGATATTAGATTGCTATCTAATTGACATACTTCTAGTATATCCTTTATCATGTTTATTCACGTTCAAATATAATTGGGGGAAAATAAAATCTTGTTTATTACTTTATATATTTCAATCAATATTTTCTTTTTTTAAACTGGCAATTTAAATTTGAGTTTAGAGTAAATTTCTGATTTATTCCAAGCTTATACAGTCCTTTTTCCAACCATAAGCAAGACATTTTCCTGTTTGAATAGTTTTACACTATTCATTTTTTGGGGCCCTTTATGACTTACTGTTTGGTGTGAGCCGTGTTGAAGACCACACTTTCACCTACAATGTTTTGTTTTTTTACAAAAGTGACTTGGATGGAGAGTTATCTCATTGGCACTCATACCACATCTTCTTATATCTATTATCTTTCTTATACTGTTTGTAAGACAAGAGTGCACACACTGAAATGTCTCGCCTTCTTTACTTATCATTGATATTATGTTGATAGTCCTAAGTATAAAGCTTGATTACAACTGTCACATATACTTAACATTAACCAAGATAGCTAAACAAAGACCAATGAACCATGAAAATGAGGACAAGGTCAGATGAACCATGCCAGGCAGACATGTACAGCTAACAAAGCTTCAATACAACAAATATAGTTGACCTATTTATTACTTATAGTTTAAGAAAAATAGACCAAAACACAAAAACTTAACACTGCAATGAACCTTGCAATTGAGGTCATGGTCAAATAAAACCTGCGGGACTGACATATAGATCATAATATATTTCCATACACCAAATATAATTGACCTTTGGCATATAATATTAGATAAAAAGACCAAAACTTAAAAACTTAACTTTGTCCACTGAACCATGAAAATGAGGTCAAGGTCAGATGACATCTGCCCGCTAGACATGTACACCTTACAACCATTCCATACAACAAATATAGTAGACCTATTGCATAAAGTATGAGAAAAACAGACCAAAACACAAAAACTTAACTATAACCACTGAACCATGAAAATGAGGTCAAGGTCAGATGACACCTGCCAGTTGGACATGTACACCTTCCAGTCCTTCCATACACCAAATATACTAGCCCTATTACTTATAGTATCTGAGATATGGACTTGACCACCAAAACTTAACCTTGTTCAATGATCCATGAAATGAGGTCGAGGTCAAGTGAAAACTGTCTGACGGGCATGAGGACCTTGCAAGGTACGCACATACCAAATATAGTTATCATATTACTTATAATAAGAGAGAATTCAACATTACAAAAATTTTGAACTTTTTTTTCAAGTGGTCACTGAACCATGAAAATGAGGTCAAGGACATTGGACATGTGACTGACGGAAACTTCGTAACATGAGGCATCTATATACAAAGTATGAAGCATCCAGGTCTTTCACCTTCTAAAATATAAACCTTTTAAGAAGTTAGCTAACGCCGCCGGATCACTATCCCTATGTTGAGCTTTCTGCAACAAAAGTTGCAGGCTCGACAAAAAATGATGAATGACCTACATTTTCATATATTTATTTTAATGTTTAACAGACAAAAACCTGTGATAACATAAATACTTACTCTGCTGACTGTATCCATACACAATAGTCTGTTATATACAGGTCATTGAGTAAGTAATGTGGATAAGTCTCTGAGAAACATCTATGGATATCCAGTAAACATTTCAATAATGTTTGCCTCCCTGAAATTTAAATATATTTGATTCATAAGTATGTCAAGGTGTTTTTGAAATTAGAAAATGAATTCAAGTTTTACATATCCTTAATATTCTATACTTAAAGTATGACCAATTCTCATAATAGGTATTCTGGACAAATATGATGTTCAATGTACCTGTACCAATTATCTAAAGCTTAATACTAGACAAATACAAAAACTCTTACCCCCTTTTAATATCTTTACAGTATCATGATGGACTTTGACAACAAACTCCCAGTTTCTGTACAACGGATAACACAAACATCGTCTATAACAGGCTCGTAATGTTTCTTCTACAGATGTGAATGTCTAATAATTATAAATAAAATAGTTTCATGATAAATTCTGAGTTTATATTTTATTTCAAAATCAAATGTCTTCTATGTCACTGTTCTAAAAGATGACGACAATTATATTTTTCTTTTATTTGACTAAAAAATATCATAAAATATTGTGCAATTACATTTTCTATAAGAAATTAAAATAGATTCAAGGATGAAATACTCAATTAGTTGAAATAAATTTGTCCAAATATCTTATATTATTACATTTGTTGCAATGAATTACATTGATTTCCCAGTTAAATAAAAACCGATAATTTCACATGTGACTCTTTGACATTATACAACAATAGGCGTTGTCAAGACGTCGATAAAGGCGGTTCAAAACAAATAGTGAATGCGTAGAAAAAAGATATAGTTCCTTACATGCTTAACATTAACTTCTTTAAAAAAAGCCATTTGCCAATGTAATAAAAAGAATAACTAATTAAAGAATTCAAATATCGAAAAATATTCAACTCATGACCGAACAACACTGATAATTAACGCATGCGCTATGCGCATTCGTGAATTAATGTGTTGTTCGGTCACTTGTTGAATATTTTTCTCTATTTGTATTCTTTGATTAGTTATTCTATAACTTATTGATGTATATTGAATTTTAAGAAAACATACATCCAGCCAAGACAGTGTAGAACTTAGTTTACTGATGGTCCATGATGATTCTACCTGTAACAGAATGAAATAAGGTTAATGAACTATTCAGCTTTTTTCACAAGACATTTTTTTTTTCTTCATTTTTGCTGATCCTGTTTAAATTTTTGGCTTTACAAAAATAAAAAATCTTAGTTATTTCATTACATTGTATTCAGGGTTTCCCCTGGGTCAATTATTTTTTTCGTCACCTCTTTCGCCAAAACGATATATTTTTCGCCACTTTATTATTTTTTTCGCCAAGTAACATAAATATATTTTTCCTGTTGTGCCCTTTGGTACTAAGAAGAAATTTTTACAACAAAACAAAAGCTTTTATCACATGAAATTGATCCCTCATTTCATGTGTAGTCATTACATTGAAGGGTTACTCTCATTCGAGGGGTTGTTCCCAGCCTTTTGGATAGATTTTTTCATAACGACAGTTTTCTTTTCTTGACCATCGTAAATGAAAAAGTTGAGACGTACAACTATGCTTGAAACACATGCATGTGTCACTCAAACGGCTTTATTAAAGTCAAAGGATAAAAGGATTAAAGTTTTAAATCGGAGATTTTTCTTGCTTTTGAACAATTTTTGTCACAACAACATTTTTCTTTTCAAAACTATCTTTAAAGGGAGCGATGTCAAAAGTTTGCTTCAAACACGTGCGTTGCAAAGATGTAAATAAATTCTGTATGTGACATTTATAGCGGAAGCCATTTGACCATATCATTTTGTGAAACAATTCAATCAACACCTTTATTAATTAGTCCTTTGTTGTCGATAGCTATAAAATGCAATCAGCTGATTATTGATTTTCTGTCTAAATCTTAATGAGGTCAAGGTGAATTTCGAGTATTGTCTGATCGGGTAAAGTCCGAGAAACTCGAAAAAAAGTAAATAAACAAGATGGAGGAAAATAAATCGGTTTATATATTTCTTTCGCCAAATTCTTTCGCAAATGACGAATTTTTATCGCCACAATTATTATTTTTTCGCAAATTGCGAAAATGGCGACCGCCAGCGGAAACCCTGATTGTATTTACTCATATATGAGATAATAAGTCATGAACTGTATGAAAATTGTAGCAATGATATACAATATTTTAGTTTGTTGACTTAAGTAAATACCTATATAAACGAAAAGAAAATCAGAATTATATATAGTTCTAGAATTACATATCGAAACCTTTCAAC
The DNA here is from genome assembly GCA_019925275.1 of Mytilus edulis. NCBI lineage: Eukaryota > Metazoa > Mollusca > Bivalvia > Mytilida > Mytilidae > Mytilus > Mytilus edulis. The sequence goes on from CM034349.1 coordinate 39,051,720, forward strand.
AATAATATTTATGTTTTGTTCTTAGAACATTTTGTGCTCTTCATTATGGTTCAGACATTTGTCATTTTTCTTGGAATGGTTCTGCCCTCAAATAAGAGAACAATAATTGTAAGAAACATTGCAACTATTAAATTCTGAGGAAAGTGAATGTAAACAATTTTATACTGTGAGCCTTACTAGCTTGTTTAAACCTAAATGGGGGTCTCATTGGAGGGTGTCGATCCTGGATCCCGCTTACTGTTTTGTCACATTCCCGTTTTCCGCTTACACTATGTATGTAAGCAATTCTCATTTTTTTGTCATTTCCGGCTACCGCTAGACCTCATTTCCCGTTTTCACAACACAATAATTTGACTTTCACGTTTCACGCTTACAAAAAATCGCCAATCCCGCGTCACGCTTAGGCCCCAATGAGACCCACCTAAATGATGATATACAAAACTTACATTGTGTTCCCCTTCTGTGCTTCTAACATCATAACAGTAGGCAAATATTATATCTACTAAACCTAAATATGTTGATATCTTATTATCTATTAAATCTGTATAAATCAGTTAAGGTAATAGAGTGGGGTGCTCATTTTCGCCGTGGACACAATTTCGCCGTTTAAGGATTTTGAGGTGGAAAAACTTCAAAGGATGACTGAAATGGAAGAAATGTACCCGTTAATTATACTTTTATAACAAATATAATTTTTTTTTAAACTGAGACAAAATTGCGGCTTCTACCGAAAATGACAGAAAAACGGACAACGATTTTCGGACAATTTCCTGAATAAAAAACATGATTTCAAAGAAGTATTTCTAAATAAATATTTGACTGAATGCCCTAATTTTGAATTCTTTATACCTTTGAAATGTCTGCTATTCATCTATAATGCAATTGATTTGATAACAATTGTTAAAAGCTGCGGTTATTTGGTTTTAAATAGATGTGTAAAAGGGCGAATATGTGTCCCCCATTGACAAAACATCCGGAAATTTCAAACACCCTTTAATCTAACTTTTCAGATGATTTTCTTAAAACAAACCGGTTTTCAAGCTTAAGTATATTTTGCATTTGAAGTTATCTTCATATAGAAATATCAGTATACTTCAAAAACATTTAGACCTGAACATAAACTGTAGAAAACATGGAAATATGTGGCGAAAATGAGCACCCCACTCTATAGTATTTAAAATGAAAATATATAGCTTATTACTTTGAATTCTTGGGCTGCTGTTTAATGGGATTTTGCAATGTATCTCATCTTATCTATAAACACACATCAATTGTAACTAATACATTGTAGTGATACAAACTGTTAATTCAAATCTCAATGTTATACTAGTCTACTCATGTCACCAAAGATCAGGTTGTCTTACTGCAATTAGATATGAATTTCAAACTAAATTCTTTGACAAGCAAAGGATACATTCTTTCTTTGGTAAATTCCTCATCATTTCTTTGTCTTCATCAGTAAAGCTTTCTGAAAAAAATTAAAAACTTCATAAAATCCCAAACTTCAAATTTCATTACTGCTAGATATCTTTCTTAAACACCTTGACATATTTCCCATACTAATTAATCAGTTGTATATTTACTAATAAACATAGATTCAGATTCAATATTTTATTATAGTCTCACCACATACAAACATAAAATGAGATTCACATACATAGATTTAAAACATTAAAACATTTGCATTGCATGTACCAATCTTAAAAAGATTTATGAGAGACTTTTAAGATATACATTGTATTATATACATATAAACATATTTTTACAATTTATAATTAAAATTCACAATATACATTTTTACTAAATGATAGTAAAACATTTGTTTCATTAAGAACTAGTGAAATAAAATACTATTTCTTCTTAATAAAATATTGTTGCAGGTTTTGGCAACTATAGCAGCAACTTGCCATTACTAAATAAAAATATAAATTTTTCATTATCTGATAAAAGGTTAAAATGTTCATTAAAATGTACCGTTTCATGTATCATGATTTGTCTTAGATCCACATACAATGGGCATTTTAAAATGACATGTAGTTCATCTTAACATATCAAATGGGATTGGAACCATACTCTTTTTTTTTTTTTACTTTTCCAGTCCATTAATGAACAAAACATAATTTCTTTCCTAGAATATTTTCAATGAAAATAACACTAAAATATAAATTTTGTGCATCCAAAGCCTTTTTCAGGATTTAGCTTAATCAGGAACATTCCAACATAAACATTTGAATGTCAGGAATGAATTCATAATTAGGAATGTTAGGAGCTATATTACCAATAGGAACCTAAAAAGAATACATTTGTACCCAAATCAATCTTATTCAACTGTGCAGGAGAGTATATTCATTCAGAGATGCTTAACAATATATTTTGAGAAAAAATTGCTAATCACCTGACAAACATGAATTATAACTTAATAAATCCCTGACAGCATCATCTTCATACAAATCTGCTCTGAAACAGAGAACATTATAATTTCAATATTTTTCCTTAAAAATGTGCACCACAAAAGTTAATTTTTCATTCAGTAATACATATTTCATAAAGAACATGAAATGTTGTTTTCGCTCATTTGTTATTCAAAATAAAGAAAATCTACACATATTGTGACAATACATTCAAAATGTAAGAAGTGTATCACACAGACTGTACATTGCTTTAATCTGTACACACTTAAGGAATGAACATTACAACTTACAAATAATAATCTTCATCAAATTTCTGTTGTTCTGCCATTTCTCTTTTCTCTCTCCTGTCACTGACACTACATTGGTCTGGATTCTTTAAGTCTACTATTTCAATAATTTCATCCTGTAATATAAAATAGTTTTATAAAGTTTCCCTATAGGACTATGGACATTTGTCATTATCACCAGAATATACAGATAGGCATGTTAATTGGAAAATGTTTATCTTCCATATTTTCCATTTTAATTTCATTAAATTAAGTTTTGTATATTTTGTTTTCCCCAAGATCTGTGATAATTGTAAAACAAATAAACAGCTGCGCCATGAGCGCATGATACGCCCGACGTCTTGTGTGGAAGTTTTATGCAATAATCATAAATAGTTTCTGAGAAAGTTTTAAGCAATAACCATATATTGTTTTTGAGACACGGCGGGACATGTGAAACCCCTAACCCTGTTTTTTTTTTTTGAAAAACTAAATATCACTAAAATAAAATTTTGAATCAAAACCAAAAAGTATACAGATCTTCAGATTAATATAACAAAGAAGTGTGTAAAGTTTTAAGCAATAATCATAAATTATTTTTGCGATACCGCGCGACATGTAAAAAAAACCCTCCCCTGTTTAACAAAATACTCAATAACTCCAAAATAAAGTTTTGAATCATCAACAAAAAGTATACAGATCTTTAGATCAATATAACAAAGAAGTGTGTAAAGTTTTAAGCAATAATCATAACTTGTTTTTGAGATACGGCACAACATGTAAAAAAAAAACTCCCCTTTTTTACAAAATACTCAATAACTCAAAAATGAAATTTTGAATCATCACCAAAAAGTATACAGATCTTTAGGTTAATTAAACAAAGACATGTGTAAAGTTTTAAGCAATAATCATAAATCGTTTATTAGATATGGTGCGACATGTAAAAAAACCTCCCCTTTTTTACAAAATACTCAATAACTCAAAAATGAAATTTTGAATCATCACCAAAAAGTATACAGATATTAAGATTAATATAACTAAGAAGTGTTTAAAGTTTTAAGCCATAATCAAGAATCGTTTTTGAGATACGGTGCGACATGTGAAAAAAACACACCCTGTTTTAGTTACAAAGTGCCCAACTCAAAAAGTTTTAATCTTATTTTCACCAAAAAGTATACAGATCATTTGACCATCATAAGAAACAACTATCTTAAGTTTCATGAAATTTGGATAAGTCATTCTCAAGTTACGGTGCGACATGTTTACGCCAGACAGACAGACGGACGGACACCAGACATTTGTATACCATACGTCCCGTCAAAATTTTGACGGGCGTATAAAAATGATTCCACTTCCTGGTTGTGTTTTTTTTAAACTACAGGCATAAAAAAAATGTATAACAAAAGTAGTAATTAGCAACAAAGGAGATTTCAAAATGAGAGACATAAAGATACATAAATTAAAGCATTGACACATCAAAGGTGCATTTAATTACCAATGATACCTTGGTCTGGGGATTTTTTACCTAAAAATCTGCAATAAAATTGTCAGAAGTTCCACAGGTTCCAGTATGACAATGATCGTTATAATACTGAATCTCTATGGTATATCTGACAGTTATGTACTTAGATTTATAAGAATCTGAATATCCTTTATAAAGAAAATTCATATACAGTACATTCCGGTTATTTGCATAGCCTATTTGTCAGACGAAATTATGCAATAAAGCGGAGTATGCTTATCCGAAATGCCAATTACGGAGTCAAATAACATCGGTAGTGCAGATCAGTAAAGGAAATCCCTGAAGAAAGATGAACGTCCATAATCCACTTACAACATATGGAATGCTTATTTATTCTAATAAAAGTTATTTGTCTGGTATCATACATTTTATTTCATTGTGCATTCTTTCAATAAAGTTTATAAACACATTTTGTTTTTAGTTTATTTATGTACCGACTTTTCCTTTACCTGTGATACGAAAATAAAATTGTTCTAAAAATAGATTTGTTTCTTTGACCCGGATGTACACATTACATTGTTACGCTTTTGTTTAAAACAAACTGTTTAACAATGGTACACAGTTTATAATCATTTTAAACAATAAATGTGTAATGAACTGCCTTTGATATATGCAGCATTTACCGATTGCACAGTGATGTAACACTGTTACTTTAACCTCGTTCGTTTCATATATGCAAAGCAGTTAAAACAGGTAATGGGGCCCTGTACGGGTTATTTGCTGGACACGAGTGTTGAAAGTTAGAAAATATAATAATTGGAAGTAAATGTTCTTTTAAAAAAATATTAAAAATGAAAGATTGATTTATAAAATTCTTCAACCATATATAAATGTCCTGTAATATTTAACATAAATGTAGATCGCCCCTAGCCGAATTACGAGATTAACCCATTGGATAATGATCGATAATTAGCTGCATTAATGTTTTAAAAATTCACCAAAACAATGTTTGAAACCGAATCAATAATTAACACCTTTGGAAATAGAAGATCATAAAATGGTTGTGTTTTTACAATCAGCTGATTGACATTTTTATGACCTCGAGGCTTAAAATAGAATATGGGAAACTTTACCTGTATACACATCGAGGACTTTTTTATAATCATATAAAAACGAAAGAAACTGTTTTAAAATTTTATTTAAATAACACAGAAGTAAATGTGAAATAATAACGAAAATAATGATGCATTCAAGAAAAATATACTTACCAAATTGCCGTTTCCGGTCAAAAATCTTGTCAGTTTTAACTAAGCATGACAAGCTGGCGATTATTTTCTATGCAATTAACCGAAATGCCACTTGTAAGGCTATGCATATAACCGGACAATTTAACATTAGATGAATGGAAAATGGTTTTGTACAGGAGAAAAGTATTCAATTAACCGAATTATGCTATTAAGCGGTATGCAATTAAGTGGAATCGACTGTATATATTCTGACATGTTTACCTGTAGTCTAGTGAACACTCCTGATTTCTGATTAGCAAAGCCATATTTAGGACAGTCTAAGGATAATTCTTTTTCAGTATAAGGGGTCTGTTCTATATGCCAATCAAACTCCTCCTCTTCTTCCTCGTCAGCCTGTGTACCATCATTTGATTCATCTGTAGCAAAAATCCAAAATCAATTTCCGGAACAGCAAGTACAAGGTTTTCAAAGTGTTCAAATAATTTGCAATTGTGTTGTTCAAATAATAATTAGGAAGGAGTACCAATGCATGATATTGTTAAACATATAAATAAAGAAATGTGGTATGGTTGCCAATGAGACATCTATCTATAAAAAATCGAGGATGTGAACGACTAGTTAAAAGATAAAATATTAAATGTAAAACAAAACTGTATTTAACATCTTATCAGATTTTTTTCCCCATTGGAAAGTTACTTCTACTGAGGTATGTTCACTGTTATTTTCATTTCCATTTAACAGTTTAAATTACATAAACTGACAACAATCAATTTGGAAGTCTGGAATTTTCCAATTTTTAATCTTTACTTTTCAAAATAGATAGACATGTGTGTCAATTTGTGAACATGTCTACCTAACTTCAAAAACAAAATTTTGTATGATGTACTACCTACATTGTATGATGTAGACATGCTCCAATAATATTATCCCTGAAAATATTTGTAGTAATAACTTACTCAAAACTTCAATCAAAGGTGACTGACCAGTTGTCTGCCCTTTATTAGTTAGTAGTTTTGTAATCATGTCTAACCCTTCAAACAATTCTCCTGGAGTTTCTTTAGGTACTGTTACTGTAAATGATCCTACAATAGTCATAATAAAAACTGAAGAGCTGTAAACAAAATCAGGAGCACAAGAGATGCCTCACATGCTTTCCAGGAAAATCAAACATAAGATTTTTTTTCTGTACATACTACCATATTACATGTATTATGTTCTTGTAAGGAGGTATAGGTAAATCATGAATTTAAGTGTTTAAAGAAGTGCAAAATCTGTTGCAATCTCCAGAGTTGATGTAGGCTTTGAATTCAATGTTTTGGTGACATGAAAGCAATTATTAAGAAGCTTTTAATATTAAAATAATCAAAGATGACCAAAAAAATCATTTTACATCCTTTTAAAAAATCTTTGCATTTTACCTGGTCCACAAGGACATAAATTCTAAATTTATATCGACTGGCATGCCTGTTATACATTGTTATAAGGAGATTGAATATTTACTTTATCAAAAACATATATTAAAGCATTGATTTACTGTGAAAGAACTTTAATTTGTGGGTATCAATTTTCGTGCTTTGAAGAAAGTTACAAGTTCGCCGGATTCTTAAATTCCTGGATTTCAAATTTTTGAGAGGAAAAAAGTGCTAGTATAAGTGATTTTTTTCATGACAGTCATCATTTTTTAAAACAGATCATCCAGCATTAGGAGACTGTGTTTCAGACGATTGAGTGATAATTTATGACCTTTACATTGTAGCAAAATAAAGTGTTCATTTTAATCTATAGGTTTGCAACTTATTCTGTAATTCACAAACACATGTATTACCATTATCAGCATCATATTTAGCTTGTTCTCTTCCATCCTCTACAATATTCCCTGGTAATGATAATCTAAAATACATAAAGTACACATATCTATTGATAAAGCAGACAAATAATTCAGTCCTTATAATTCGGTAAAAACTCTAATTTGGCATTAAAATTAGAAAGATCATATCATAGGTAACATCTATAATACTAAAATTACGAGGTCCAATTTGTCAGCCGTCATCGGGTAAAAACGACAAATCAAAGAATTCAACTCTATATATAGCTAATATAGGACAATAGTGTAGATCAAAAATTACACCACTCCAGACCCTTTTGTTTTCCACATAATTAATATTGCCAATAATTAACAAGTTCCGGGTCGAATCCGATACCGATACCAATAATATATTCACCTGTTACCTATTACCTTATCTGTACGTTCCGCATTTGACAGGCTCACCACCAAACGGTGTATTTATGATTTTGCTATATACACGGGTCATAACCAAAGGGTACGTTCCGCATTTGACAGGCGCACCACCAAACGGTGTATTTAGGATTTTGCTATATACATTGTACACGGATCATAATCAAAGGGCCGACACTACTAAATTCAATCTTTGTCAAATTTTTCGCTATTGTAGTTTTATTCAGCAATCAGCAAGACTTTCTAAGATAACTAATATGGGACAATGATGTTGGTTAAAAAATACTCCATTCCTGGATAGCCAGGACCTTTTGTTTTCCAAATAATTAATATTACCAATAATTGACAAGTTCCAGGTCGACGGGTTCAAACAGAAAGATCTGAAAGCAGAGACTGAAAACTGTGTATCTTATAATCGACATGACTTTATCAGATGACAATACCAATTACTAAAATTAGGCTTAGGCATAGTTGTATACTTTAATTCAGTTATGGACCAGCGATATCACGGGTGTGTACTTGTGTGTACTAAGTTTCAAGTTGATTTGACTTCAACTTAATCAAAAACTACCTTGACCAAAATCTTTACCCTGAAGCGGGACAGACGCATGAATGAAAAGAAGAACTAACAGACGGACGAACTAATGCACAGACCAGAAAACATAATGCCCATCAATGGGCCATAAAAACCTTCAATCAATTATTCCAAATTAGCTTAGGATTTACCTAACTTAGTAAAATTGATCTGATTGTTGATTGATCACCTCTTCTACAGGGCACCATACAAAATCCAGGATTGGTAAAGAGTACTTATTGTTGAAGGAAATCAGTGTCACGGAATAGAAGTTCCTTCATAAAATAAGTTCCAAAAGGAAAATATATTCTGGAATATTATTTCTATAGGAATAAATATTACAGTGTAAGTTCCAAACGGAATAAATGATATAGAATATTTTTCCAACCGGAAAAGATATTATGACAATGTTTATAACAAAGTTTCAATTGCAACTTCTGTTAGACTGAACAAATATATGTCGACATTGCAAACAAAGGAAACATAATTTTTCATTTAAATGTGAACAAAATTATCTAACCCATGTCAACCAATTTAATTAATTCACAGATACAGGTTATAAAATTGTTATGTCTGTATTCTTACTGAAATCATTAAGTTCCAACAGATTTGATTATACCTGCAATTAACAATGTACAAAACACAGATAACACATATATTATGAAAATTTACCTCAGAAAATATGGTTTTGAGTGAAATCTGAACTCATTTCCTTCTATAAATATTTCTGTATCTGTTATCTGAAAAATAAAAGAAGAAACAATCTTTTTGTTTTTCATGTATGCTTCAATTTAGAACTCCTTTTCAAAAAATTTAGATAGAAAAAAATTCTGATTTTTAAAATATAACATACCAGCTCTCATGACTCTAGGCGGATTTAGATGGTTTTTTAAGGGGGCTTGGGCCCCCTGTTTGTGGGAATAATTTGTTTGATGACATAAGTATTCACTGAAGCATGACGTGAGCAGGCCCCCTCTTAGGCAGTCAGTGGGCCCCCTTCATGAAAATTTCTGGATCCATCACTGCATACAACATCTTCTTTAATACATGTATATCTAAATACATTTTGTACTCATAGTTCATTCTATATAAATTCAATTCAATAATAAATTCATTTGTCTTGTTAAATTATATATACAGTAACATACTTGACATTTTTAATGGTTACTATCTTACCCTTGCATATGGTGCTTTGATAATGATGGTTATAAAGTCATCATCTTGTTTGATTTCAAATGCTGGAGTCAACATATTTGCCTGGTTGTGGTTGGTGTTTAAGAGGTCTGACAGCTGTTTGAAATATATGTAAAGAACACAGATATATAATAGATTAATAAAGATTTATAAGCATTTCAGAATTCAAAATTCAAAACAGCACCATCACAAATACTGATTTCATGTTTTTAATTTTATATCACCACGATCCTTTACACAAAGAAGTTTCATTTTAACTTTGAAAATTGCAATCCCCTTTCTACCTTTAGTTTGTTATGCCCTTAAAAAGTCAAATTTTTGTCAAGTCTTGTACATTTTACACTTGTAATCATATCGCGGGTGTGTACTTGTGTGTACTAAGTTTCAAGTTGATTTGACTTCAACTTAATCAAAAACTACCTTGACCAAAATCTTTACCCTGAAGCGGGACAGACGCATGAATGAAAAGAAGAACTAACAGACGGACGAACTAATGCACAGACCAGAAAACATAATGCCCATCAATGGGCCATAAAAACAGAAAATGGACCAGAAAATGGAGAGTTAACATCAGCATTGAAAAGACAGAAGTATGCATGTTCACCAAAAAGAAAATCAGTAAAGAGGATAAAACAATCCAATTAAATGGAAAAGAGCTAAATTATAACCCAAACCCAAAGTTACTCGGAGTAATATTGGACGAGAAGATGACGTTTGGGAAACACCTAGAAACCCTGGAAAAAAGAGCAAGCAGAAATCTGACCATATTACGAGAAGTAAGACAAATCAGTAAGATGAATACCAAAAAACTATTACAATTGTACTTTTGTCTAATAAGATCTGTGGTGGAATATAGCTGCCCAGCTTGGCAGGTAGCTGAACAAAAAGACCTCCAAAAACTGGATAGGCTACAGAGGAAAGCGCTCACTCTGTGCCTATATATGCCATCAACATCAGGCAGAGCAGCTTTAGAAATTGAGGCTGGGGTTTTACCAATAGACCTGAGAATCGAAGAGATTGCTTTAAGAGAAATTGCAAAAATCCAATCAAAGTCCATAAAAGAACCTATTAAACAACAATTAATAAATTACCAAGAAGAAATAGGCCATGACATCCATATAACACCAATGGGCAAAGCGCTATGTCAATCATTTGAAATGGAAAAAGAAACTGGCATTAACATCAATTTAATAGAGCCGGAATTTACCTATAGACTTGGAGAAACATCAAGGACAAAAACAACACCATCATACTGGAACAGACTCGGCAGCTCGAAATCAAGAACATCAGAACAAAAGAAATTATGCATAACAGTCATGACAGAATTAATAGGTCTTTATCTCAAAAACAGGACGTTTCGACTTACCCGAACATCCGCAACCTCAATCGTAACAGCAATAACAAAATTAAAGTACATGGAGGAAAATACATGGAGGAAGATACACATAGGGCGTAATATGCACCAATGAGAAGAGTTGTGCCATAAGGCCATAAGATTGAGGATTGAGGATAATCATGGTAATCTTGCTTTCAATAATGGATTTTTTAATAATGCTTATTTTCAATTTCATCTGTATATGCACAGGCACTTGTTTCTATCCATACGAACGTCGACTATCCATATAAATAGTGGATTAATTTATATGGATAGTCGACCTTCGTATGGATAGAAACAAGTGCATGTGTGTATATGTTCATAATATAAAGAATACTTATTAATAATATACGAAGTTTTCGAAAATAACGCCTAACGTTACATCAATATTATATAGAACTTATATCAAGTTTGGCTTAGTAGTTAGAAAAAAACTTTTACCTAGCTTTTGTCACCTTGTAGACTGTCGTTATCAGATGGTCAATATCAAGTAAAATAAAATATTTTTACAAGCACATGTCGGAAGTAAACAACAGTGTCTAATTTGAAATCAATGACGGTTACCGCTGTTATGAATCCGAATAAAATGCACAAAAAAGATGACACCAATAGTAATTCTGTGAATAGAGGTGTTCAAAATTAAAACAGTTTTTATAAACATAGATCAAATGTGCTGTCTACTGATAAGTCCCGAGTTTAAATGATCATTCCCTTATACATACTGGTAATGTTAGCAAGTATAAAAAAAAAAAATATCCTTTTGTTCGTCAGTCCTATCTATTAAAACAGTAGTGAAAATTTAACACAAAAGTCAATTTTTTAGTCACAAAAGTCATTTTTGTCACAAAAGTCAATTTTGTCTGCACAATGACAAAAGTCAATTTTGTAGACAAAATTCAATTTGTGTTTATTTTTGTGTAGACAAAATTGACTTCTGTCACAAAAGTCAATTTTGTGTTAAATTTTCACTTCTCACGGTCTAACAAAACTCAATTTTGTCTCCACAAAAAATAATTTTAATTACAAAATACCAAAATGCTAATTTAATCAACATGTTAATTTCGTACAAATTCAATTTTGTCTCACAAAATTGACTTTTGTGTTTTAATTTCCATATCAGGTAACACAAGTCAATTTTGTATGCAAATAAGTTTATATTTGCATACCTATTTGACAAAATCACTGAAATGAATTTTGTCTACAAAAATAAATTTTGTCATTACAAAATTGAAGTTCTCATAAAACAAGTCTGTATCACATAGTTTTGCAAGACAAAAATGATTTTGTTATGACAGAATTGAATTTTGTGTACACAAAATTGATTTTGATTACAAAAAGTTCAAGTCCCATTCGGCGCCCCGTATTATAAGACTTAGCGTTATCTTTGATTTACAATACTCATAAAGATATCGTACATAACGTTGATGTATAAAATCGAAACCAAAATACAGCGGCAAGTATTACAGTATAGAACAGCATGGTTTCATCACCATTCCTATAACATAAATTGGCGGATCCAAAAGGGGAAAGGGGGGTCCGAGGGTTGGAAAAGAGGAGCGAAAGATACTCCAGAGGGACAGTCAAAATCGTAGAACGAAAATAAACTGACAACACTATGGCTAAAAAAGAAAAAGACATAGACAAATAATAGTAAATAACACACATTATTCTATATTGATAAAATTGAAGTAGGGTTTTCTATATGAATGGGATTTAGAATGTATAAGCATATTCACCTGCGGAAAAAGCATATTCACCGCACAAAAACGTCGCGTGCTTTACGTGTATAATTTTGGTAAAAAGACGTTCGATGTACAATTAGTTTTGGTCAATAATTGACACATACATTTCTCTCGGAATATGGAATAAAGCCATTAATGTGTTTTGTTTCGATAAATATATGGTTTTATTGACTTTTGAAAAACTGATATCACTTCGGCTGTTAGCCTCAGTGAATGTCGATTTTCAAAAGTCAATAAATCTACATATTTTCTCCATTAAAAGACAGCAATTGTGTAACATAGGAAACTAAAAGCTAAGCAACACGAACCCACCAAAAACTTGGGGTGTTCTCAGGAGCTCCTGAAGGGTAAGCAGATCTTGCTCCACATGTGGCATCCGTCGTGTTGTTCTGACATGTTATTACAAATCCGGTAAATAGTCTAATTCGGTAGGTCACATTCGTAAAAAGGGAAGGGGATTGTAGTTACGACATATGGAATATATCCGACATCATCTGTGAGACGGTAATTCTATAACTGTCAACCAACTCGTGATGGCGTCCGTAAAATTTACGAAGGCTTGATTTCAACCTTACAATTTGGAACTCTTGGTTTAATAGCTTCCTTGTGATTAGCAAAGCTCTATCAAGAAATCATGATAGGAAAAACAAGCCCAGGAATATCGTATCAATTTAGAGATAGAAAACTCGTATGCAGGCGCTGCTGGAGTGTTGCTGCATTCGAAATGGAAAGTTCCCAATTGGGAAGATGAAATCATCTCTTTTGTAACCCCCTTTTGGTTGACGACCAATGCCTTTGAAAAGGGACAAATGGTTAGACGCCACTTTCAAAAATGAATGGATCCGCCTCTGACCTGCTTGCCTTTAGTAACATTAAGCGCTTTTGGAAATGCTGTTTTGTGTTACTGTGTTTTACTGCATGGAACCTGTTTTCAACTATATACCTCAATTCAAATGCATTGATCGTCTAAAAGGAGGGTTCCAACCCCTGGACCCCCCTCTTTTCGATCAAACACTGATACGCCTGTGCTATGTCTAGAACTATAGCTATAGGTGATGCTCAGTCAGTTTAAACATATTTATTAATACTCAGTTATACTTCATGTTTGTGTCCTTTCGGTAAAGTGATGCTGACAGTTCTAAATAGTGTATCTTTTTTGTGAACAACTTTTCTTAATTCAGAGTTTGACATTGTACAGATTTTTTAAACCGGTATATTGACTTCAATATGTCTATTCTTTCTTCTTTTTATTTGTTTTGGTGTTTTGTCATCATCCCATTCACATATATTCCCAACTCATTTTATACAAATTGCAAAATTGAACAGAAATAAATGATGACAACAGATCAGACTCATTGTAATAGGTGGATTGTCTAAAATTTAAATAAATATGAATCAACATACCACAGCATTAACTAATACAAAGCTTTGTGTATTTTGTAGTCGATCAAGAAGCCAGAAATTCAAGATAGAGTATGATACAGTGGAAAACGTAGACAGGACAGGGAATGAGTAAGTCTAGTTTTTCTTTATACAAATAGGAAATATGAGACATTATCAAATTTAAGTTGTTTTTGCAAAAAAAGTCCCAAAACCATAAAGTACAGCAAAATATACCGTATTACAACATCCTTACGACAATGTATATTTTCGACAAAAAAAAACAAACCCTCCCAAACCGGACATGAAATTTCAAACTAAATGAAATTTACAAAAACTTAAGCAAGGGTACTGATACATACCATTCAACACAGAATAGACGAAAAAAAATCAGACAAACGAACACAATGCCATCGAGTATAGATACAAAGTTCAATAACTAAATAGAAATATACGAAAATAAAAAAATGTATGATTTGATTTGATTTTTGATGTTTTAACGCCACTTTTAAGCACTGCATTTAGGCTGTTTCGTGGCGGCCAGTTTTTATTGGCGGAGGAAGCCGGAGTGCCCGGAGAAAACCATCGACCTTCGATAGGAAAACTGACAATCCTAGTCAATTACGATGGCGAGTGCACCCACACGAGCGGGTTTCGAACTCACAACCTCAGTGTTGACTGGCTAGTGATTACAGTAGTAACTACTTAGACCGAGGCCCCAAACATGCATGATAATAGTGGTATACTACATTGTAATTCGACTGAAAGTCAGGGTGTTAAAACATGGCAACAAATTAGGTTATCCTCTAAAAAATATATACATTTAATGAGGAACTTCTGATTTCATCAAATGGTAGCACAAACAAGTATAAAAGACAAATGACCGAAGCGAACACTGTCATTATTGATGACACCCGACTATATTTTGGTAGAACTGGTAGAACAAATGTGATGACACCAATTTATGAAAATGAACTAGAATCCGACAAGTGCATTACAGGCGAGTGTATTGACTCTTGCTGCACATGCCGTAGGTCCGAATAAGAACTTAGTTTTCTTGATCATGAATTTGAAGTTGAGGGTAATATGTTTGAACTATCTTTAGAAAGCAAGCAAACTGAAAATTGCTTTAGAAATGAGGAGACACAAAGGAACGAGCTCCAAATACATGCAAAAAGATCGAAAATTCCTGTTCCAGTAAAACTGCCACAATTGCTAGCTAACAAGAAAATGAAATACGAGGTAAGTCGCCCTCTACTCCAGTAAAACTACCACTAACGTTACTTCTACCAAACAATAAGATGAAATACGTGGAAGATTCGTACTCAGAGACGCTAAAGCTCCAACCATTGTTACGAAACAAGAAGATAATATACGCAAAGAACTCTCCGACACTACTCTCAAACTACCACCATTGTTACCTGATAAAGAGCAAACATGCAAGCAAAAACACCCCTTCACTAATCGCCCTATTACTCCAAAACGGCTTAGCCGTATTTGGCACAACCTTTTGGAATTTTGGATCCTCAATGCTCTTCAACTTTGTAATTGTTTGGCTTTATAAATATTTTGATATGAGCGTCACTGATGAGTCTTATATAGACGAAACGCGCGTCTGGCGTACTAAATTATAATCCTGGTACCTTTGATAACTACTTCCACCATTACAGAACTTGCCGCAAAACATAATAAAGACATTAATTGTAAACAAGATCAGGGATGAAAGCAAAAATAAAAGTAAAGTTATGTCAACAGAATCAATGTCTAAACAGCACCACAGCAACCAGCTGAGACAAAAGCTTCCAGTAAAGTTTTAGATATGACCCCAGAATTAGGCTCTAAAAGGGTAAGATGGGAAACTAAGTATAGGACTTTTAAGCTGCAAAAGACATCTCGTAAAAATTACTACCCCAGTGATAGAACGATTTTCCAGGCTGCATATTTCATCTGGTAAAAAATGCTATATCCCTAAAAGCAAATGGGATAAAGTAAGCAAAATGGTTTATGAAAGATACTGCACCAAACGAACACAAAACAGGGATGAAGGAAAGCAAACAGACAGAGAAAAACAAGACAGATACCCGGAACCAAATCAAATTCATACATTGTCACAAAATATAAAACAGACATCTATTGAAAATAAGGTCAGGAATGATAAGGAAGAGAAAGGTTAAGTTATTTCTACGCAATCAACGTCTACATCAGCTCCACAAAAAACTGCTGAGACAACAGCAAACGGTGGAACTTTTGATATGAACTCAGAATTAGCTTTGAAAAGGGTAAAATGGGAAAATAAGTTTCCAACTTTTAGTCTGCAAAATGCATCTAGTAAAGATTGCTTCATCTCTGAGAGAAAGTACCAACACAAAAAAGGAATGTCAAAAAGCAATCAGAAATAGAAAAACCAGACAGCTACCCAGCACCAGATCAAATTCATACTTTGCCACAAAACTTAAAAAAGACATTAATCGTAAAAAAGATGAGGAATGAAAAGAAAGATAAAAGTGAAGGTGTGAAATCAATGCCTTTATAAGCTCCACAGCCGACTGAAAGGACATCTTTCAATAAAATGTCTGCATCAACACAACAGCAGAGTCATGAGACAACAGATTTCAATAAAATGTCTAAATCAATACAACATCAGGCCGATGAGACAACAGCTATCAATCAAATGTCTAAATCAATACAACATCAGGCCGATAAGACAACAGCTATCAATCAAATGTCTAAATCAAGACAACATTAGGCTGATGAGACAAAAGCTTCCAATAAAATGTCAGAAACAGCACAACAACAGGCAGATGAGACAACATAATTCAATAAAATGTCTAAATCAATACAACAGCAGGCTGATGAGACAAAAGCTTGCAATAAAATGTCAGAACCAGCACAACAACAGACTGATGAGACAACAGCATTAAATAAAATGTCTGTCTAAATCAGCACAACAACAGGCCGATAAGACATCAGCTTCTAATAAAATGTCAGAACCAGCACAACAGCAGGCCGATGAGACAACAGCATTAAAAAAAATGTCTAAATGAGCACAACATCAGGCTGCTGAGACAGAAACTGACAATGAAATGTCTAAATCTACACAACAGCAGGTTGATGAAACAAAAGCTTCCAATAAAATGTCAGAACCAGCACAACAGCAGGCTGATGAGACAACAGCATTCAATAAAATGTCTAAATCAGCACAACATCAGGCTGCTGAGACAGAAACTGCCAATGAAATGTCTTAATCAACACAACAGCAGGTTGATGAAACAACAGCATCAAAGAAATATCTCAATCAGCTCAAAAGCAAACTGACGAGAAAACTGTTTCCAACAGCAGGTTTATGAGACAACAGATTCCATTAGAATTTTTAATTCAACAAGTAAACCAAATAGGAATGTCAGAAAGCAAACAGTCAGAGAAAAATCGGCCAGCTACTTAGAACCAGACCAAACTCATTACATGCTGGATATTGCAGTGGATGATAAATATCTCACTGAAGACATCTTTCCCAAGCTGGATGATAATGAACTGATAGGATTTTATCAGGTGCAAGAAAAAGATCTGTTTCCAGTCATCGAAAATATGAGTGACATCAAAGTGATAGAATTGTTCAAGAAACTGCACGGCCAGCATATTGCTGTTATTTAAAGTAGAAGTAATACCGTAGATGACATCCAGAGCTCGAGCTCAGGTAGTACAATAGATGATTTTCAAGATGCAGGAGAAAATGGTGGTACATTGAAATCAACAATGAAAACATTTGTTAAAAAACTTATTTCAGATTGCATAACCAATGTCAACAGAAACCCTTTCTATAAATTGGCAAATTATAAAAGTCCGTTCTGGAACGAACATCAAGACACAATATTCTATGCCACCACAAAATGTATTCATATGCCATCCAATTCACAGAAACCAAAACACCAAACGCCAGACGTAAACGATATGGACGAAAAATGGATGAAAATAACAATCTTCCCGAATCTTAAAAAGCAATAATATTCAGATTGTTTGATACATTTACGCTTCAAATTTTCAAAAGAAAATCTTTAGTGGATACCTCCAGTTGTAGGAGATTTTGCAGGACAAATGTTGAAAATTTATAAAATGAAATCTGATTGTGTGATACATTCACAATTAATATTTTCAAAAGACTATCTTTAGATCATATATGTTTACACAGTTTAATATACTCAGGTTAATCATTTGTTTAAACGCTTTCGCTGTAAATGTACAATTTTTCTAGTCTGTTTTTAGCAAAAGATGGGTGAAACATGGTTCAACGATCATTGAAATTGTAGAGTGGCGAGAATATAAATATAGAAATATCCAGTATAAACTAGCAAATTGAATATATATATAAAATATCAATATCAACAATAAAAGACAATTATATTGCACATGTGTACATATTTTTTGTAAATAAAAATAATAAAAAACAATTATATTTTTGTCAATGTGTCAAACTCCACTGCACTACCTACATATTTACTATTTCATTAGAAATGTAACACAAGGAGAAATAATGAAACAGGATAGAGCTTATGAGCCACTAACATTCGAACTTACATTGTATGCAGGTTAACATTGATTGATTGGTGTGCAACGCTCTATTCTAAGTGTTGTGCCATTTCGTGGCAGTCAGTATTTATAGGTGGAGGAAGCAAGAGAGAACCACCTACCATTGGGTGGAAAACTGACAATCGAAGTCAATTAAGGGGTAGACCTTGGTTCAGGGAGATAACTCTTTAAATCAGCTATGCGTTTGTGAAAGTCAAGTTTCGTCAATGAATTTTAAGCATTTACCTGAAACAGATTGGTTATAATCTATGTATCCTAGAAGCTTAGAACATATTTATGAAAATGGCTGACACAAACGTACTGATGATTTTAAGAGTTATTTCCCTTAACCTAGGTCTACCTCCTTAAGATTAGAGTAAAATCACTTGCCACAAGCAAATTTGCCACTCACTACCTCAGTGTTGATGAGCTAGTGATAGTTATTTGACTACTTAAGGTCAAGGAACAGTAAATGGGCTCTGTCACAGATTTTGTTAAAATTTTGCGTACAATGTTTTCACAAATGTGACCTACCGAATAAAACTATTTACCGACTTTGTAACAACATGGGCAATACGACGGGTGCCACATTTGGAGCAGGATCTGCTTTACCTTCCGGTGCATCTGAAATCAATCCTAGTTTTTGTTGGGGTCCGTGTTGTTTTTGTACCCCTATTTGTGACATTTTGTGCACGCATCATTGTCAATATAAGGGAAATTGATGCGACTGTCGTACTAAAGAGAGGTTTAGCGCTGTAAAACCAGGTTCAATCCACCATTTTCTACATTTGATAATGTCTGTACCAAGTCAGGAATATAACAGTTGTTGTCCATTCGTTTGATGTGTTTTATCATTTGCTTTTGCCATTTGATAAGTGACTCTCTGTTCTGAATTTTCCTCGGAGTTCAGTATTTTTGTGATTTTACTTTTTCGGCGAACTACAACTGAAAATGAAAAAAAAAAATGAATTTATCTCTTTCATTATCTGAAATATTAGATTGATTTTTTGCTTTATGGGTGAATATTTGTATAGAAAGGACATAAAATCAGCGAAAACCTTCTAAAATTTGTCTAAAAGTCGTCAATTTGTATGCAAATGTTAGCAAATATTATGACATAGCCAATTTATTGTTCCTTAACCTTAAAGCACTCGCCCCTCTACAGGAATAAATAAATTGCTTCGCTGAGTAGTGTTATATCAAATGAATTTGTAGAAAAAAAACCGTTAAAAAATCAAACATAAAAAAGACAACAGGAATACATGGCATCTCAGTTAAAGCGCTAAAACCAGCACAACCAGTTATCATAAAATCAATAACTGAAAATAAATTAAAATCAGCCAATTTTCCCGACAAACTAAAACAGGCACAAGTTGTACCATAACACAAAAAGAACAATGGACTTGATGTGGGCAACTTAGACCAGTAAGTACACTTCCAGCTATTTCAAAAATTTTCGAACGAGCAATTTACAACCAGCTAAGCTAGTCGAATACCTCAACACACAATTTCGTCCATACTTATCTGCTTTTCGATCAAGTTAAAGAACTTTGAGAGCGCGCTCACATACCCCACGTCCCCACATTATCATTGGACAATTAAAATAACTCCAAGAAAAAAAATGAATGATAAGTTCCTGTCGATATGCACATCTACATAGTATGTCCTTATTATCTAAAAAAATTCATGAAATTCTGTTGTGTGGTTTCAGAGAAGTTGCGATGACAAACTGGTGCAGTGCTTTATTGAAGCAAATAATTTCAAAGAGGCGTAACTCTTAGAAAAAAAATTGAATCATAATTTCATGTCGATATGCACATCTCCATAGTATGTCCTTAATATCTAAAAAGGTTTGATGAAATTCTGTTGTGTGGTTTCAGAGAGTTGAGATGACAAGAACAGGACTGACGGTCATGACCGTTTCTCTATATGAAATGAAATCATTTGTGACAGATAACAACAACTGTGAAGACACTTCAGAACAGAAGGGTCGAAGTACCAGAATTCTCAGGACGCATTGAACACACAAGCAACATTTCACAACTAATTCAGGTGGCAAGTAAGATCGTAAAGTAGTATTGTTATATTTGACCAACGCCTATGGCACAATTCCACACATGCTGATACAGGAGTCACTAGATCATAACTATGTTCCAGACTACTTCAAGAGAGTAATAAGAAGTTATCTCAGTGGGATTGGCCTGCGCTTTATAATAAGCATATTTACATCAACATGACAGAAACTACAAAATGGAATACTAGTAGTTACTGGTTGTACCGTATTAGTTATCTTGTTTGTTATGGGAGTGAATACAGATAATCAAATTTGAGATAGAGAAACTAGAGGTCCAAAAATATCAACTAACATATTAGGCAACCACCAAATAGAGGGTTAATGGACGATTTAACTATCATACATATACCCATGTCCAGGCTAGATTGTTGTTTAAGACCTTGGAAGAGACAGTAATATTAGCAAGAATGGCCTTCAAGCCAAAAATTATAAAGCTCTAATAATAAGCACACACAAAGTTTGACTGAAGGTGCAAGTAGAAGTCATTCCATCAATAATTGACAATCCCACCAAGTGCTTTATAGGAAAGTGGTTTGATGACTCTGGCAAGATCAATATCAGGAGAATAGAAAAACAGGTTTCAGAGGGAATGAGGAACATCGACAAGACAGGTCTCCAAGGAAAATTAAAGGCCTGGATATACCAACATGGACACTTATGTTGTATGAAATTACATTGCCAAAAGTTGAGATGCTTCGACGAACCATCAACAGACATCTTGGGAAATGGTTAGGTGTTCCTTCAAGTGTTACAATCGTGACAAGTGACAGCTACTATAAACATCTAAAGTGGAAAAATTCAAAGTTAGCAAAACTCATTTTGTAATGACATTGAAAGAATCTAGATGACAAAGTAAGAACAGCAGGTGTCCAAGTAAGAAAAAGACGAAATTCGACAGCTCCGAATCAGTTTCAGAGGTAGATAATATATTGAGACATAAAGGTATCGAAGGAACAATGGCAGTAGGAAGACTGGGCCTTGGTACATCGAACAATTGCTACTGGAAAGACGATTCCACCAAAGAGAGACGAAGTCTTAGTTTAAAAAGAGATCAATCTAAATAAGAAACTCGACAGTCAAAGACAGTAGGGATCTAAGGTGCTTGGTCAGAATGGGAATTAGAACACAATCCCTTAAATGGTCAGAAATATGGAGATATAATCAACTATAGTTCCTTCTAAGATCAGTGTATGATATGTTATCAAAACCTCTGAACCGTTGAAACTTCAGAAACACTAAATTGCCCTATGCGGAAACAGAGGAACCTCTACAGCATGTACTTTAGGATGCAATACATCTTACGCAGGGGAGATATACATGGCGACATAACCTAGTGATACGGGAACTGGCTGAAGTGATAGAGAACAGAGAAGATGCAAACATCATTAGAAACAACCTATCAAGATCCGTTTTAGTGAAGAGGAACTGTCTATATTCATTTTGTAAAGGAGGGAACTATCAAGATCCATTTTGTGAGGGGGAACTATCAAGACCTATTTTGTGAAGGAGGGGAACAATCAGATTAATTGTGAAAGAGGGGAGCTATCAAGATCATTTGTGAAGGAGGGAACTTTGTCAGAAAAGCAAACGAGGCAAACAGTGTGACAGTACTAATATACGCGTTTGAAAGATATAAATCGATCGGTACTAGATTCCTCCATCAATAAAACTCACTTTCTGAAAAGTGCTGAACTGGCATAAACACGTAATAATCATCAATCTAATTGAGTCAAGAATTATATTGAGTTTTGAAATAGAGGTTAGAAGTAAATGATTTTATGCTCGGATATTTCTAACTGGTTTAAATAGAGAACAAATAATATGTGACGTACCAATTTGGAGTATAATCTTACCAATGCAGAATTGGATAAGTGGAATTTTGCAACAGTAATGCAAGTGAGAGGTTTAGCTAACAAATAAACCAGATTGAATCAACCATTTTCTACATTTTAATGTCTGTACCAAGTAGGATATAACAGTTGTTTTCCATTGGTTATGTGTTTTTGAGATTTTGATTTTGGCATTTGTTTAGGCACTTTCTGATTTGTATTTTGCTTGGCAGTTCCGTTTTTTTTTTTGTTATTTTACTTTTGATATGAAAGAGGAATTTCATTAGACTTATTTGGTTTTATCATCATAGATATCATTCTTAATTGTATAGAATCTACAACTAGATTAACGCAAATTAACGAAACTAACGACATACACACTTGAATATAACTTAACTTTCCCACATATTTACATCGACTTGAAGACATACAATTAATACTGCTTGCCATCTTCACACAATAGCTCTTCTCCCTTCTGAAATATTGAGCTTAATAGAAACCATACAACATTTGATTCATGGTCACTGTATTGGTAAAATCATATCTTTATATCTATATTTCACTTTCTGCAATATAAGGCCAGACAAAAGGAAATGTTATAAGGTCAGGGCATGACAACCAGTTATTTGTCATTAGCAAATAAATATTGCTATAACTATTGAATGGTTATATTTTCTACTGTAAACCAACATTGATTTGTAAGCTACTAATTTTTCTGAGGAAATACAAAATGCAATGAAACTGATAGCAAATATTTGAACTTAAAACAAAATTTTAAAAGTAGTACAAATTAATTGGTTTAGTATTGATAATAATAAGAGAATGAGACATAGCTGCATTGAAAAGTTCACACCTACATTGATTTTTTTCTATGCATATTTTATCCTTCCTTTAACAATGGAATCAATAAATCCAAGCAAAAATGTGCATTTGAATTATTACCCAACTTTTTTTTTTATTTTGTGTTTATCTGATAACCAACTATGGCAGCATAAGCACAACTAGTCGTGAGTATTTTAAATCTTTAATCAATTAAGGAACATTTCTTCATATTTCCCAACACACAACTCTGTTTTACAAAACCATTAAATAACATGCATGAATTAAATAAAACATTGTGATATTTTCATACTCAGTCCAAAAATATGACTAATTTTTATGGTATGACATCATCTTTTCATTTAATGGTCCAACCAAATATTTTGTTCTTTAGTAAAAACCAGATCAAGTATAAAAGACAGAAGTACATGTATGAGAATGTGTCTATCTATCATGCTGCATGATGAATTATCTGTACACGAATGCAAAAATTAACATTCATGCACATCATTTTTAGTTCTATTGGTATTGGCAATTCCTTGCACGAGGGAAATATAAATACAGCACTAACAATCTACACTACAAAGTAATAATTTATACTCAACATATTTATAGTAAATATTTAACTCTACAGCACTTTCTTAGGCTTGGAGAGTCAGTACCCTAATGGCAGACTCTAAAAATATAAATAAAAAAATCCTTCCTTGAATATCGCTATGGTTACAAATTCTGAGGGACAATCTGTTATTAATATTTTTCTTCCCTATAAGAAAAGAATATATAAAAATAATTTTGCTAACAAAGTAAGACTTCCCTTTAAGTTTAAGCTTTGCTAACAGAATAAAATGGTTTTTTTTTAAAATCCAAATGGCAAAGCAATAAGATTGAGTTAACTCATCAAAAAGATACTTGGCCAAAACATTCTTCAATGGTCTTAAAGAAGATTAAACATTTTTTGTGAATGTCTTGACTCATTATTACAGGTATTTTGCCTAAAACTGAAATGTCAAGATCATACCAAGCTTTTTATTTATCATTAGAATAAACAAATTTTGAAAGTCTTGAAGAATTTCACTACTTTTAAAATTTCAGGGCCAAATAACTGCTCTTTAAATCCCTCCTCCTTTCTGTTAATTGGACAATGGAAATTTTCATTTGCAAGATCACTATTTGCACTACACTAAATTTTATGAAATTTTCTACTAGCCTGAACCAAATTTTAACTATACTAGGTAATTGAACAATTGGACATTATAGAAAATATTCTTATCTGAACTTTTACATTAAAATCATAACAGATTGTAAAAACATGTTGTAAAGGAAAACCAAACACACACATTCACTAGTAACGGAAGTCATCACATGAAACAAAAATTTTATGGCAAGCTTCAATTTGGTTTTTCAGGTCATTTCTACAAATAAAGGCAGTCATTTTCCATCGTTTTCACAGGTTAAAGAAACTGTCAAAAAAAATTAAAAAAAATATCTGAATGTACTGAATTATGACTAGAACACATCCAATTATTTACCAGGGGCAGTCTCAAAGATGATTGAATCTGAAAATCATCTACAGATATCATGTGGAATGGAATGTCTTACAATTTATGTATACTGTCACACAAAAATATACAAAACTGTAATAAACTTAATAATATTCAATAAAAATAACAAGTTTATTTACCAAGTACATTATATTTCAATATATCATGAAATCAAATAAGTAAAGAACATGGTATATTCCTGAACTAATTTCATGTTTATACAATCTATCAGTATCATCCTCTTAAGCTCTTCATACTACCCTTATATTTTACATATACATGTACTTTAAACAAAAATATTTGGAAACAGGAAGAATTTTTTTGGCAGAATAAAGTAAACATTAAACATACTTCTGTCCACTCCTAATGACTGTTCCAAAATCAAAGCAGGCATATATAAGAAAACCCATCTTAAGAGTAGAGTAATCAAGTTTCAAGGAACTTTCCAAGCAAAGACAAAAATAAAATAAATAATAATAACCCGTAAAACTGTAGAGAAGAATTTAATAGTTTTAAAAGACAAATATAATTGTAACCATCTCATACAACTGAAAAGTCAAGAAGAATTCAATTATAAGGTATAACAAAGCATTTCCCTGATTCCTCTCAGGAGACGTGAAAGAATCAATCTTCATTAAAATCTGAAGATAATGATACTAATGTTCGACATGGGCTGAATACAATCAATGATAAAGCAAGTTATTATTAGATTATGTCATCAGTATAATTCTGTGTCAGACCATTAACCATCACTTTTCTCCACACCTTGTACCAGGAACCAGACATCATTGTAAGGTACCAAATAGAATAAACAATGACGTCCTTAGTGTTTTAAAAGTACACACATGACATAATATGGACCTCATTAAGCTTATCTGATAGATGATCTTCGAAGATAACCAAATGTGTTTCGGAAAAAAAAAGATTGAACAGATTTGACAAATGGTTACAAATGGATAAACTTTTGGTTTTTTAATAAAGATTCATATAGCTCAACCATATTTGAATAAACACACTGGTTAGATTTACATTTTAGGTTTAAATTAATGGTACTATAATACAATTTGGTTTTAAGTGCCACTAATACAAATTATTCCTGATCTTTAACAGCACCTTTGGTGTGAACTTTGACCAATCCAGTCTGGTGAGCAAAAATACAATTGGAAAGAGATCACAAGTAAATATATATGTACTTCACACAGTTCATACTCCACTGACATGACAGATTTGCCTCCCTTTATACGATCCCAAGTTTTCGATGAATATTGCCTATAAATCTCAATCTGTAAAAAGGAAACTTACACTTTAAAATTGTAAATAAAACTTTCCAATTATATTTCATTCTTTGTTTTTCATTCACTTATGTGTTTGATTTTCAGCAGTTATTTTGTTATTCAGTTTTATTAAATCTAAATTTTAACTAGACACAAAAAGTACTTGAATCATGCTACAATTTTACAGGTTACAACAAATATATAAGGTACAAGTATATATTTACTGCAACAATACATACACAATGCCATACCAACATTTTACATTCTTTTATTGACTTATTTGGTTGTAATTAACAATTGTATGTAAAGGCTATTTCACACTTTGAGTCTTTAAAGGTGTAAGCAATCATTCAGATGCACAAATCTTCATGTATTTGTAAATGCTTTTGGTATGGTCAGAACTTAAAAGAATTAAAGTTTCACTTACTTTTCCTGACAAAAATTGCTTTACAAAGATAATTTTGTTACAAAACTATTGGCAAGTATACTTACAATATTTCTAATAATGCTTTAATAAGACATATTCTTAATGTACCATTGTTTGCACTAATAAGAGAGTACAAAGCTAAGTTTCTGAACAGCAGAAATGAGACAAATCTGATAACTGTATTAAGATAGATAATTTAGCTTATAATGAAGCAAGTTGCAGACGGTCATATTGTTTTTATAGTTTTGATAATGAATGGAAAAGGGTTAAATAAAATACGACAAAACTTAAAGGATCAAAATTTGTGCTTTTGAACTTATCTTAATTGTTTTCAAGTCAACAGAAAAAAACCAAAAAAGGTTATGACAATACCTAACAATGCAATAAAGGAGAACATTAGGCCATTCTAAAAGTGCTACAGAGCCATAACTTTGAAGTAAGATTAAAAGCTATAGCATCATATAAGTTTATTAACTACTACATTCATTCACTATCAATAAACAACAATCTACAGTGATCTTCATTCATCAATATGCATCAAGACAGAACAGCACAAAAGCAATGGGACATGACGTTTTCTGTGATGTATTATTTAATTCAAACATTTACTTCCTTATTGGTTTATTTTCTTAAATAAATTGTATAAATTTTTTAAGGAAATTAAATAAAAGTCATTGAATTACAAGTCATGGTCTAGATAACAGGTGAAATATACATGTATATATCTATAAAGCGTAACATACAAGCTGTCATGCTTTTTTTTTCATATTATTTATGAATTTCTAGATAAAAAAAAATAATTGCAGTAATATAGCAATACATTGGCGGAAGATTTAGCAAGTATGATGAACTTAAATCACTGTTCAAGGTATTATCAGGTTAACAACTAGAACCGAAGACAGTATCAAAGCTATTCTACGAAACAATATTAAGTTATTTGATAATCAGGTCAAACTTTATAAATCATACATAATGATAAAAATTTCAACTCAATGAGCTAAAAATTTGAACTTATATTCAATAAATTTTCCTTTTTTCTTCCCTTACATTAAGAACCAATTTAGATAATTTCCATACAAAGTCGTTAAACAAAAAGGGGGAAAGTAAAACAATAAAATTCAAAATAATCAATTACATTGATTCTAAAAATTTGGGTTGAAATTTACTTTAATAAAAGAATTGGACAAAAATCCCCATCAGCCAAAAGCATGGTTATTTAGTTATTACACCACAATAGAAACCAATAAAACGTGTTAATATAAAATGTTAGCATTAATCCTTAACCAATGCCCATTGACCTTCATATCAAATTGTGTTATAAGAAAGACTACACCAAGAAATTAGAATTTCTTACATGTATGATACTATCGAGGCTTGGCATCAACCAAGTCAAGCTGCAAAATAAATTTAGATTTATACATCTACACTAACATTTGCACACATTATCAATTAAGAGTGTATAACACTAGTAAAGACACAAACCAGACAAACACACAGTGAAATGTAAGAAGTGAGATTCACACATAAGTGACTAAATGAGACATACATGTGTACATCATATGGTACCAAAATCATGTATGCTTAATACAGTTATTAATTTTACATTGAAGTTTGTCTTTCAAATTTCAAATGAAATCTTATTCGTTAAAATTCAAAAATTTGGAATTTCAGAATATGTTATTCAAAAATGGGCAATGATTTCATAGATTGATCAAAAATGGCATACCCCAATTTTGGAATGTCTGTGTTTGAATTTTTTTTAATACCCTGAGATCGCAAAATCAAAACTCAGACAGATTCTATCAAAAATTATAAACAATTATTTGGTGACATTAAATTAAATGGATAATATCTAGTTTGTCCCTTCAATTTTCATAATAAGCAAGAATTGGCTAAAACAAATACTTCACTGAGAAATATGTACTATAGGGAAACACAATATACTAAAAGCCTAAAAATAAAATAAAATGAAAAAAAATCTCTACAATATCTAAGGAAAAAAAATCTTCTGTCTGTCATATAATTTAAGACCTAAATATATTGTGGAGTTTTCTTGATAATAAAAGTGATGTTAATTTTTCTATGAGGTAGAATATATCAATATTAAAAGAGGTAGTGAAGTAAGAGTGGAGGGGGTAAAAGTGTCAACTCAGTTTTACCTCATTCTATAAATGTTGGGCATCAAGCTAAAATTATATTTATACAGAAAACATTATAATAAAGGCTTTATTTTCTAAATATATAGTCATAACTTACTATAATACATATTTAGGGGTGTAATCCAGATGCATTTTGCAATTTAATGTAAATGCATTAACTGGTTGAGTATGTTTTTTACCTTCAAAACTTCAGAAGTATAGTTTGGAAACTATTTAAATATTGACAGTGGCACTTGGTACTACATTGTATGTTATCAAGTCATATAATTTTATCTAGGTTGGCAAGAAAGGGTGTATTTTTACATAGCTGTGTACTTGACAAATATATATTCTCACAGAGTTGCACAATGAATAGGTTAAAATGCTATGCAGCAGTAAAAATATGACAAATACAATGATTCAGAACAGTTTCCATAGCGAGAAACTAAATTTGGAACACATTTATCAAATAATAAAATTACAATGATACTATTGCTTTAATATGAAAAAAAAATGTGGAGTTCAAATACATGTACATGTAAAATACCAACAATCCCACATTAATTCTGAATCTTTATGAAAATGTCAGCACCACCAAAAACCATCATAACACCTAATCAAGAAAATTCATATATAAGGTGGGAATATTCCCTTTTATGGAACTTAAAAGTGAAATAACTGAGGGTCCTCCACCCTTGTTGTTCATCTCAGGTCATGTACATTGGCTTTGGAACCAAATACCTGAACTAACTGCTCCTCATATTCATCTATATTTCTCTTCATTATTTCCATACATGGTCCTAAAAGTCGTTCAAATGCCTGTACATCTAGCACTGAAAAAAGAATTTTACTTGTGTAAATAGAATAGTCTTTGCTTAAATCTTTAAAAATCTAAAGTAAGCTGCAAGAGTCATCAAGTTGAAAGTCAAAGTACATTTAAGTTTTTTTTATGTTACTTTTTTTCAAGTGACATGTTTATTGCCTAATTAACACCTTTGATGATCGACAATCTGTTGATTAATCGATCTCAGGTTAATTGGTGTCATCTCATCTGATTAACATGCACGTGCAACAATTTAAATGTTTATGTTGCAATTTCCTTCAATTGAGATAATTTGTATAACAAAAGAATCAACTTAGTTCCGAAAGCAATCATTTAATTTAAAATTTGATGAATATTGTCTTTATTGAAATATGAACAAGTAATGCCTTATTTTTGTAATGTCCCACAAATCATCATAATAAAAGTACTTTCATAGTACCTAAATATAATCAAAATGAAAAAAAACTTATACACTGTCAGTTTTCAAATATTGAAATAAATGAACTGTTTTTAATTCAACCAATTCTCACTCCGGCAGAACAGAAAGTTTCACCTTTCCTGTGAAGGGATCACAATCAGAAATCTTAAACAACAATATATATTGAAAAATACTTTGAATGTATAAACCATTTATATATCAGACAGCTATACACAATAATCAATAGAAAAAACTATAGAAAAATATTCTAATTTGTCCCTGGTGTCAATTTTAAGTCAAATATAATTATAAAATAATGTTGATTAGTTGTCTGTGAAATCATTTTATAGGCTCAAGATATTTATTACAACGTTTTTCAATTTCCAATATATGGTTTTCATGCTATGCCTATAATGGAAACAGATTATTCTAGAACAAAGACGATGTTTTGTCTAGCATTAAGGCTGAATTGAAACCAATAAAATGAATTAAATGCAGTTGTACTTTTAGCTAATTTGCCGACATTAACTGTATAATAATATCATTATATTGATGTGTATCAACAACCTTAACACACAATTACTAGTGCATTTATAACGACCACTTTTTTGTTATGGAATAATTGATTACATGGAAAAAATTTACACTTCTCAAGGTCTGTGAGGTGAATTATATCTATTTCGCATAAATACTTATTTTTTAACATAAAGATAGGTCAGTGTCTTCAATGTAGCCTTGGGAAGTAAATAAAAGGGGAAAGAATCTCTATAACAGGTTTTGGTCTCGCATCAGTCTGGACAGGATTTCTATTTAGATATAGAAGCCATATATGACTGTAACAAGTAGTCACTATATAAAACACTGTTGAAAAATATCCTATAATGGATTACTGTAACTTGGTTGTCTTTTCAAAATTTGTATAATTTTTTTTGGACAGAACTATGTTCTATGGTGTTGGCAACATTATGGCAAGGAAAATGTTGCCAGTGCATACACATTACATTGTCTACTTACCAGCTACCTTTACTCTACCTACAGCATATACACTAGCAGCTCTTGGTTTATGTGTAACTAAGGCAAGTTCTGAAATCAGAATATTTGTTGTTAAATATTTGTCCAGACTTTGAGGAAAAGTGCATGTGCATCTTTTAAAAAGCAATAATCTGAAGGACATTTTTCTACAATGTGTAAGAGCAAATTTTAGAAAATAAATAAATTATAAATTCAATAGATCAATAAACATATTAAAATGTACTGAGTGAATACTACTAGTACAGTCTTGTAGTCAGCCTAAGTGAATAACAAAAGCCTATTAAGGTCGACTTTGTGTGAAGGGATATGCAAACTTAGCTTGAGCAAAATAATATTAACAGACATTAAAGAACAGACTTGAGCAAAATAATATTAACAGACATTAAAGAACAGACTTGAGCAAAATAATATTAACAGACATTAAAGAACAGACATTGATACAAAAAATGTATCATTTCAATCATGCAAATACATGTCCATTGTTGATGTCCAATAATTCATACCAGTATCAACAGA
Source organism: Mytilus edulis (assembly GCA_019925275.1). Classification (NCBI taxonomy): domain Eukaryota; kingdom Metazoa; phylum Mollusca; class Bivalvia; order Mytilida; family Mytilidae; genus Mytilus; species Mytilus edulis. Next base: position 39,083,061 of record CM034349.1, read on the forward strand.
GAATGTGTGAGATCTGTACTGTATTATAGATGAACTGTGTATCTTGTTTGTTATAATTAACAAGAGGCAATCAAAATAACAGTAAAACCATAACATTTATTTGTGTCATTCCTAAAGCAACCAAGGACCATAACTCTTGAACGACAAAAGTGAAAACCATCAATATCATGTTTGACCTCTATTTTGTCATCAGAAACAATATCTTGAAATTTGGAAGGGAACATAACATATTGTACAGAAACAACACTGAGAGCCTATCTACACACTATGTCAATCACTCTGTGATATATTCATGTGCAATACAAATGAATTAAAACTCTTATTTTCAATAAACTTGTAGTTGAATGAAATTAACATCATATGTTTTGGTTGAGAATGATAGATTAATTACATTTTTCTTAGAGGTCATTGATGTGTAAACTGGGCCACTGACTCAGAAACCTTTAACAAAAGTCCAAACATTTGTGATTTTATTGGCCCAACCTTTACACATCAATGTCTTCAATAAATATGTATTGTTAAAGTAGAATTGTAGACCAACCTCCAAAATAGCCTCCTTTGTTATATCTCTTTACTTCAACTTCTTCTCCACTGGGATCAGCCTTTAAAAAAATAATCATTCTTGATATAAGAACTTGTTAATTGCTAGTGTATAGTATACAATCATTCACAGAACAATTTTTCCATACAACAAATATAGTTGACAGTTTGCTTATAAATTAAGAAAAACTAGAACAAAACACAAAGACTTAACACTGTGCAATGAACCATGAAAATGAAGTCAAGGTCAAATGACATATAGATCATAAAATGTTTCCATACACCAAATACAGTTAACCTATAAGATAAAATAGACCAAAACGCAAAATTTAACTTTAACCAATGAACCATGAAAATGAGGTCAAGGTCAGATGACACCTGTCAGCTAGACATGCACACCATACAATCATTCCATACACCAAATATAGTAGACCTATTGCATATAGTATAAGAAAAATAGACCAAAACACAAAACTTAACTATAACCACTGAACCATGAAAAATAGGTCAAGGTCAGATGACACCGGCCAGTTGGACATGTACACCTTACAATCCTTCTATACACTGAATATACAAGACCTATTGCTTATAGTATCTGAGATATGGACTTGACCACCAAAACTTAACCTTGTTCACTGATCCATGAAATGAAGTAGAGGTCAAGTAAAAACTGTCTGACAGGCATGAGGACCTTGCAAGGTACGCACATACCACATATAGTTATCCAATTACTTATAATAAGAGAGTATTAACATTATAAAAAATGTTAACTTTTTTTCAAGTAGTCACTGAACCATGAAAATGAGGTCAAGGACATTGAACATGTGACTGGCGGTAGGTTCATAACATGAGGCATCTATATACAAAGTATGAAGCATCCAGGTCTTCCACTTTCTAAAATATAAAGCTTTTAAGAAGTTAGCTAACGCCGCCGTCCGATCACTTCCCCTATGTCGACCTTTCTGCAACAAAAGTTGCAGGGTCGACAAAAAATCAAGTATCTTTTTATAGAAACTTGACCATCAATCAAAACTGACAATATCAGGAACTGACTTCAATTTTTTGTGTCAGCTGCAAAAACAAATAATTGATACGGTTTACAACAAAGCAATACATTTAATAAGGTATCAACTTTCAAAACATTATAGATATATATGTTCCATGTTAATATAAAGTTTCTTTAACACCAGAGGTAGCTAGGATTGATTTTATGGTATTTTAGCAGTTAAACCTATAATCAATCTGGAATAGCATATTAAACATAATAAATTTCTATTGAAAGTCAAATGCAAAAAGCTGTATGATTTTAAAAGTGATTTCTTGGGGTCAAAATTTCAGTTTTTACTGAAAATTTGACACTGTGAATCAATTTGAAATAGCATGTACTACCTTTGTATCAAATATCTTTGATATCCTTAAAATACAATGTTTCTCAAAAATTTGAGAAGAAATGTAAATTAATTTACAGATTCCAATTCATCAAATATCATTTTGGAAGGTATCATATCTATACATGTATTTCAATTGTTGTTCACAGCCTAGCACAAAACTATAATTCATCACTTTTTTCACCACAATTTATTTGATGCAGGGCCAAAACTATAATTCGTGACTTTTTTTACCACAATATATTTGATGCAGGGCTCTAATTACAATGTGATTTTTACACGACCTGATAAATCATTAATAGAGATTGTCTGGTTTTGTCATTTATCCTTCAGGGATATAGTGTACAGTATTATTTTCAGGTGGGAGGATGATAAAACAAAAGGATTACTGTTCTCTAATTCCCTCAAGAAATATGTTATTCAAAGAATTCGATAGTTTTTGAGGAAAAAAATCGCCAAGGTTCTTGGATTTTAATATTTATTCTGAAAAATAATTACATAAATGTGTATATCTTTACAGCACACAAAGATTTCCTACACAGAGAACATTCTCCGTCTCTTATTCTCAATGTGATTTTCCTATACAACTGAGTTAGTTATCTGAAAATTCACATTTGTAACACTGCATACATGCACGTATATACATGTATCTTTGGTCTCTACACTTATTTATATTTAAGTGACATTTTATTTACATGTATGTGCTGTAATTCCTTTGAAAATGTGTTAATCCTTAGTAGATACAAATAACATGGATTATAATGAAACTTTAATCTAAGTTGTAAACATTTAAATTTTAATTCAGAAGTACTTAGTATCGATACAAAAGAGTAATTATAATAACAAAATAGAATTTTAAAAGTGACGTATGGTGGTAGTATCACTTTCATACAATATATCAATACACGTGTATAACATATTCTATATGTAATTGTGTTACAAGGTCATTTAAAGACATATAACGTGTACTTTAACTTCATTTCTTTTTCCATCTGAATAATTATGTTAGTTTGTTGTTAACTTATGTCAATGATAAATAAGGTCTTTTGAACTTATTTTTTGTTCACTTTTGACTTTAGATTTATTTTTAATTTTAAAATATTTCTTTTGTCTTTTAAGGATCATTTTCCATGAATATTTCTAATACAGTGCTTTCCTTTTAGTATTGCGGAGCTATACTAAGAATTTTACAATAAATGATTACAATAAACTTTTCCTTCCACTTCATTAAATCTGAAACCTTTCATGTTGAAAATAAACATTTCACACAACATTAATTAAATGCATGGCTTCTGACAAATCACTACTCTTTAAAGGTTGATATTTGTAATTAAAACTTGTAACATGACTTCTTCATCAGTTTATCAACAACTGATTGTTATTTCAAATGACAAATTAAATTACATAACTGTAAGGCTTAAATTAAAATATTGTTTGTTTGCCCTTTACCGACCGACCCTATCAATTCGTTCCGCCTGAAAATCTTTTATTTGTATTTACCAGCAAGATTTTATTTTATTTAATTTTTTCGTTCCTACCAAAAATCTTATATTTGTATTTCCCGCTCAAAACTTTTTTACCGGAATCCTCGGGTTTTATCTTTACGTATAAGGTCCAGTCCGTTTGGTATCACCTGAGCGTTTGACATGAACACTTGCATTTGAAGTTTCAAAGCATTTGTTTGAAATCGATGTTGAACGCTTTCTGAAATCATGATATGAAGTACGTTACTCTGTACCTTTAAACTTAAAGAGCAGGGTTCATTTACAAAAAAGTTCGTTTGATACAAAAGTATTAACTTGTGTACAAACTAATTTGTAAACGGATGTTGTATTCTATGTAGGATCGATGGCCTTTTTGATCCGCATATCAGAATGATTATGTTAACGATGCCGCTAAATTATTTATATCTGACATGAACCAAAAGTGACAAAACCCTGTAAAGTGGAGAATATCTGGCAGTAAAATCGCCAAGTTTTCCATACAGATCATTTATAAATGTGATGCAACAATTGAGTTTTAAGTCTTATAGCATTTTTATTGGGAAAAAAGGCACACACGAAATTTGTAACACCGTCTAGGGACTTTTTCTACTAGTAATATATGTCTGCCCGGACATTATCTTACCAGTACAAAGTTATCTCTTATATATTTTTTTTTTCAAAACGAATAGTCCCAGCGAAAAACTTATTTGCAAAAACAAAACAGACAAAAAAATGACATTATGCAGATTTTGTATCTATAAAATAAAATATGTTACCTACCTGCCTACTCATGACAAATAATATACCGAGCCAAATGATTTTTTTGGGGAAAAAAATAAAATATTTTACCTACCAACCTACCCTGTTTCAAAACATAGGGTCGGAAAAGGGCAAACAAACAATATTTTAATTTAGGCCTAACCAGATATTTTTTTCATAAAAATTAGGCCAAAATAGTAAAATCTTTAGCAGCAAATTAACACATCTGGTCATATACAAAGAAGTACTGTGGACTCATTATTATTTGTTGGATACCAATTTTCGTGGATTTCATGGGTAAAGGTGAACCAAGAAATCAAATGTTCAACGAATAACAAATTTCCTATAGGCTTGTATGCAAACTTCTGCAAAACCACGAAATTAAATATCCACGAACATGTAAGTTTTCCTTAATCCACCAAAATTGGTACCCACAAAAATAAGTGAATCCACAGTACTAGCTATAATTACTTATCAATACAACCTTATTAGTAACTGTAACTCGACATTCTCCATCTTCTATAAAGTACATACAATCAGCATCATCACCCTACAATGCAAAAATATACAATTATAATATTTCTTTAATGGTGAAAAATAAGATGACACCAAACAAACAAGAAATGTACATGCAGCTATGAATATGTGTTTTACTATTTACTTAAGCATAAAACATAGAAAACCTCCATGTTTGTTTCTTCAAACATTTTACTGTAAATTCAGAAATTATTGCGTGCATTTATTATTGCGATGTGCCGACCACAGGCAAAAATGCGAGGTTTAATTATTGCGACTTGCCGATTAAAAATTTTTTTTTTTTATGCTGAACATTATTGTAAATCACAGATGTTCACATGTCTTTTCGCAAAGTAAAGCTTTGTTCAAATCTATGCATTTAGTTACCTTCCGTATGTTTTCTGTGATTGAATACACAATTCTTAACTGATGTAACTTGTAAAGGGGATCTAGAAACTAAGATGCAATACTAGAACTTATGTGTTGTGCATGCCGACTTTGGGGATCTAGAAACTTAATTGAACATCGACCACGTGCAGAAGATTAGTGTAGAACGAGGCCCGGCTTGGGTAATTATAGGATATTTTTAACTTCAAAAGAAAATAAATTACAATATTAAAAGTTGATAATCGCAATCACCCGTAGTAAATTATGTTTGGCTTCTTAGTCCTTTTATGCATACAAGCGAAGTTGAGAAAAATAAAATTCATCATAAAGGCTTGGCTTGTGGTATATTGTTAAAAATAAATTTAATTACACATCTTATAAATTAGCTTTGATTAGCAAAGACTCATTTGGTTATAAATAGGAATGATATTTTTTTTACGCCATTAAGTAAAAAAATGTCAATGTGGAAGTTTGTCACAAAGAAACGCTCCCCTGACGATATCGTCTTGAGGTTGCCCAATCCTGATAACGCTACCAACAAAGATGCAGCTGATAAAATTAAAGCTGCTAACACTGAAATTGTCAACTCTCTTGCTACTGATGAGTCAACTACCAGCACAAAACGGGGGGTCAAGAGAAAAGCCAGCAACAACCACTACACACCAGAGACCCGTGCTAAAATAGCTAAATACGCCACTGAACATGGCAATGTTGCCGCTGCCCGCAAATTTAGCAAAGACCTCCAACTTGACATTAAAGAAAGTGCAGTAAGAGCCATGAAAAAGAAATATCTTGTACACTCAAAAGAATCCAACCACCAACCTGTCAATGCGTTGACACCAGAAAAACGTGGTAGACCGCTACTACTTGGTGATTTAGACAAAGATGTAGCAGCCCACATACGCAGCATCAGAGAAGCCGGTGGCATCGTAAACCAAGCTATCGTTATTGCAACAGCCCGTGGTCTAGTCAAACACAAAAACCCAACACTACTCAGTGAAGCTGGTGGGTCGATTCATATCACCAAGACATGGGCCGTATCCTTCCTAAAAAGACTCGGGTACGTCAAGCGAAAGGGTACCAAAGCAGCCAGAAAACTACCAGTTGACTTTGAGCACCAAAAAAGTGAATTTCATCGTATCATCAACGAGACCGTTACAAAGTACCAAGTGCCTCCACAACTTATCTTCAACTTTGACCAGACCGGGTTGAAGATCGTCCCTGTATCTAACTGGACATTAGAGATGGAGGGCTCAAAGCAAGTTGATATCATCGGTTTAGAAGATAAACGTGAGATAACAGGTTTGCTAGGTAGCACATCAGATGGTTGCCTCTTACCACCTCAGATTTTATACCAAGGTAAAACAGACCAGTGCCATGCTAAATATCCGTTTCCCTCCGACTGGGACGTTTTCCACACAGAGAGCCACTGGAGTAATGAACAGAGTATGGTACGATACATTGAGACTGTCCTTGTGCCGTATACCGACAAAGTTAAAGAAGAGTTAGACCTGCCGATACGACAGCAGTCAATTGCCATATTTGATGTTTTCCGTGCACACAGGTGTCAAGAAGTCCTAGATGCTTTGTCTAAAGCTCGAATTCAACATGTTTTCGTACCCGCGGGTTGTACTGGGGAACTTCAGCCAATGGATCTCAGCGTGAATGGTGAGCTCAAAGCTGCCATGAAAAACGAATTCACGAACTGGTACGCAGATATGGTTGCTGAAGATCTTAAAGATTCATCCACCATCAACAAGGTTGACTTAAGACTTTCTGTTCTCAAGCCGTTACATGCTAAGTGGTTGAGTAAAGTGTTCCACGACTTGAAGTCAAAGAAAGACATTATCTTGCTAGGTTGGAAAAAGTCTGGTATAAGTGACTGTATAAAGTGTTAAATTGTATTTTTAATGAACTACATGTAGTGTTGAACCTGTGCTCAATGAACAATAGTAGCTTGTGCTTTATGAACAATATTATCTTCTGATGATCTTTGTTATTTTGTTATTTATTATTTATTTATTGTAATAAATTGTATTATATAACTTGTTTTTATTTCTAAGTTTCAAAAGGTTTACTTATACTGAAAATACACATGCTCCACTGAACAATTACAAACAATATTAACAAAATAAAATAACATCGTAATTTGTCACTTTATATAATAATCGAACAGCATTCAAAAGTAATTACTAGTACTAGTATCCCATTCATAAAAGTTCCCGGCAATATTGTTCAATCATAAACATATTACAGACACATTACCAATTAAAAGTCGAAGTGTTATAAAAATGTCACCTGGCTTCACTGATTACACAGATTAGCGGAAATAAGTTGTAAAAACATATTACCCTTAAATGCCCCAGGTGAAAGGTTAAACACATCACACCACTGAACAAAGGGAGATAAATCAATCACAAATTGACATTGGAAAAATGAAAGTAAGAATGCGAGGTTTAATTATTGCGATCGTCCGACGCTCGCATTATTCGCATTAATAAAAACCTCGCAATAATTTCTGAATTTACAGTATTCAATTTAGGTTTTGTTAAAGCTTCTAGTGGTAAAGTATGCTCACATGAAGTTTAATACCAAATTTCAGTAAGAAATGATTGGTATTTTCTGAGAAAAAATGGCCATTAAGTGCAAGAATATATAAGTATGTATTAGGTAAACTATCTGAAATTTGATAAGGAATGATGGGCAAGAGCATGTTACAGTACAACATGCTCACATGAAGATTTATACCAATTTATAAAAGTTCATGGATTTGTTATTATTGATCAAATGCTACCAATATTTCATAGGAGAAAAGGATACAGTTTCTGCCTATCTATTATAGTTTTTAGGATAATGGACCAAGTAAGTAATATTCCATACAAATATTCATTTAAGGGCAATAATTCCTTTGAAAGGTAACTTTATCAATTTACACATATTGTAATTTTAACAGAAGTTGTATAGCTGATCATTTTTGTTTGGTTAGTTTCTGTCTGCACTCACACAGAATTGTCAATTTGGTGTATTTCAAAATACAGTACCAACTTTATTATACCTACCTGTTTTATAATACAAGAAGCTTTTTCAAATGTTTTAGAAAATAAGGCATCTGCAACATTCTGTCTTTCATAAATCTGAAAAATATAATTTGACCATATACATTAATTACTCCTAATTATTTCCTATACTAAGTTTTACTTACCTTTAAGGTTTACAAAGCTAAGGATACAAATGGATTGCGGTTCCCACTTCATTAATTATTAGATAAAAGGGTCGAATTTTTTTTTCATAAGTGTGTCAAAATGTTGAATATATATATATAAAAAAGAAGATGTGGTATGATTGCCAATGAGACAACTCTCCACAACAGATGAAATGACAAAGAAATTAACAATTACAGGTACCTGTACAGCCTTTATATCTGACATAAGAATTTATTAAATAAGATTTCCCAATATCCCCATCAAATTCTAATTCAACTCAATTATTTATTATTTTCACATATATTGCATTAATCTGGAAATCCGTCAACTTTAGTACTGATCAAAAGGACTAAAGATGGATTGACAAACAGACCAGTTGAAAAATTTATATGTTCCCTATTATCGCAATTGGCCATAAAAAGTTGTTCATACGTACTTTTCCTGCCAGAACTTTAAAGTTTTGAAATGCTTGCATTATTTACCTATTTGAGTTTTGTTTTCAGAATTTGGATCATTTATACATTCTGTATTTAAATATTCAATGTAGAAAAATGTGATTTTGAATTTTATTACTGAATTTTTAAAGTAAAGTTTGTGGTTTCCCTACAACTGACCTACTCATAAACTTATCAAAATTGTTGACGCTGCCACAATAAACATCACATTTTTGTCTCATGTTCTATTGCAGGCAAAACAAAAAATTATAGCAATTTTCCAAAAAATTGTTGTAAAGAGTGAAGTCCAAAGATCAACAATTTATTTACTATCTATCAGAAATTTACATGCAAACAAATGTGTGTCAATTCAATATGCAAAATCTTTTCGCATGAAAGCTTTTCTATCTCAGAATCTAAGACTCTGAGAGTGCAACTTCAGTCTGATTTCAATACCACTTAATGTAAAACTCTTCATCCATACGCTCAGATAGTTGTAAACTTCTGCTTCAACAGATTCAACAATGTCGTGAAGCCATTACCAAGATGATTACGTAGAACTACCAGATGAATATCAGACAGATGAAGAGAAAAATCAATTCAGGACTCCAAGGACACTGAACTTATTGTGCTACAAATTTACTGCTGACTGAACCTGTGGCAGCAAGAATTACTACCCTGTTTTTCAACATTAAATAAACTGTAACTTTCCCCCGGTAAAAGACCCTAAGATAAATTGATGTCTTGACATTACACAGGATGAGTGATCTAAAGCACATAAAATTATAAAGTAAAAGGTTGAGGAAGAAAGATGCCAATAAAATGTGATTATAATGGAAACCTAATATAGACGACAACTTAAAGACCAAGTTAATGCTGTATTGATCTTTAATCAAAACATTTAAGTAAACATGTCTCAGACATTTACATGAACATTAAAGAAACATAAGTTGTTGTAGGATTAAACAACCAAATTTGTAGATACCCACAACCTCAATCCCCTGGACATTTGTCATTACACCAAAAATTATCATTGTAACATAGATCTTAAATAAAAAAAATTTCCAAGCAATTCATCTGCGTGTCAAATAAGCTTGTCTTATTGTAAAACATTTGATAGAGGAAATTAAATTTAAATGAATATAAAGAAGATGTAATTTGATTGCCAATGAGATACAGTTACCAATCAAGACCAAAGATGTTTACAAACAACTCAAAATTCTTAACCAAAAGCACTGACATCTTTTCTTTTTTACTAATATATAATTTTTAATTGGTTATTTTGTGGCAGACAGCATTTATTGGTTTAGAGAGCCTGGATGCCTCCAGAGATTGACAATGTAGTTTTTACATTTATTAAGTCTTGTCAAAATCCTATGCAACATGCTATGCCGTCATCATACAAATAATAATATTGGCATTTCTTCGTTAATCCAATTTATAGCTACTCCCACTGGAAAACTTAGTCTAAAAGACATACTTTACTAACATATTCAAGATTGAACAAAAAGCTTAAATCCTTGAGTTCCAATACATATTTAAATGGGTATGCATTACTTCATGCGTTATAGAGTTACATTAATTTTATATTTAAATTCAATTTGATTGAGTTTAAATACATATACATCTTGTTCAATAAGAGACCAGCAAGAAATTAATCTGTTTGGTTTTTAAACTGAACAGTCAATCTTAGACAGTGAGGTACTTTATAAATTACTAAGTGGGTCAGCATTAATTATTCATTATTCAGTAAGCCTTTTCATATCATTTCATAGATGCAAAGTTACATTTTATAATAGATTATTTTATAATCTTGTTTGAATGTTATTCAATAATTACAGTACAGGGATTGCTTATTTACATTCTAATTTGAATAACAAATGATTTCAGGCTTTGGCTGAATTAGAGAGGAAAGGCTAAAGAATACAGTTATACTTTCTATGTCAACTAACTATTTCTTAACTTGTCACATCTGAATAACTACATACCTGTAATCTTCAGTGATTGGAATATTGAAATGAAATATCAACCTCTTAAACAAGTTATAAATAAGCGGCAAGTTATATTTATTTTTCTGAATTTTTTTTATAAAATCCTTCTTTTGTTTAGAAACTGATAAAAGCCAATATCAAAAGGATGCCACAGTATACTGGTTAAAAGACTCAATCTGAAAGTTGTACAGTACCCTATAGTTGCTAACTTTAACATTATTTGACCTCTGGTGAGGAGATTGAGTTGTCTCAATGGCAATCATACCACATCTTCTTATTATTTATAAATTGCTCATCATGCAATAATGTATCATACTTTTGTTTTAATACAGAACAAGAATGTGTCCTCAGTACACGAATGCCCCACTCGCACTATTATTTTCTATGTTCAGTGGACCGTGAAATTGGGGTAAAATCTCTAATTTGGCATTAAAATTAGAAAGATCATATCATAGGGAACATGTGTACCAAGTTTGAAGTTGATTGGACTTCAACTTCATCAAAAACTACCTCGACCAAAAACTTTAACCTGAAGCGGGACAGACGGACGAACGAACAGACGCACAGACCAGAAAACATAATGCCCCTCTACTATCGTAGGTGGGGCATAAAAATCTGAATCAAATAAATTTGTTTACAAAATCATCTTTCAAGATCCTCCAAAAATATCCCCTCAAAATCTTAACGACTAATAAAAAGATTTGTAGATCTTTATTTCCTTCCTTATAAATTTTGCTGTATACACTTTCTCCCTATATATACTTTAAAAAAAATACAACCACACTAAAAGGTCATAAAAGTCATCATTAAAGGTCATTAACTCTTAAAGGTGAAATGAGCTAAAATCAATAATTACAATGACACCAATCACTCAATTTTAGCAAAATGATGGACTTTCATGTTGAACTACATTTATGTTAACTTCCTGAATATTATAATGGAGATTGCTCAATGAGCATTTTTGATTTTCCTTAATATACATCTTGAATTTTCATCACAGAAGACTGCAATTGACAAATTTCAAAATGATATGTCAATATCCTTTCTTTGTGATTATATTTCCGTTGCAGCTGCTTTTATTAAATTATATTCCAACTAACAACATAGAAGTGTGGAGAAATCTGATATTCACAAATGACAAGTGACATTTCTTTACACTTTCTTGGATTCCCCAATCAGCTCATTTTGTCATTGCTACTCTTGTTAGTAAGTACAAGGTTTCAATCTCTTTTTTTATACTAAAACTGATTTAAAACAGGACAAAAATTCCCATTTGAAGATATTTTATCTTTTAACTTTTTTTATTTTTTCATAAAATAAAACTGCAAGTATCGTGGGCAACTAGATAGTTTGTTGTTTGCTTTAAATCTTGTGACATTTCATGCATATTCATGATGATTGTCAACTAATAAATCAACTAAAATACTCAAACTAAGAAACTTTTATATACATATTACCGGTACATATAAAGGTTACAATGTACCAAATAAAATTACATGGGCGCAGCCATTTTATGAAGGGAACATGACATAGAGATAAAAATAGATGGCTCTCTGTGATTGGTTGTTTATCTTTTATATATTTTTCTTCTGGAAAGTATTATGAATGAAGTTTCATGCAAGAACAAATTTGTCCTTAAATGTATAGTATGAAGGGCCGGAAATATTTTTTTATGTGCTCAAAATTAGGGAAATTTTTCTGCGAAATCGTCAGGTATCGTGAAAAACCCCAAAATTCACCAAGAAAAGCCATGGGACCATATATATTGAGTGCGGTAAAATCGCAAATAGATATCGAGCTTCAATTAGACAACAGCAGTTTTTCCATAATTAGTTTATTAAAAGCGCCTTTTAAGGAGATAATTGCTAAAAATAGCATTGCCGGCAATGGGCCACCATTTAGTACTTTATATCCTATAGGGTTTTCATTTTACGTCATGTTATGAGTGATTCCAACTGCACTCTATCAGTTAACTAAATTATAAATTACAGGTAACATAAAGCACAATAATAATGTCTTAGAGGTAAACATGTGAGGATACTTCACCTGCACTGCCCACTCTTCATGCAGTTAAAAAAAACTTAAATCACATAAAGATTAAAGGTAATAAGCAATAAAACAAACCTCTAATGCTTTTAATACTGGTACACCTTCAATAAGTTGCTCATACATCTTTCTTTTGTTGAATGCAGTTTTCAAAACTATTCTCCTAAATGTCTGCCTATCCTAGAGGGGAAAAATATATGATCTATTAACTGGTAATCTGAATAAATGTAACCTAAGGTGTTCATCATTAATTGACTTAAATAATAAGTATATGCACTAATATTATAAAATTGACAATGTAGTATTGCACTCCATTTATCCAAGAGCTACTCCCCCTAAAATGTGTGTGTGAGGTTTGGGGCCACATGATATTTTAACTGGGTTTTAAATATGATGCGGCTACAAATGAAAATGGAGATTATAAATGATGGGGTACAAACAAATATATTTAAACATTGTATTATTTCCCCCTCCCCCCCAAAGAACACACTTAATATGTTTCATTTTTACGATTAGATCATTTCCCAGAGGTTAATCAGAGTAGCTATACTAAAATAGAGTAGTATTTCAATAGACCTACTGACACCTTATATTATGGTTTCCCCATCTATAATAATCAATTTTCACCAAATCTTAACTTGATAGGATTATAGCCAGTCATGAGATTCACTAGGGAAATATTCAAACTGCCATTTCCATTTTCTTCACATTAATAGCAGTCTACAAGGTATATTTCTATTTTCCTAAAGCATTATTACAAATTATGTATAAGGAAACATTCTGTAGACAAAGTCTTAAATTACCTATTTATACGAAAATTAATGCCAATATTTCTGATGCATGAAAATACTATTGTTTTGTGTTTCCAATGAATTCATTGATCAGAATGAAATATATCACATGCACGCACTTGATCAGTGAAATGTCTATGACATCCAACATCAAGTTAATAAAACAGCCCACCTAGAGTATTATTCTACTTTATAACAACTTTTCCTGGTAATGCAAGGATCTTTTATTTGTGACAGCAGTTTTAAAATCTAATATCATTCTACTTTTGTCTTCAGAAAAAAGGAAGACATTTTAACTGTGTTCTAGGAAATTCCTCTAAAAAAAGAATATTAACAGACTCTTAAATTGGTCCAAGATATATAAATGCTGCAAATTCAGAAATTATTGTGTGTGTATATCATTGTGATTTCTAAAGAACAAAAATGCAAGATTAATTATTAAAATTTCTACAGATATATGCATCAGATTTTAGAATGCGAGTTTAAAATCATTGCAATCCTAAACTGGCCACATTATTTGAATTCGTGAAAACCTTGCAAAATTTCAAAATAACTAAATTTCAAATGTAGAAACAACAAATAGTACACATTTACCACTTTAAAAAGAAGATTTGGTATAGGTCGAAACTTACACAGCTAACAGTATTGCGCATTTAATTAATGTAATTTAGCGTCATATTACAAATAACAATTAGCCTGTCATTTGGTGGAACACTGCCCTTTTAGTTCAATCCATTTAAATATAATGACTGCAGATCATTCAATCAAATTAACTAAATTTCCATATTATATAAAACAAAACAAAAAACATTGGCTAAGATAATGGACAAACAGAAAGGCAATCTAGGGCACCTGCTGTTTTATAACACAGGAGGTTATAAAGTAGAATTCAATCTGAATGTCATTACCAACTATGGAAAGGGGATTCATTTGTTAGGCACACTTAATCTTTTTTAAATGAGACAAAGTTTTAACATGAACACAAGTGTTAGTCAATATCAAGTGTATTTGATATATTTATTATGTTAAATTATCTTTCTACTAAACAGAACCTATTTACTTTGTGCATTTCATGTCACAAATTCAATATTTAACAAGAGGCTGTCACAATGACAGCAAACCTGATTTATTAACATTTATTTGTATCCTGCCAATATCACAAGAACCATAACTGATGAACGGTGAAAGTGAAAATCGTCAATATCAAATTTGACCTCCATTTTGTCATCAGTATCAACATATTAAAATTTGAAAAGCTTAGGTTGAATGGTTCATGAGTAAATGCACGGACACGACTGAAAAAGCAATTTTTCAATCTTTCAAGAACCATAACTCCTGAACGGTAAAAGTCAAAATCGTCATTATTGAACTTGACCTCCATTTTGTCATTAGTAACAAAATATTAAAATTTGAAAAGCTTTGGTTGAACAGTTCATGAGTAAATGCACGGACACGACTGAAAAAGCCATTTTTCAATCTTTTAAGAACCATAACTCCTGAACGGTAAAAGTCAAAATCGTCATTATTGAACTTGACCTCCATTTTGTCATCAGTATCAACATATTAAAATTTGGGAAGCTTTGGTTGAACAGTTCATGCTTAATGCACGGACATGACTGGAAATGCCATTTTTCAATCTTTCAAGAACCATAACTCCTGAACGGTAAATGTCAAAATCGTCATTATTGAACTTGACCTTCATTTTGTTGTCTGTAACTACATATTAAAATTTGAAAAGCTTTGGTTGAACGGTTCATGAGTAAATGCACGGACAACATTTGGTTGTCGCCCGCCTGACCGCCCGCCGTACATCCCCAAATCAATAACCGACATTTTTGTCACAAAAATCCGGTTAAAAATTGTATCATCTTCAATCACTTCAAAGGATATTTATAGCTATAACCTTAGATGTAGTTTCCCTTCATAGGGGGTTATATAAGTGACCCCTAATACAGGTTAATGAAAAGTTCCTCCTCCCTATGCCAAACTTGTATTTTACCCCTATAACCCCTCTTATTCCTTGGTGGCCATGTTGGTAGGTTAGATCATTATTATTTCAAACAAGATACTCCAAGTTTGGTTATATTTGGCCCAGTAATTTCAGAAGATTTTTGTAAAAGTTAACAAATAACAGACAATAGAATACAGCAGAAACTGAGTGATGAGAAAAGCACATACTGGCCCAAAGAAACAGATAAAAAAAATCGGATTTTAGCTAAAGTTATTTAAGGGACCAAAAAAACCTACCATTGCCCATAATGTTCCTTCTGTTGTGGCAACTATTGTGGCTGCTCTTGGCATATTGTACATTAATGCTAATTCACCAAAGCTTCCGTTCGTGTCATAATTTCCTACCAGATTGCCATTTACAAATATATCGTATTTTCCACTGAAAGAAAAGATATAAATGTGTTATTTAGACCAAAATATATACTAATAGACAGGAAATGAAATTATTTTCTTTTACAAAGAAAATCAAAACAACATGTCAGTCAGATCAAACTACATGATACTGGACAGGAAATTCTCTCATCCTGGTGGAATTCTCTTATGTAAACCATCATAGCTATATACCGCTGATAGTACGGACTGCCCATCTAAACCAACTAATTCTGATTAAAATGGAAATGATATTGTCAAGATAATAAGAAGACTTCAGATATCAGATATTTACGTCTCAAGATACCTAATATGGTATGTATTAAGTATTAGTCACAAAAGACTTCATTACTCTACCAGCGTCTTTTGCGAGATTCTTTATTGATAATGGATTAATAACTTAGAATGAAGAGAAATTATGTATCATCAGCTGCATTGGAACAATTGTCAAGGTATTTTGACAAAATTACCATATCACTGTATAAAATTGAGTGGGATATTTTATCAATCAGGTTTGAAAAGTTGTAATGATTTATCTTTGTTATAATTATTGTCACACAATTGACTTTAGTCCGTAAATTACAATTGTAAACTCCCACAAGATAATAAGATTTAAATCTGACATTCTAATGACGTTCTATTGTTGCTGAACCACCATATTGTATGGAAAACTGAGACGTAATGAGCCTAAATAGGTTAGGAATATTTAAATCTTATCAAATATGTAATGACCCATGTTTGTGATATCAATATTACCATTATTGGTAGAAGGTAAACTAGTAAAACAAAAACATCCGGATGAAAGGCAAACTGAAAATCAATTACTATTCTACAGTCAGAGGTAACTAGTTTTTCACACCTCCAAAATTAAACAACTGTATTACACCTCCAAAATTAAGTAATATATTTCATATAAACACCATTTCAAGTTGTATTTGTCAAAAGGTTATTTCAGATCAAATCTTAATTAAATTATTACTACATGTATTGAAATCGTGTTCATTTTTATAAATTTTTTGTGGTGATTAAGAAATATTTTTATGAAATCTCATTCCTGGGAAATCATTATTTATATACAAATTCACTTCACATGCTATATACCAAAATATATTTTTTCCTTCAGAAATTCAGATTTGCCTTTAAACAGTGAATTCTTTATATTTAAAAGTATATTTCACACAAATATCTTAAAACTATTTCAAGTACAGAAAGAATTTTCTCTTTTTAACAGTAAAAAATTCAGATAGGATATACCTTAAGGGCAATTCTTTTAAATGCGTTCTTTATTTTAAATGAAATATTTAGCCTATTTTTTAAGTGTCGTAACACTTTTGACCTCCAGCTGTAGCATAAACAATGAAATTTTATAATTAATGGGTAAACATGCATATTATTCACTGCGTACATTGCTGAAGACATACTGTGATGTGTTTAAGCCTTCATAATTTTTACAAAATGTATTGCCCTCTTAAATTTTTTTCCGGATTTGTCAAGAGATTCAGATGACACAGGCCAAAGATTCAAATGACCAAGAAAGATATCGGTATCCTTTGCTCTTGGTAGGTAGTTGTCTCATTGACACTCACATCACATCTTCTATTTTCGTCAAAGTTAAGCAATTGTATCAGTATCACATTTCCCTACTTTTATAAGACCATGAATTAAATATTTATTTACTTAAGTGAAATATTTTGTAAAACTGATAAACATAATGGGAAGGACAGATTTAGAAACAGATATTATTTCTCTTTAGAAGTAAAAATTCTTGTTTTCAAAATTCCAATAGGGAACATACTTTTTATAATTATAAAAAGTAAAGAATTGATAATTTCATTTCCACATCATCAATTTAAGAAACAACTGATTTCCGTGAAAACTAAGTGAAGTAACTTACCTGTCTATTACATAAAAGGGAAGTAACTCACCTGTCTATTACATAAAAGTTATCTCCATCATCACCTTGGTCAATTACATGCTCATCTGGTAGTACCTGTAAGTAAATAAGTAAATAAACAATTAGTTTAAATATCTCTGATCAAATAACACCACAGTACCGGTAAATTAAAATTTATCATAAAATTGAGAATGGAAATGGGGAATGTGTCAAAGAGAAAACCGGACAAAAGAGCAGAAAACAGCCGATGTCCACCAACAATATTAAAACATAATTTGTTTAATATCAATGCAACCAGTAATTATCTCAATGGGTAAAAGAAAGACATTAAAATGGATGATATGAAGGAAGGTTTGATGACCAGACCATGAAGAAATTTCGGAACAATTTATTACTACTTTTGGGCTGGTCAGTTTTAATGATTATTTCTTATCGGATTTCTGTAACATCATCTGTCAGACTTAGCCACTAGAACAATTGTATCTAACACTGCATGGGCAAATCCTCATTAATCATCCCATAGATTTTCTTCTTACTAGATGTAATTGCTTCCTATTGTAGGAAAATATATACCAATAACTATATTTAATTGTGATGTTACATTCATTCATGGGTTTTCAGGGCATTCTTATCTTGTGAGATTTACATGAAACTATCATCTTTAATAAGTGCATACAGTTTTACCATAGTCAAGTTCATGTTCAATCACTACTTTCTATAGATATATCTCTTTGTATTCCTTCCCAGGCCTGATACAATCTATTTATCTATCATGTCTAATAAATACACCCAATAAAAATCAAGTATAGAGTCACAATGACAACCTGTCATGCTGTCCTGTAGGTAGATTAAGACCAAACGAAATCAGTCACACTTATACGTTAATTATTAACAACCAATTACTTGAATCATTTTATTTAGTAATGATAACTGAAAACTCCTTTATAAGGTAATTTACCACGCTAGCGCCCCAGGAAATCAATTACAGCAAGTGACTTGTGTAAGAAAAGAATTTATCACTACCTGATTTGTGTATAACAAAATTCTTTCACTGTTCCGCTAATAAGAAAATAGCTAATCAGGAAAAGAGAGTCAACCTCATACATCACTTGGATAACCTCCAGACTATATCAAATATTAATCAAACTTGCATTAATCATACCACTCAGAACTAAGAAGTCTGACTTATCACTAAATGAACAAATAAAGGCAGAATGGAAAAATAATTTGCAGTCAAGAGTAAAATACATTCAGTTCCATATATCATAACAGTTTGATATGTAATATGATGGTTTTGAGTGGAGGTGGACATTATGTCTACTGTTTCAAGTCAATGACCCTGCATGGTGAAGGTAAAAGAGGTCACTTTAAATTACATATATTTATCATGGTATTTTTGCTGCAGAATTTTTTTTTATATAAAGGACTTTTACATCTTAAGAATTCAATTTCAAATACTGTAAATTCACAAATTATTGTGATGTTTTTATTATTGCAAAAAATGCAACATGGTTATAATCGCAATAATCTAAACTGGTGTTTGGAAATTTTTTATATGAATGAAAGAGGAGTTTTCTCAGAAATCAAAATCTTATTTTAGTCTTATATGGCAAAATTGCAATAATTTATGAATTTACAGTAGTGACTAAAAATTATCAGGAATTTTTACAACAACTGGGTAATAGTGAACAGAATCTAAATTCAGCCTAAGTATTTTCATTTCTGAAATAAATCTGGCAAAATAAATAGACAGGAGCATTTTATTTTGACAATCATATCTAAGGACTGTTAATGTAAAATGTTAAAATTTTAATATTAATCTGACAACTGTGACAGTTATTTTCATATCTATTCCGAACACTTCAACAGTTCTACTGTTTCATTAATATCCTCTAATCTCATTTTTGAAAATGTACATTAAATGAATCAACAGAAAAAAAGAGAAAATTTTCATTAATAGGCATAATCATCCTCTGATTAAATTTCTACTTGGAGACTTGGTTATGTTATGAACGAAATAGCTACAAGGAATTAACATTTAAAGATTCCAATCCAGGCGATTTCAGCTTTATGTTTGAAAGGAAATAATTATATCATCATTTAGTATAACTCAATACAATAATCAATGCAGTTATTACAAGTGAAGGCAATTTATTACGCCATAATTAGTTCATTAACGCCTAAGTCCATTTATCAAGTCTATAAACTGTATGATTCCATACGATGCATTTAAAAAGACATATTCTTCAACATTTCAAATCACTCAATAATGATCAATTACTTTTTTTTTCAGTTGTTAAAGTAAAACCTAATGTACTTGTAAATAAAACCAGGTATAGGTCATAAACTGCAGTTCTGCATAAGTAATTATTCAGACTTGAATTGACAGTAATTAAGGTCATCAGCTATTACACTTTAAGGGGATCATAGTGTAGAGTCATACCATATGGCAATATACAGGATTATTTAGGATTTGTTTTGTTTGTTTATCAGGTCTTCCTTATTTAATAGTTGGGTATTATTATGATTGATAAAATTTACTAGTAATTTGACCCTGAAGGAAACCAATATTGTGTAAAATATGCTGAAGCTTTAAAGGAAAATATGAGCTAAATGTTAGAAATGCTATGAAAAATAGATAAATCCATCCATAATTACATTAAGTCCTTCACATGTATTTAATCATACCAGAAAAAACAGATTGAATAGGATCAGGTCCATTATAGCTTATTAATTGGCATCAACTTTAATTATTAGTCAATTGAAGAAGAAGAAGAAGATATTTTATTTCCAAAGGGCATAAACTTTAAGGTAATTTAAGTGAAAATCATCAAGACCCCTATTTTGTCATGAGAAAAATAAAGATTAGCATGCATAAACAAATTTTTAATGCATTATTTACTCCATATAGAAACTGCTTTTAATAAATCTCAACTTTTTATTTGGTCACAATAAATCACAATAAAAAAGCAACAGAATGATTACTGAATTACAGCAATATAACTTTACTTATACATAAATGGTAAACGGTACATAAAAATTCATAAAGAATGAAACAGTTGAACATAAGTATTTATTAAACTTTGTATTATTTAGGCATTTCTTAACCGTTGTTTGTTTACGACTTTAAAAAGTGAAAATAGGAAATGAGAAATAAATTAAGGTGAACGGGTTTAAATTGTTAGGTTGTTCACATGTAATTTACAATTTATCACTTGAATCAATGTTTATCATACATAGTATTAGGCCAATAACAGGACCCTTGGATACATTCTTACAGTAAGAATGCATTTAATACTCCAGTCGTACCTGTTCTATTCAAAGCAGATTAAAGGTCAGAAGTAAAATGATAAAGTTGAATACCTTTCTAAGCCTTTGTCATCAATATGACTATGAGATAAACATACAATTCAATTTCCTTATGATCTAGAGCATTACTAAAGAGAAAAATTGATTTGGCAATGCAGTTCATTGCTCGATTCTAGATATGCGAAATACAAACAAATTAGATCAAAATCAAAAGGTGTAACAAGCTACACAGTTGTTATCAAGTTTTTCCATGTCCTAATTAGTTCAGGTGTGATTTTATTCCTATTACTTTTATTTGACCCCAAAATCAACATATATACAGGTACCTTTATTCATCCTACCCTTTAGCTATAAATTTGTAGATTATGTTTTATTATACATTTTCAGGACTAATACTTTATACTAATGAGATTAAAAGGAAAGTTGATATTAATTTTGTAAAACCTATGTTCATTACTGTCAGAGCATTATTTTGATATAGATCATTTTAGTCATTTAAGAAAATCGGTTAGAATTTTTCATATTACATACATAAAACAAACAAAAAAGAGTAAAAGGAAATTATGGTTCACCTGAATAGTTGATTGATTGTGATAAAACAAGGTGTTAAAAGTAATGAGATCAAGGTCAAATCATACGCTTCAAACTTACAAGGTCATTACAATCTAGAAATTCTGTCTTACAAAAAACCTTCTTTAGGATTTATATAACTACTTAAATCAATGAGCACTAGTAAATGTAAATGAAAACAAGGTATAGTTAAAATGACCGCTGGTCAAAGAAATTACACCAAAAATGCTTCTTGAGAACGAGTTTGATTTTAGTATTACTTGAAAGAGATTTTACATTGAACCAAGAAAATTTGTCAATTATATATAACGAGTCATGAGCACATAATATAGATGTCTAGTTTGAAGTTGCATAACTCTGCAAAGACAAACTTGTCAATTTTGAATAAGTCCATAAAGCCTTAATGTTTCAAACAAGTTTTGAAGAGATGTGTGACAAATTTTATAAACATTTGTGCCTTGAATGCCCAACTTATTTTGAAGTCCAATTCCTGTAACTCCAGGCCTAATACTCATAAAAATTAGGAGCATGATTATCTTACTCAGAATAAGAAATCCACCAATCAAAATCATAAAAAAATGTCTGTATTTCGACCAATCTAATTAAAAACCGATCTCTCATCGCTCCTGTTTCTGATATGTCGCGTGGGAGATCTAACGAAACCGGCTTTGAGGTCACATGTGAGTGAACTAAAAGTTATGAATTTATAAAGATATGCAAATGATTTGACGACCTTTTAATAAGCCAATCAAAAAAGTTTATGAATTATTTTGACTGACGATTTCGTTGTAAATAAAATGAGTTACATCCCTTTGCCTTACGTTAAACTTCCAAGATCGTGGAAGACTCAATTTCATTGGTCGAAAAAGACACACCTACGAGGTCACTCACATGTGACCTCAAAGCGGGTTTCGTTAGATCTCCCACGCGACATATCAGAAACAGGAGCGATGAGAGATTGGTTTTTAATTAGATTGTATTTAGACAATTATAATCTCATAACTCGATCTTAAAATGTAATATGAAAAACCCTATTCTTTATTCTATACCTAATATATTAGCATATATGTATTGAATTATTGGTATTCCTAATGAAACTAAAAAAATAAGTGAATCTTCAATCATGACTTCAAATAGAACTTGATAATTAAGGGTTTCTATAGAAACATCACTATGATACTAAAGTTATTCATTGTCTCTAGTCAAGTTCTGATCCACAATAGATCAGTAGAATTTTAACAAACAGCGCTGTAATGTTAAAACATTTTTTTTTGCTGGTAGGACCCTTAAAAGCTTTATGCTTATAGTTATAGTCCAAAAAAGTAAATAAAACTACACTTCTTTCTTGAAAACAAATCGAAAACATAGAAGGTAAAAAAGTCAGAAAATAGAAATAAAATAATATATTATGATATGTCTAAAGTAGCGTTATTCCTTAATTTCAAAATAACCGAAAAACCAATCTTTCAGTAGCAACATAAAATAAATACACACCTTCTTTTCAAACATGGCATCTAACACCTCTTGCATCTGTTCCTACAAAACAAAACAAAAAGTTACTTTTTACACAAGGATATCATTAGATATTCTAATGTTCCAAAAAAATAAATAAAAAATCTGTAGGTTATTTTTCCTAAACCCCAAACCATATGCCAGTCTTGACCAGCTGTATCACTACATATAATTAGCTGGGCTTCTGTCCATTCATTTATTTTTCGTGGCTATCAATTTTCTTGGATTGAGTAAAAGTTACATTTTTGTGGATATCTAATTTAGTGGTTTTGCCATCTTCCATACAAAGCCTATAGAAAAAATGTATTTTGTTGAATATCTGAATGTGGTTCACCTGTTCCATTGAAACCCACAAAAATTAGTATACCACAAATAATAGTGAATCCACAGTATTATTAAATATTAAGATATTTAAAAAATCTTTCAAATAAGTGTAGGTTATTTTTCCTAAATCACAAGACAAATACCCAGTCATGACCAGCTGTATCACTACATATAATTGACTATTTCTTTATCATGTTTATGTATGCAATCAGACTTAATAATATATATATTCTGACAGATTGTTGTGATTGCAAAGAGTATGAAAATGGGTTCATGGATGGATGGTATAACAAACTGTTATTACTATCCAACTTATAGATGTAATTGGCAAATGGAAGGTTTGTGTGCATACAGTGTACTGGTTATACTGAATTGAATATGGCCAAGCAGTCATGTTACTTTCTAAAGCAAATATGACATTTTTTTCTATATATATGTTAATCAAATAAAAAATGTATTCCTTAATATATTTTTTTTCAAATACATGCAATACAGTACAGGCAAATGCTAAGTGCATTTTTTTTCTTTTGTTGATCTTCTTAATATGCCTTAACTTATTCGATTAACTCTTTTAAAAACTGTCATATTTTACTGAAACCAGGTATTGCTTTTTGAATTTTAATTACATTCTAATTAAAAGTTCTTTGAGATCTACCAAAAAATCTTGGATTTCAAATATTTCTTGCACAATATTTAATAGAATTACTCAGAGATTATGAGTGTCAGGTACTATTGTACTCAAGTACATAATGATTAATATGGCTCTTTTAGAAAAGCTTTACATATTAATTTTAAGTCCCTTCTGAAACATAAATCTTTTAATATTATACTAATGCCAAGGCCAATTTTTTTTCTACCATAAGATAAGCACCCATACTACTCACAACAAGTTTAGATATAAGGAAAACTTCATATCAATGACTTGTAAGATTCTAAATACTTTATTTGAAGAAAACAGGATACAATATCAATGACTTTAACTGAACTTTAGAAAAACCTCCTGAATTTCTTATTTAGAATTAATATTAGGAACCTATATATTTAATTAACTACTGATTCTTTTAAACAAATCCTTATGAGGATTATCTTATAATCCATGAAATCATGTTAATGACCTTAGTCACCTTAACCAGACATGTACATTTCATATCGGAATATTTTTTTATCAAACTGAACTTTGATGAGCTGCATCAACGAAATAAAATAAAATGAAAAAAAACAAATTGATTGGAATACCATTCTTAAGGTAGCACAATACAAAGATTTTTTCACTTCCAATCAGACAACTTTAAACTGATATAATTCATTTCATCCTTCTTTGAATTTTATAAATGAGGTACCAAAAGAAAGAGGAAAGATTAATCTTTCAAATTGTGATAATTTCATTATGACTTAATTATTACACAATTAATTGTTATGTAATCAGTTGATATATTGTGATGTCCACACTTAAATGAATTTAGCTTCTTTGTTATTCATAGCATCCCAAAATATTTTATAGATTCTTGTACTACACAGCTTGACCTTCAAAACCGTGTCTCAGATTTCCAAAAACATCAATAGAACAAATTTTATACCTAATTAAATTTAGTGATCTCTTGTGAATTGATCTTGCAAACTTAATTTGAGGTTTACAAGAGAATGAAATACAATAGGACAAATCTGAGACACAGTTTTGGAGGTCAAACTGTGTTTTACAAGAATTTATAAAATATTTTGAGATGCTATGAATAATAACGAAGCTAAATTCACTCAAGTGTGGACATCACAATATATCAACTAGTTACGTAACAATTAATTATGTTATAATTATGTCATAATGAAATTATCACAACTTGAAAGAATAATGTTTCCTCTTTCTTTTGGTACCTCATTTATAAAATTCAAAGAAGGATGAAATTAATTATATCAGTTTAAAGTTGTCTGATTGGAAGTGAAAAATCTTTGTATTGTGCTACCTTAAGTGGTCTTAAAACCCTATACAGTTTATACCCCACATAATCCCATTTAACCAAAATCCACCTCATACATTTAATAAGAAACAAGGCGACATACAGATTAAATAAAAATATAAACAACATGTACCAGACTTATTAAGTAATTAGTGAAATTGAAGCTCATTTCATGGTATAAAGTGTTGTGAATATACTGATACATGAACTGTCATTTGAGAAAGTTGTATCTATTCTAAAGGTGAATTTCTATAGACTCAAGTCAGTCAAGTACAATTTGTGTCATGCATGTTCAGTGGTTTCTTTTTAATGCAACTTGCTTTTTAATTCAGTTATAGAAAACAGAAAATAACCAAAAATTCTATAATGGTCAATGTTGCAGATGTTTAAGTTTACTTATCTAGGTCGGTTGTGCAGATTTAACTTTTGAAATGCCTTCTAACTTTGTTTATTTTATTATTTGGAATTGGCTCAATGTGCCATATTTTTATACCATGTATCTCCACTTAGGGATATTCTATTCAAACGTATGTGGAAGGGTAGGAAGGGACCTAAAAATTGCATCTTCAACCAACATTCTATCTGAAAGTAATTTTTAACACATTACTTGGATGTACTACCATCATGACCATAAGCGACCCACAACCCATATCCAGAAATTCCCTTCCCACCAACCAAATCATTTTTAATGGAATTATTAAAACTTCAACTATGTGAGTCATTGTTTATGAAAAACATCTATGTCAAAACAACAGTTAGAAAATTCCATTTTTCCACTACATAGATGAACAAGTTTTTTTTGACAGGATGACAAAACATTAAAATCATTTAAAAATCAAACAACTGAAATAGATTGCAGCTTATATCTGTTTCCATATCATTTCCACATATCATGCTTGAATCAAATGTCACTCCATTCAAAATAACATTTATTGGTATAAACCTATCAACAGATTCTGCATTCTGCACATCTACTTGTTAAGAACTATTCAATAAACCCCATCTAACGTTCTGAAAACCACCCACATTTAACCTTCAAAAACATGCCTGCAAGCTATAACAATCATTTTTCTCAACAAATTGCATGATATAGGACAAGAAAACCGAACTGCTGACATCTATCTATCTGAAACACATTAGAAGAGCTTCCTTAATTTTACTGCCATGCATAAACACAGAGAGAGAATTAATGTGTTTTCCATACATAGTTAGCTGAGTAAAGTTGATAATCACAAAACCATTAGGTCTTCATCAAAAGATAAATTTCCATAAGGAACAGCCATAATACCAGTTATTAATCTAACAGGACAATGGCTGCTCTTGACTGGGCCTCATTAAATTGTAAAATACAAAGAATTATGTGTGGAGTTAACTGTACCAGTCTTTAATGACCTATTTATGCATATTGATGACCATTATTTTTCATTCAATAACATGGTGAATCAATAATGAACTTAAAAAGCAAGTTATTTATTGGCAATTGTAATTCATCCAATGCAGGTAGAACATGTTTTTTAATGTAAACTGGTGCAAAATCTAAACATGACTGAAGTTATGACGTAACTTTAATACTTATACAATTCTATTGCATTCATATGGTTAATTATGGTACAAATTCTACTTGTATAGGACAGTTTACCCAGAGGATACAACCAAAAAACCAATAAAGTATCATTCAAACAAATACTTTCTGTCAAACCACAAACATTTGGTAATAATCATGAAATTTGATGAATCAATTATACCCTTAAACCAATGCCTATGATGTTATTTCTCCTCAGATTGCTCTTGAAATCGTGGAAACAATGCAATGGAAAACCTTAAGCATATTTATTATTTACTTCAAAAATCACAAATGACTACTTACTGGTTCTAATGATCTAAATAATAAAATGTGTTTGACGGCTTCATTCAATCTTTGTCTCTGTTCGTCTGTTTTTGGATATACAACCTGCAATAAAAAAAATCATGAATATTACAAAAAAGTTATACAATGATAATTGAAATAATCTTTTTAATTATGTAAAACTTTTCATGGAAAAAAATATGCAAAGCTAAAATGTGCTTTATATTATGTATATCATTTTTTTTTTACATTTTGTAAGTATTAATTATTTACCATATAATTTTATCAATTAAACATTCTTTTTTAGCTAGAATCCCACTGATTTCTAAGGGATAATGAAATACATTGATTCCCTAAAGATAATGATCAGCACTTAACTATAGAATTATGAATTCATTTACTTCATATCACATTTGATATTCTATTTATTTGAATGATTTTATTCTCATAAACTAGTACATAGCTACAGAGATAATAACAGTTCATATATAATACATATCTTTGTTTCGCATGTGTGAAAATAAATAACATTATAATAATATTACAGTTCCTCTAACCAGGAGGACAGACTTTCAATGATATATATCGTATAAATCTACACAATTTTTCTAGTTCTACAACATTTTCAGATGAGAATACATTTTTAAATTTAATAATGTTTGCATTTTTGTTACAATAGTGTGGTAAATATTTTTCTCTTTCTATGTTAAAACAATTGCATGACATAATGTAGTGAAATTCATCGCCAATATCTTTAGAGCTACAGAGATTACAAGACCTTTCCGATCTCGGAATAGTTTGCCACCTTCCTGTCTCAACTGGCAAACGATGATTTCCGCATCTAAATTTACACAAAGTATATAAAAAATTAAAAGTCAAAGTCGACAAATACTTTTCAAATTTAAATTCAGTCTTGAAAATTCTATAACATAAACCTTTTGAAGATTGGTGTAAATCTGCACACCACTCTTGTCGAAATTGGTCTTTAAGCTTTTGCTCAATACTTAATTTTATCCATTTTTTGTTAAAATAATCTTGGCAATGCCATACATTTGACATGCCACATTCATCAAAAATTTTCTTAATACATAAAATCCATTTATTTCCAATACCATAATTGTTATAATTAATGTATAGTAATTTATATAGTATACAGGATAATTTATTTTCATTTGTATTATCAAGAAGGCGACACCAAAAATTGATCATTCGTAATTTTGCATATAAAGAAATGGGGTATCTCCCAAGTTCTCCATAAATCATAAAATTTGGAGTAGAGTTTTTAAGTTTTAAAATGTGCTTACAGAATTTCAAATGAACTCGCTCAAGTATATCAAAATTTTCGTATTTACTCAATTATATAGGTAAATGCTTGAATGATAATTTATCAAATATGCACGTTCTTTATAAAAAATAATTAAGCTTATATACAGCATGTAGTGGGCAGGTATTTTCTGATTTACTTTCATTTATATTAATTCTATGTTTAAGTCTTTCAGTACTCAAGAAGTTCCCTATTACAAATAATTTATATAAGACTACAAATTGACGATGCAAGGACAGATGATCTACAGTACACAAACACTAAAGAACTATAAAAGCTAGGGAACAGATGTGGAAACGTGCACGTCTTCGGGTAAAAGTTCTTTTATAATCACGTCTAAGAAATTTGAACAAATGAAAACGTTTTAAAAAAGTCAATCATATTCTAAATGCAAGATGCATGTTTAGAGAGATGCAAAATTGGCAGTCAACTTCAAGTCTAGCAAAACATAAGCTTTTAAAACCATTGCTAATTTTATGGCATTAAAAAAAGTAAAGTCATGTGTTCAATATATCAAACTATTCACTTTCATTTAACTTTTTTGAAAAGCACTTTATGCCCATTTGGGCCAATGGCTTAAAACATTATACATAATATACAGTTTACATACATGTATATGTATATAAAACAATGAAAATAAACTATGCAGACACTTTAAACTGACCTCATATCAATGTACAATTAACTGTACATATTTGGAGTAAAATAATCATTCTCCTGTGTGTTCACCAGATGCATTGCCCTAAATTCCTTAATGGTTACCTACATTGAATAACGTACCTAAAGTTACAAATTGTGACCATCAAAAACAGTTAAAACCAGATAATAAAAGTTCTTTGGCTGCCCAATCATTTTGAGGAAACCCTGCTTCTTTAATTCTTACTGTTGATATTTTAATGAGACACTTTAATAAGGTGGCTTATGTCTATCTGTCATTCTCTTTTCAAAAATGAGCTTACAAATTTTCAAATATAACACAGTAAAATAAGATATCAAATTTGGAATCACTTTTTTCATTGTACTTACTTTTTCGTCTAAGTCTTCGTCATCAGCAGGATCATATCGTTCAGCAGATACTGAAAATAATAAACATTTAAAACTTGTATGACAATGTCAGACATGCAAAACAATTAAAAAAGCTAGAAAAAATGTCAAACATTAAAGTCTAAGGAAAAACGACAAAAAGGAGAACTTATAAAGCTGTTATAAAGCTGAAGTACAGAGTATGTTATGTAAAAACAAAATTCATATTAAAAAAAATGCCTGTAAATTTCAGGTACATGTATAGGACAGTTATTTTTCAGTTGTTATGTTGGTTGATAACTTTTGATGTTGCCAATTTTTATGGACTTCCACCTTTTGGAATTAACCTTGGAGTTCATTAGTTTTCACTGTTTTGTTATACTTTTTTATTATATACAAACCATAAGGTCAGTAATGAAAGTTTTCTACAACAATTTTTTTTTTCTCTATGACACAGTACTAGAGCTTTAATTGAGCAAAACTTGCCACAAGTAATTGTTTTTAAAAACTCCAAAAATCATTTTTTTTATACATTGAATGAACATGTACATTGTGTATTGAGTTAATTGAATTTGTTAGTAAACTTTCCGCTTTTGAAATGAATTTGTACTTTAACCAAGGATTTCAATATATATACTGGTATCTATTGATTTGACACCACTAGAAAAGAAGATTCTAAACCTAACCACATGAACATGTATTCCATGCATGTAAATTACACGGAAATCAAAGACAATCAAAATCACTTATGCTCTAATACACTTTCTGTATTTGGCATTTCAAATTTCTATAGTCTCTACTGTCTACAGTACCAAGTTAATCTAGAAATTGTGTTTTCTATGATATACATCTTTGTCCAACATGTTTGTACTTTAATATATTGTTGAATCCCCATTTTTCAGCATTTATGTCTTTCCATTTACTTGTCAATCAAGAAAATCAGATGTTCTGCCAATTTCCTGTTTTATTTCATGTCCAACTTTGTAGGGAAATAGAGTCAATCTATTCTGCAATATCATTAGGATATTTTTTATTTGAATCCCCAGGTCCTTTTCATCGATAAGTTACAAAGAAAGATTATTTTGTATGGATGCCGTAATAAAGTTACATTGGTGTAATATAATGATTTTCTTTCTGCAATGATAACACACGGAAACCTTTGAAGATGGAGGTTAAATTTAATCAAAACTTATCATATCCCTTATTCCTTATTCATACATATCGAAATCTGATACGGTCAAATATGCAAAATCTCATCCAAATCATGCCCGACCTTGATTTTTTTAACATAAACTACCCAAGCTTGTAATTTAAAACTAGTGACACAAAATTTTTGGATTTTTCTAATAACTTATATATGTAATTTAACATGAACATGTGGGAAAGAAAGCTGTGCATTTATGGTCGATCTGGTGACATTACAATTTTTCATGCAATCATTTAAAGCTCTAAAATTATCAGAGCAAAGCTATTGTAATGTTAACCTAAAGATAGACCTATCAAAACTGTCAAAACATTTTCTACTGTCATACAATTGAAAAATTCAAATAAAAAAGGGACCGGATATTTGAGTCCGATAGAGTGGTCATCACTAGTATTAATAATCTTTTGTATGCTGACATAAATAGAAAAATACAATCAATAAGGTTCCTCAAGTCTATCCTGCACAGATTCCCTGCACAATCTGTGTGTTGATTGGAAAAAGGAACCAGACTTTTTTCCAGTTCAGAAATAATGAGCTCAAGTTTAATCAATAACTCATTCGTTGTAACGATCATGTCTTTATAAATTGAGAATTAAATATTAATCCCATTTCACTGTGTTTTAATTCCAATAAACAATCGACAAATATACATGTTTATAGATTATACTTAACCTTACCAGATTGTCTTCTTGTGAACCCTCTGGTTGGTGGTTCTGAAAAAAATATATAAGCTATAGTAGAATTACATTTCAAAATATTTCAGTTCTGTATTTGACTACGAATAAGAATAAATTGTATTATGATTAATTAAATAAAATGTGCACTTTCAATTACTTTTAGCTTGATCCCATAATTAATTACCAACTAATTAATTTTTTTACATGTATAACTTCAAAAATTCCAAGTTAAGAAACAAATTTCATCAAGTTTTTTAACTTTCAAAATTATCAATACATCCTGATAATGGTCTACATCTTTTAATTCATAACTGACTCTTTTAATATCAAAATTTCAAATGAGAATATTATATTTGTGTGATACAATGTAAATCCATGTAGTATTTTAGGTTAGAACTTTTAGTATCTTTACAAAACTAACATTTTGTGACTATTGATAAAAAATGTGGTTTAATTCAAACTTAATCTCAATGAATAATAATAAAAAGAAATTTATACCAGTTATTTTCCTTTTATTGAGGTGTAAGTAGACCACAGGCTGTCACTTGGTTCAACTGTTTTCAGATATATATTCATATTTGTACTAAGATTATAACTTATTAGAGATCTAGGGTAGATGACAATGAGACAGCAACCCAATGACAAAATAATATACAGCCTGTATAACAAATTTGACAGGTAAAATGGGAAAAAAATGCTAATCACTTCTGGATGACCTTTCCTTGCAAACAAGAAAACTTGATGTACTTTCCCATTATAAAGCTGTTTATGCATTTGTTTGAAAAGAAATATATAAGTTAATATGCTCAATGACCACTTTAATTAGATCAGATGTTGTACACATGAAACATTATCTGATTATAGAGAATCACACATGCTGACATGGATCATTGCCCTTTTGAGTTACATATCTGATATTTCAATATTTATTAAGGATTTAGCAGAAGACAATTAACATTACAAGGAGATAGAATTACCCAAGGACAATGATGAAAAAATATCTTTATCTGCAGTGTTCTCCCAAGGACCCTAAAGCATCATGGTAATGAAATGCTATATTGTTTGAATATGATGCTATTTGATGCTAATTTCTTTTTACTATAGATTTTCTAACCTTGTGACTGGATGCAATGCTACACATTCTAGAATGAGAAAGTCTAAAACAAGATGTTATATCAAAATTCCCTAGTTACCCTGATTCTTCTATGGATTTGCTATCATGATTATAAACATTGGATACCAACAATTAAATTGGTGGGCATTAGTAAACAATGAATTTGAATGTTCAACAAAGTATTACTTTTTTTTTTATCAAATACAGACTTTGGCAAATCCATATAAACATTTATCTACAAAAATACAATTTTCACTCAATCTGTGAAACTTGAAAACCAGGAAATTAAATGAACCCACACTCCACACTATATATATATTTGCAAAGAGAACACTGCTACATGTATGTACTGCTGCAGAGATACCCCTCAGATACTGTCAGAAGGCACTGCAAATAAGCTCTTCTGGCACAACCTTACTACACAAGTTATCAAAATATAAATGCATTCTGTAGGAACCAAATTGCAACTATTACAAATATAAAAAGTTATATAAAAATAAAGATTATGTGGTTGAATTACATGTACTTTTTTTCAACTATGAAATAAATACTACCCAAATATTTTGAAAATCTTTAAACAACAAGAAGCAAATTAATGAACATTTAGTAAATGCAAATTATAGATGACATTGAGCCAATTAGTAAAATGGTGACAAATACCTGTACTGTGACCACTAACACCTCTCCTCCTCTGTTTACAATACTCCATAGAAAAAAGGATATTATTGACAGACTTAATCAATGCAATTTAATGAAGACTGCTGTGACAGAGAGTATATTGAACTACACAATACTGATGCTCCAGGAAATCAAATTACTGATCACAACATTTACTTGAGAGAATTCCGTACAAAATGCCATATTATTTAGAAGGAATAAATCTTTCACGTCTTTGCTCGGTATTTTCCTGTGCTTCGATACAAGAAATCCATTATATTTTCCATTAATGATTTGTCTTCCAATGTCTGCTATGAGTTTTGATGTAATATAACTCAGAATGAAACCCTATACAATTCTTGATGAGCAATACGTTTTTTTTCGCCATCCATAAACATGATTATGTACGACAATGTGACAAGGTCTTGCAATAAATTCAGCTCAATATATTATTACAATCGAATAATCAACTTCCTAATAATGAAATAAGAAATAGGCTCAATCTATAGTAGATAAATTTGTAGCACATACATGTATGTAAACCAATACCACTAACTCTCACAGAAACAGCTGAGGCCAAATGACTTGCATGACAAATATTTTTTAATTCTATTGAAACATCTTTGAAGGGTTACCAATGATACAATGTACAACCAGGAAATTAAATGGCAGTACTAGTTCTACAGATGTGAAATTACTTTCACGCTACTACTGATCAACTGCAGACCAATTATCATGAATATAAAATCATTCCCTTTTCATAAAAGCCAAGAAAACTAATTTCTTTAAGACAGACAGAATGGTGAAGAGGATGGAGCAGTTACTAGACCTACCAAAAGCGCACATGTGACATGGTTGTCAGCAAAAGAAAACATGTGGTCAAGGAATTCGATTTTGATTTCCTAATTGCCACTTACACTTGATACTTGATCTAAAGAATTGGAAAATAACTGCTGACAGATGCATTTTTTTGCACATGTACATTGTACATGCAATGAAATGTTGTACTTAGTTACAATGTAGGACTAGGCCACTTAGATTCAGTATAATCTAAAAGTAGGGCATTTTTTTTGTTTGGGTTGCTGACTCATTGACCTCTACTGAATCAGTGTCTACGGGAGGGGAACTAGAAAAATGTCCCCCTCTGATAGCCCCTGAAAAGTTGTGCCTCTGGGTCTTTTTTCATGTATAAGAAAAGATCTAGAGTTTTAAAAACTATGGTTATAGACTGTAACCCCTATTGGCTAATCATCATCCATTAACTAGACGTCTTCAAAGCTGAATAAAGATACATCTACCTGATTTAATTGTGACATGTGCAATACCTGTGTAGGTTTTAATCATAGCAATTACTACCTTTACAAATCTATGTTCATTGAAGCATTGTTTCTCAAATGATAGACATATTGATTTTACATCAATAAATTTATGATTTTGATTCCCAACTTTACTCCTAGCTGATCATCATATTTAAAGAGCAGTCAAAATTAATATTACTTTCCTTGTTTGACAGGTTGGATAATAAATATTAAATTAGAAGATGTGGTATGATTGCCAATGAGACAACATGTACACTCCACAAGGGACCCTCTGACCTACATGAGAAGGTTAGGAACTATAATGTAGGTTACTCATAAACATTTATCTGAAAATCAGTATTCTCAGACTGAGGAGATATACATTTGTACTTGCACCTCATGAAAATATTGAATAATGACACTTTTCCAGTATCATTCTTAAAATTGTAATTATTTTCATGGATAAAAATGAAAATAAATAGCAATTTGAATGCAAATTTTTTACAAATGGTATTTTTAAAATTATTTATTTTTTATGTATATTTTATGTATATTATATGTATACGAAAAATTGCAAATACATGTAAATGAACAATTGTTTTGCTTAAACTTTTCAACTGAAGATCAATTGATTGATGTTTTACTGTTTTTTCAACACTATTGTGCTATTTCTGGCACATGGTAGTCTGTTTTTATTGTGGAGGAAGTCAAAGTGTCCAGTCGGTTGGAAAACTGATAATCCTAATCAATTAGAATTGAGTCCAGTGCACCTGCCCCCATGCACATTTGAACTAACAACCTCAGTGGTTACAGGCTAGTGATGAACGTTTAGTAGTTCTACTACTTAGATCTAGAACACTCAGCCACAAAGGCCCCTTCTCAACGGAAGAAAATATGAAATAGTTCACTAAAAACTAGAAGGTCAATACTAATCATGATGTGACATCATCGACACAAAATCCATTATGTAGCAGAATGACCAGTATACAATGTAAAAGAGCTGTGTAATTTAGGTAAATTTATATTTAGATCTTTTAAGCTTAGAATTTCAACTGAAATGTTTAAATAATGTTTGTGTATTACTACAACACCTTCTGCTATTCTGTCACATAGTTAGTATTTATGTATGTGTTGTATCATGTATTATTTATTGATGTTGATGTAATTCAAATGTATACCCTTAGTTTATATATATAGACTTTGCATTTTGGTAATAAAGATACATGTTCATGTAAAATGTAATTACAAAATGTAAAACAATAAACAATACTGTAAAATGTAAATTCATAAATTATTGAAATTTTTAAAGAATGGACCAAAATATTTCAGTTTTATTATTGCGATTTCGAAAAAAGTGCATACCATGGCCAGTTTACATGGTTTATATTGTCAGTTTTCAGAATCCCAGTTCTTTATTATTGCTATACTCTGTAACAGATCCTGTTCAGTTGCATAATTCACATAAATAAAAACCTCGCAATAATTTCTGAATATACAATGTACAGTACACAGAATTTTGAACAAAATAAACATAATCTCTGCTGCAATTGCTGCTGTCACTGTAACAGCATATTAAGCATAATGTAGACTATCAAAAACTAAGTGTATTCAAAATTTTCCTTCAGTTTTTTTGGGGTCAAAAATTTCCAGCTACTATCCAGAATCAGAAATTTCAAAAAAAAATTAACATGAATAAACAAAATTCCACTAAATTTCCACAAGCCTAAATACTTTTACTAGACTCTAGCATAGGCATCTGATAGGGCTTGGTATAGGCTAAAAGCACAGACTTTGGTTTTGAATATACAGTCTTTTGATCATAAAAAGCTTCTGTCCAAAATTTCATGTACCATGTAGGTTTGACAATTATATAGATTTTTTAATAAACTTAACAACACTGACAGTTCGATCATTCCTAGATTAAAAGTTGAAGCTACAAATACCAGAATGGAGGATTGCTTTTGCTATACATGTATATATATAAGTCTCCCTTCTACATCTTGCCAATAACAAATTCAACATTTGGACCTTATAAATAAAATATGAGCGTTTAACCCCACCTGCTACATGTACATAAAATAGGATGGATAGTTGAGCAAATATTTATTTTTTTATTTTTTTGTATTTGATGGGCAAACCTGGAAACAGTCTTAACTGACTCAGAAATCTGATCACCTTTTGCTTTTCCCTGTATTTCTGGTTGGAGGTCATTTATCTAAATTGCGTTTCGAGCTACATGTACAATGTAGACATTTAGGGATTAGTCATTAAAAAAAAACATCGCAATAAAAATACCTTTGAAAATAAATATAATTTGCAGATTATCATAATCAGGGTTCATATTGTAGGTCAGGAAACCGTAAATACACATATTTATAATATTAAATATATACATGTATTTACAAAAACGTAACTTTGTCTAAAACAATGTTCAACATAAGAATTGAAACCAACATGTACAAATGAAATGCAAACAAACAGTAATTATAATCATGTGTTCAATTAATATTGTAAATACCTGGTCTCTTTTCTAAATTTGTAAAGGAAAACGGTTTGATATTATGCAAATGATGATTGTACAAATGTATGGCAGTGGCACAAATCAAATGTAATCAAAGATGCATGAAAGTAGTCCCACACTGTTTTTTTTTAGGAAAAAATAATACCAATGATCATGCAAATCAATATTCTTTTTCCTTATTCATGTATGCTCTGTATGCCCCTTGTGGGCCCTTAATTGGAAATAAAATATGTTCTGTTCTGTATCTTCCTACACTATTTTAATAGCATGTCTAGAAAGATACAAGTATGTAATGTATAGTCATACATGTAGTTCATTATATTATTAAAATGTCATTAAAGGGATTTGTAGATGTGTGTATTAATATACAGTATGTGTACATGTACTATTGTGTTTCATGGTATTAATATGTCCCTTTTTAAATGTGTCTTAGTATTTTCTAATAGTATATTACTATATATATATCTAACACATTGTGTATACAACCCCCCTCTCCATCTACTTTCATGACTTTAATCATACAGTTATATAAAGCAGGGTGCTTAATCATAGAACACTGAAAGCCATATATATAAATGTACATGTACAATGTAGTAGTGATGTTACTCAAGTTAGTCTAAAAATGTATTTAAGTGTACAAATGTATACACCTTGTCGCTATTTGTTTACCAGTACTGGACATCACAAAGGTTCCTGTAAAATTTGACTTCACAATAGAAAATATCTTGTACCACAACAGAAAAGTGATTGTTGTATGACATCAAAAGTTTAACAGGTGGGGGTTCTCTGGTCAATCGAAATAGATTCCTAAAATGGCTATACATGTACACATTATTGCTATTTCAATTTGTCCACCATTTCTGGACATCACACAGGTTCCCGTAAAATTTTGAAGTCATAACACAAAATATCTGACGCCACAATGGAAAAGTGATTGTTGTATGACGTCAATACATGTAGTTCAAGCAGGACAGATTGTTAGGTCAGCTGGGAAAAGCGATAAGGTATATTCAATACACCTTATCTGCTTGAACTTTTGACGTCATACAACAATCACTTTTCCATTGTGGCGTCAGATATTTTGTTTTATAATGTCAAACTTTTTACGCAAACCTGTATGATATCAAGTTAATGGCAGACAAATAGCAATAAGGTGTATTAGAGTTGACCGATAAAACTGAGATTTATTCAACCCGCAAAACAACGGTTCCTAGATTAAGTAGAAAGTTAGTTATAGGTTCTGATTTGTCTTTAAATTAAAATCATGTGGATTTGTAATTACCCATTGGTTCATCAGAATCCTCATCATCTTCAGTCTGCATTGGTTCTGGGTTTGGCGAACCAGCAAATCTAACACCCCTTGGTTTGTCATCATCTTCTTCTTCATTGTTCTGTTCATTTAGTTTTGCAAAATAATCAGCAGCAAACTGTTTTAAATTAGGTGGTCGTTCTTTTAAAACAGCAACAGTGAAGTCTTGTAAAAGATCCGTAAGTCCTGTTGGTATTTCAAAATTCATGGTTAGAAAGAAAGTATAATCCTACAGAAATACAATTGATAATGAATGCAAATTAATCAAAACATCTAATAACACGATGTAAAACATCAATAGCTGTCAATCGTCGCCATCTCTGTTGAACTATTCGCCACACTGTTTCTATATCTGATTGCCAATAATGTACGTCACCACTGTTTCGTACCTTATAATAATCACATTTGCTTTTAATTATCAAAATTATAATAATCAATTGATTTATTTTGTTTTTCAATTTTATAAACTGCTTCGAAATCGAAAAAAAAAATTGAAACAAGGCAATTATTTTTGATTATAATATATTTTAATCTGTTGCACTATTTTGCTTCACGAACAATTTGGGCGGAAGCGCCATCGATTATGCACGTTTTAGTCACGTAAATGAGTGTAACTGATAAAATCCTCACATAAAACACAATTTTATATCGATCTTTTCTTAACTAACACAATTAAAAGTTGAGAGTTTAATTTATTTTTCTGAAAATATATCTTTAGCAAAACGTGCGTCGTCTGCTAAAATCAATGCGCATAACCATTAATACATCTGAAAACCTACAATTAAATAGAGGCAATAACAACTAGCAACTGCACTTATATTGACGAGCCTATACGGTTTGTATCTGGTTTTGTAACACGGTTTGTTAGTTATTAAATCCTTATACCAGTTAAATGTCAAGGATTTCTTTACCACACCCTACTTAGCACATTTACTGAATTCTTTTATAGATAAAAAAAAATATCAATTTGAATCACTGTCACTCAGTAGACTAAAACAATTACATCACTTAAATACGTGATATCACATCCTAATTTTTACAGTGATTTTTTTAAAATCTAGATATGAGTAGATGCAAGCTTATCCATCTGTTGAATCGGTTAAGTCCTGTACAGTTTTGACTCTCCACTTTTTATACTACGCTTCCGCACATCAATCTTTCTCAAACAAATGTTTTCCTATCTAATTCAAATAGTCTTTGATAAATCTAATAGCAAATGCATTAACTGTCAGGCCAGTCAGTGTTGTTGATTATTTTATTTGTACTTCTGATTTTCTATGTTTCGTTGTAAATATGTATGTTGAAGACTTTTCAAGCTGTTCTCAGATGTCCATTTTCCGTTAATAATATGGCTTTAAATTTTAAAGATGGTATTTAAGAAGATGTGCATATTGCTGAGAACAGCGTGGAAAATGCAAGAGAAGTAAAACGGGTACAAAAATGGTATGTTGAGAAAAAAAATGAATTCGTAGAATTTATTGATAAGGACAAAATTTCAGATTTGGTTGCCGAATTAGAATCAGTTGACAGTAACCTTTTATCTCAAGGCAAAATTAACGAAGTAGCTAGTCTACAAAATTAACAGCATATTATTGGATGCTGCATGTAATGTTCTAGATACATATAATGCTAGCCAAGGAAGTCGTATTGAAAAAAAATTGGGCAAAAAGGGGAACAAACCATGGTTTGATAAGCAATGTTGAAATAAGAGAAAGATTTACAGGGGAGCAAAGAGAAATTATAACAGTAATAGATCAGAAGCAAGAAGGGAAGAAATGAAAAAGAAAGAACGGGAATATAAATGCCAGATGGATAAATCGATGAGGGAATATAGAAAAAAAATCAAAAACATATGAAAAACCTGAGGACAAAAAATCAGAAGGAACATTGGAAAGTTTTAAATAGGGGAGGGAAAAGAAATAAACCTAACATAGCATTATATGTACTGTTTGATTTTTTCAAAAATTTAAATAACGCCGAGAATACAAATGACGTCACAACTGAGCCGAATGACATACAAGGCGCAAATGAAGGTTTGAATTCAGAAATTACCGCAGAAGAGATTAGCAAGTGTACACGAGAATTGAAAAACGGAAAGGCCAGTGGCGATGATTTCATAATTAATGAATTTATTAAAAGCACATCACACATTTTTATACCCGTTTATGTGAAACTTTTTAATATGATTTTTGATTCTGGTACTTTGCATGAAATATGGCTTAAATTAGAAAATGCTTTGAGAATATCAAAAGAAAAGATAG
Source organism: Mytilus edulis (assembly GCA_019925275.1). Classification (NCBI taxonomy): domain Eukaryota; kingdom Metazoa; phylum Mollusca; class Bivalvia; order Mytilida; family Mytilidae; genus Mytilus; species Mytilus edulis. The sequence goes on from CM034349.1 coordinate 39,123,774, forward strand.
GGTCACCGTTCGTTTTCTGAAGCTAAAATACAAAATAGCAAAATTCCATGTAGTTTCCATCAGAAAATACACTATTTCAGAGTTACCTCCCCTTAAAATGCCAAATTGAAAACATTAAAAATCAATCTAAAAATATCTATACTATCTATATATATATGATATTAATATTTATAAGTTAAAATCGTATTAGTTTGTTCTTTTAAATGCAAAATTCACATCATTTCCTTCATCAAATTTTGCTAACTTGACTCAAAATCTGGATCTTAGATTCTCTGTTTTTTACAATCCAAGATTGCGAAAGACACCCATACCACCTTAATTTATAAATTCAGCAACACTTACCGTTTTCCTAATGAAAATTCATCTTACGTCGTAACTACAATCCCCTATATTTTTTATGAATTTGACCTACCGAATTAGACTATTTACCGGGTTTGTAATAACACGAGCAACACGACGGGTGCCACATGTGGATCTGGATTTTCTTACCCTTCCGGAGCACCTGAGATCACCCCCAGTTTTTGGTGGGATTCGTGTTGCTCAGTCTTTTGTTTTCTATGTTGTTTCTTGTTTACTTTTATTTGTCTGTTTTTCTTTTTCATTTTAGCCATGACGTTGTCAGTTTATATTTTATTTATGAGATTTGACTGTTCCTATGGTATCTTTCGCCCCTCTTTTATCATGCATTAATTAATAAAGAATTCTCTTAATATACTGCCGAGATTTACCCAAATAAAACTTACTTTAAATAAATCAAATATCAACAGCAAAAACACTCCTTCCTTATATTTAGATAGTCAGTAAAACACCAGAAACTCTGCAAAAAATTAAATACGGCAAAATCGATGTTTTTTCCCCTCTATTGTTAATTTTCCTTTTTTCGGCGGTGATATAGTTAAGTCTGCCTCATATCTTGACTTACATTTAGATATTGACAATCATATATCATGTGTTTGAAAACCGGCAAAACTTTGTTATATTATAATAGTTCGTTTCTGTGTGTGTTACATTTTAATGGTGTGTTTCTGTTGTGTCGTAGTTCTCTTTTATATTTGATGTGTTTCCCTCAGTTTTAGTTTGTAACCCGGATTTTTTTTTCTCAATCGACTGATGAATTTACTACTGTTGTCTTTATTTATTCGACAATAGAGATAATTTCAGCTTCCCAATTTCTACGTAGCAACATTCCAGCACGGCTAACTTACGGGTTATGTATTATATAACTCCCAGTTGATACGATATTCTAGAGCTTGTATTTCCTATCATGATTTCATTGATAGAGGGTTGCTGCTCAAAAAGAAGCCATTAAACCAAGAGTTCCAATTGGTGAAGTTAAATTCATCCTTTCGTTAATTTAATCGACGTTGCCACGAGTTTGTTGACCGTAATGGAATAACGTTTTCACAGATGATAACGGATAAGTTTCAATTGTAATACTGTGACTACAATATACGAGTATGTAAGATATAAGACAATAAATGCTATCTATTTCAAACATGGCAAACACGTTTGTTGATAGGAAGAAATAACAATAAACAGAATTAAGCTAGATACTAGAAGGATAAACCAGCCAAAGTTTGGTCAAAATTGGTCTGGTAGATAAAAAAGGAGAAGAATTTTAAAAATAAGTTTAGGACAACAATGCCAGAGACGACGACAAATGGCAAGTGATGACAATATCCAACATGACTACTAGAGCTATTTGATCTACATGTAATAGAATGATCATCGTAAATAAAAATATGTTGCTTTGTGAATAGACAAAATATGTGATATAAAATAAAAAATAAAAACCCTCTCATTCAAACATATTTTCTGACACTTACATCAAGATGCTTGCTGTTTTATTGACATCATACATTGGTTAAGAAGAAGTATTCTTTGAATGAAACAGACAATATGAATTCCTACGAGCTCAACTTTGTGTCCCGCTTCTTACAGGTCATACAGGAGCATCACAAGAAAATGGAAAAGATGGTATTTACCTTAAACTTCACGTTTCGCTATATTGAGGGCGTCCTTTTCGACTGAATAATTCAGAGTTCGAAGACTGTTGTTATATTTATCCCAATGAACTTCAAATTTAAGCTACAAATTCCAGTTTAGACATATCCTGACCTACACCTAGTATAATTGACAATAAGTATTGGTTGTGACCTATAAGAGTTTTTTTGTGTTGCAACATTCCAGCTGCACCTACTTATGGTGTGTATTTATTTCTGGGTTTGCGTTTACTATCACGATTCCCTGGTATAATGGTATGTTGTTTAAAAGTAATTTATTGAACCAAGGGTTTAAAACGATAAATTTAAAGTCATATTCATTCGCAATTTTGAGGGTGCAAAATATCTGTGTCACGGATTACCATGGATATGTGCCACAGCCCCGTCCTCTAAAGAGACTTTCAATCAATTGTAACATTACCAGAAGCTAGACTTCAAATTATGGGCTTACTTTAGAAATTCATATTAAAGTCAATAATATTTGCTAGTCAATGATTGTAAGTTGTTGTGCCAAATTCTAACTTGCTTGCTGCCGTCTCATCACTTCTTTATTTTACTTGAACCGATTTTTGTCGCACGTGAGTTGCTCACTTATTATCTGTATCTGTAGTGGTACGTGTAGAATCCTGTTTAGGCTTTTATACACGGTGGAGAAGAGCGCCGTTGTTATGGGCGGTGTTCTTGTAGAGCGGTCTTAAATGCCTCTACAGAACCTGCATGCACAACTTTATCTGGTAGTTCGGTTCCAGTGAATAGTTGTTTCCACAAAAAATGAATGTTTATACTGTGGTTTGTTGCTATTTGGTACTTTTAATCCTCTGGTGTTATTGATGACTTGACGTTCGATGATATTGTCAGTTTCACAATTTGAATACGTTTTGGCTTTTATCATTCGTTTAGGTCGTGCTGGTATGACAAACTTGTCGGCTGGTAGAACCGGCACCAGACCGTCAACCCCCTTGTAAATCAGAATAAGACGGAGGCTGTGTCTTCTTTCCTCTAGCGTCTCAATTTCAAGCTGGCGTCTCATGTTTGTTATGGACCCTGTTTCTCGACTCCTGTAATTTTTCTTAATGAATCGTATGCCTCTGTTTTGGATACGTTCTAATTTGTCAATCAGAGGCGGATTTAGAGGGGGCAGGGGGCCCGCCCCCTCCTTTTTGGGAAAAAATTGGTTGCTTATATACGAAATCACTGAAGCGTGACTGGAGCGGGCCCCTTTTAGGCAGTCAGTGGGCCCCCACTTATAAAAATTTCTTGATTCGCCACTGTCAATATCCCCTTTCATATATGGGTTCCAGATTGTTGCGCCATATTCCATTGTCGATCTTACTAGGGATATGTATGCTACTTTCATACATGCCTCAGGTACGTTCCTCAAGTTCCTCCTAATAAAGCCCAAGGTGGCATTGGCTTTCTTGCTGATGTTATTTATGTGGATACTCCATTTCAGATCGTTTGAGATTTGGAGTCCCAAGTACGGGTTCACTTGTACCTCTTGTAGGTACGGGGCGCCGAATGGGACTCTTGTGGTTTTGTACTCGAAATTCAATTTTGTACGGACAAAAGTGAGTTTTGTTCAACAAAAATGAGTTCAGTTTAACAAAATTTGTAGCATACTGCAAATTTAAAATTTTGTCATACAAAATTATCTTTCAGTGGACAAAAGTTACTTTTGTCATGACAAAATTCATTTTTGTAACACAGACTTTACTTTTGTTACCTAATTTGAAAATTGGGCGACAAAAGTCAATTTTGTATGCAAATTTGTTTTAGTTTGGATTCTGTAAACTAATTTGCCATTACACAAAATCGACTTTTGTGACACAAAATTGACTTTTGTGACACAAAATTGACTTTTGTGACACAAAATTGACTTTTGTGACACAAAATTGACATTTGTGAGACAAAATTGACTTTTGTGAGACAAAATAGACATTTATGAGACAAAAATTGCCTTTTGTGAGACAAAATTGACAAAATTGAATTTTGTCTTACAAAATTGAATTTTGTCTCACAAAATTGAGTTTTGTCTCAATTTTGTATGCAAATTTAATTAGTTTGGATTCTGTGAACTATTTTGCATACAAAATCGACTTTTGTGACAGAAAATTGACTTTAGTGAGACAAAATTGACTGTTGTGAGACAAAATTGACTTTTGTGAGACAAAATTGACAAAATTGATTTTGTCTCACAAAAATCAATTTTTGTCTCACAAAAGTCATTTTTGTCTCACAAAAGTCATTTTTGTCTCACAAAAGTCAATTTTGTCTCACTAAAGTCATTTTGTTTTTTAATAGTTTTTCCAGTCCCTTTTGGTCGATCGTTAATAGTGTTATGTTGATTTTAGCTCGTATTCTTGTTGTTGGTAGGTTTGTGTCTCTTGTTATTGTGAATACGGACTTGAATTGTTTTAGTAGGAGTTCGGCTTTCCCCTTGCTGTCACTGACAAGATTAGTCCCCTTTTTTAATGGTGCTATTCCTCCTGAGTCCTGTCGTTTGGATTTCATGTACTTCCAAAACGGCTTTGTGTCATTGTTGTTTAGTCCCTCAAAGATATTTTGGTTGACGTATTCATATTCTGCTTACATCAATTGTTTCTTGCATTCCTTTTGAAAAGACCTATAATTTGACCATTTGTTTGTTTTTCTGGCTTGTTTGTATAGCCTCTTTTTTTTCTTTAGCATTTTCCTCTGTTTGTGTTTGATCCATGGGATGTTGTTTCTTGATCTTATTTCTTATTTTGGAATGTTTGTATTCATTGTTTTTTGTAGCTGACTTTTTAAGGTGTCCCAAAGTTGATGTACCTCAGCTCCTTGATGGTGTTTTTCTTTGACCTCTTCTATGGTGTGTTTAAGGTCAATGCTAATTTGGTCCCATTTATCCTTCTGGTATATATAACATTTTCTTGGAAGGCTTTTTTGATGATGACTTTTTTTGTACTTTTTTTCCAGGTCGGTGATGATAATATCATGGTCTGATATACCTGGTACGTTATTTGAGGATTTTAATAGAGTTGGGTTCGTGACAAATACAAGATTAGGAGGTTTCCTTCACGAGTGGGTATAGTGTGTACTTGTGTCAGGTTCTATGTTTCCGCTATATCAACTAGTTCTTGTTGGATTTCTTTGTCTGGTCCAAGGGCTGTTGCTGTCTCCAATATGGTACCAGGGTAGTTGAAATCTCCTGATAAAATGACATTGGTGTTCCCATTAGTTCTGGCCTTCTCGAGTGACTTTTGCAGTTCGTTTAGGTGTTTTTGATCTCTATGTGGCATGTAAAAAGATCCAACTACATTGTAGCAAGTCTTTGTTGTTTTTTATTTTGATCTTTACCCATTCAATTTCTCTGTCAGTGATTAAGGATGTTTGTTCGACTAATTTGATGGATTTCTCAACGAGTACAAATACGCCCCCTCCAAGGGTCCCTCTGTCGTTTCTGTATACATTGTAATTTAATGGAAATATTTCGCTTGACATTATGGCGTCTTTTGTTGGGTTTGATCCTGGTTTTATTTCTTTTAACCATGGTTTGGTAGCGCATACTATGTCTGGTTTTAAGTAGTGGAGTGCTGTTTCAAATTTCTGTTTTTTTTTTATCTATTATACTCCTGCAGTTAATTGACATGATGTGGAGCTTTGATTTTGCTGATATCTCATAAGGATTACTTCTCAGACGTGATTTCCTTTGGTTTATGGATGATCGTGTCTTGCTGTGTGATGACATATTTCCTCCATTTGGGCTACTTGACTTCAGTGGACTTAAGACTGATGATATTGAGTCCATGGTGGAGTCCAATCCTGTTATTTATTCGTATATGTTTGATGTTTCTTATTCAAAGCTTTTAAAGGTGAATAAGCTTATGTTAATGCTTTCACATTTACAGCATATCCACTGTACATTGGATTTTTCTAGGAGTTCATAATCTTTTGAACATATTCTATACAAAAACTGTAGTGCCAGATGTTGCACCCGTCGCAGCACACTCCTCGACAGTTCCATGTGACTGGATGCTCGCATAGACCACAGGGATACTGTATACCGTTTCTTTTTTTTTTTTGGCGGTCCTGGGTTTTAACTCAATGTCTCCACTTAGAGTTATCAATAATAGGACCAATGTTTGCTTTTGGTGTTACAGATAGGTATGCAGATTGGTCCTCTACCGGCTGGGTGTAATTAAGCATTTAGTAATTGTTGAACTAGTTGTTGGTGTGTCCATGATTTACTGTGTTGTGTTGGTATGGTGAGTAGTACATATAATAAAATAAGTGTCACTGCAAACATAGTGATTTAGTGTAGTGTGGAAAAATTCACACTGACTAAATCTGACTGCAGTGAGCTTATTTTAAAGGTGGTTTGTGTACAACTTCCCAGCAGTCACTCTTGGTCTGTTCTGAAATCTTTTTAAGCCAATGTTTTGCTAGTAGCTCCCCTGGGTGAATTCCGTCTTGATACAGTCCAAACTCGTAGTTTCTCGTTGAGTTTCCTGTCTTTTCCACAGTGATATTTACTGGTGTTGCTTATATATCTGAGGAAAATTCAGGTGAGTGGCTACCTATACGTTTGTTTATTTCACGTATTCTTCCGTTTAATGTGTATAGTTGTCTCTCTAGTTCTGTATCTTGCTCTTCAAAGGTTCATTATGATTAATATGGATAAACATTTTTTATATACAAGATCCTTGATCAACCTACAAGGTCTAAATGCCCGTCTGATTTCTTGCATCAGTGATCGAGAATAAAGTTACGCGATTGTGTCCGTTTTTCAGATCCTATAAGAGTAGACCGAGACTACCATGTATTAGAAGTAGGTCAACAATTTGTTTCACAATACTGGTTGTAGGTGCATATGTCTTATCTATCTGGTAAGGTTCAATTTCTTCTCACTTCGACCTCATTTGCATGATTTACTGGTCAATATTCAGTAGTCTTAGTTTGGTCCATTTTCTCAGATTCATTTGTATAAGTAATAAGTCTAATACATTGTGTGCATATAATGATTGTAAGGTGTACATATCTGTCTGGCAGGGTTCATTAGGCCTTGACCTCATTTCGTTTATTAGTGAAATTTCTTAAAATTTAGAGGTCAAATCCGTTTCTCAGGTCTTATAAGAGCAGATAAACTATATTTGGTGTATGGTATGATGGTTAAGGTGTACAAGTCTATCTGGCAGGTTTACTCTGACCTTGACCTCATTTTAATGGTTTATTGGTAAATGTTAAGTTTTTGTTCTTTTTGTTCCGTTTCTCAGATACTATAAGCTGGAAGTCCAACTATATTCGTGTATGGTATGATTGTAAGGTGTGCATGTCTATCTGGCAGGTGTACTCTGACCTTGACCTCCCTTTCAAGGTCAAAATTAAGTTTTCACAAATAGATCTGGTTTTTGTTTTTACTTTAAGCTGACAGTCAACTATATTTGGTGTATGAAATGATTGTCTGGTATACATATTCATCAAGCAGGGTTTATCAGACATGGACCTGATTTAAATGGATTATTGATAATGTTTAATTTTTGTTTCTTGATTTGATTGATTGAATAACCAATTATATCAAATACAGAGAAAGTCAAAACCACAAATCTACTTTCAAGCGAGGACTGCTAAGAGATATAATTCATTATAAGCCATATCATTATTTTCTTCTTTGAGTCATGAATGCAAGGTCATATGAATTTTTGAAGTCTTTGCCAAAATTGAGGCAAATAAATAATTTGCACATAAAAATATGGACAGCGCCTTTGCCCTCTGACTTATAACAGGGCTCTGTATTGCATCATTTGTAAATTTGTTCTTGTCCTGAATATGCATTAATTAATTGATATTGGATGTTGAGCAAGAATTTATCATTTTTTATAGAAATTATTTTATATTCGTGCAGAACAAAAGCACAATGTTTAAACAATGTTAGAAGCAAGATTTACTCTTTATTAAGTAATATTGAACTCTGCAATTGATATTGAATAAGATTCGTCTTCGTCACCAAGGAATCAATCATGCCAAGCTTGAGACATTCCATTTTCATTGAACTAGCACACATTCTGTTCAGATGCCAGCTTGGGCATGCCTCTGGGTTCAGGATTTTCTTACTGTGTTGAAGACCCAATGGTGGCCTCAAGCTGTTTTCAGGTTGTCTCTTTGACCCATTCACCATTTCCATTCTCAATTTTATAAAACATATATATTGTAATCTCTATTAGGCCTTAACAAATTATGCACATTTGGATTATGAATTTGCATGTCCAAGGTCAGAAGCCTGTAATTCAGTGGTTATGGTTTGTTCAGGTCTATCATATTTGTTTTTTTGTTTATTGTCAAATTGGCTATCATACCTCATTTTTTTTTAAATTGACAGGAAAATGAGAGTTTATTCCTTCTTTCCAAGAAATGAACTGTCCTACAACACAGCAAAAAGTAATCAAAATGTCAAAAATTAATTAGAGAACAAAACAGAAGACAAATTTCTTCTTCTATTTTTATTACTTTGCTACAAAAAATATGAAAGTGAATTACTATAGAAATGCAAGATGCACAATTTAACAGAGTATATTATTTAAAAAACAGAGTTTACATTTTTAACTTTATCAATGTACTTTGATAAGAAAAGAAGTAAGTTTGGAACATTTGCAATATTATAACCTTAACTAAATTTCAAAAGCAGCAGAAATTTTGATTTTTTTAAATTTTTTTTTGCAATATCAGGAAGAATCTATCAAACAAGGAAACTTTAGACATTTAAAGAAGGATAGAAATTAAAGAAAATGTTTTTCTTAAATCTGAGAGAACTAATGTTCACAATTCAAAACAAGAGATTAAGTTTCCATTAATCTTTGTAGAACTAAATCTACAGTTTCTTCAATAAACTATTCCAGTCATGTTATAGAACAGGACAAAACCAGAACTTTCAAAGAATTAAAAAGTATAAAGATGTATAATATATAATATCATGTAAATTCTTTGTTAATTAATCTTGATTTTAATTTAACTTCTTGTGAATTACTAGTGCCAAAGTATTTGGAACTTAATAGTTTATTTGGCAATACATAAGTCATAATAATATAGTTATGATAGTTTTTTTTCTGTACTTGATCACTTGTGATGCCCCATCAACATAGGAATTACCTGACAGCCAAATATTAAAGTTTACCATTTCACATTTTGCCTTACGTATGAGAACATGTTAAATTTAATAAAAATTATTACTTTCAAATGAACTCTTAATCCAAAACATGTGAAGTTCTAACCAGTTAAGCATTTAGTTTTATTTTCCTCTTTGATTTCATTATCATAACAATGCAACTTATTCTAAATATGCTTTTACTTCAATTTTTGTTAAACTTTTAGATTAATGGAAACAAAGATCTCTCCTATTTTGTTATGATTATTCATTAACATTGACTGTAATTGTCTTTCCTTTAGGATCATCATATCTGTCCATGGTTTTCAATGAAGCTATCATCCCTAGTCCATACAGAACAATCAGTATCATGATGGAGACACTGATGAGAGCCATCCATATCCCTGGGGTGAAGAATACCACACAGTCCCAACCATCAGAGAACTGGTCTATCCATTATCATGAACGGCTGGAACTGAAATACAAAATCAAAAATAAAATTAATTTGAATTTTCTTAAGAAAATTTAAAATTAGTTGATAAGGGAACATGTTGTAGACTTGAGAAAATAATTTGTAAGGGTTCAGCGGAACCCAGTGTCTCAGCTTCTTTATGAATCTAATAAATGTTTTAAGAACTTTAACTGCAGACTGTATGTAATGTTAACTGGAAGAAAGACTAAGTCCTTATATAAGTAACATACTGAAAAACAGGAAAAATATTTTAACAATTTTTTTTTCTAGAGACTAGCTTTTGATCATAAACAAGCTTCTGTCCAAGTTTGGTAGAAATCCAGGATAGTTTAAAAAGGTTATTAAAATTTAAGAAACTTTAACCACCACAGAGTGTATGTAATGTTAACTGGCAGAAAAAAACAAAGTCCTTTTATAAGTAAAATCTGTACAAAAAAAGATTTTTTTTTACAAAATTTACTTCTGTATATTATCTTATGATAAAACGAGAATGTGTCCAAAGTACACGGATGCCCCACTTGCACTATCCTTTACCATGTTCCATGGACTGTAAAAATTGGGTAATAATCTAATTTGGCATTAAAATTAGAAAGATTATACTATAGGGAACATCTGTACTAAGTTTCAAGTTGATTGGACTTCAATTTCATCAAAAACTACCTTGACCAAAAACTTTAACCTGAAACTCCCACTTTCATTTTCTATGTTTAGTGAACCGTGAAATTGGGGTCAAAAGTGTAATTTGGCTTTAAAATTAGAAAGATCATATCATAAGCAACAAGTGTACTAAGTTTCAAGTTGATTAGACTTCAGCTTCATCAAAAACTACCTTGACCAAAAACTTTAACTTGAAACTCACACTTTCATTTTCTATGTTCAGTGGACTGTGAAATTGGGGTCAAAAGTCTAATTTGGCTTTAAAATTAGAAAGATGATATCATAAGCAACAAGTGTACTAAGTTTCAAGTTGATTGGACTTCAGCTTCATCAAAAACTACCTTGACCAAAAACTTTAACCTGAAACTCCCACTTTCATTTTCTATGTTCAGTGGACCGTGAAATGGGGGTCAAAAGTCTAATTTGGCTTTAAAATTAGAAAGATGATATCATAAGCAACAAGTGTACTAAGTTTCAAGTTGATTGGACATCAGCTTCATCAAAAACTACCTTGACCAAAAACTTTAACCTGAAACTCCCACTTTCATTTTCTATGTTCAGTGGACCGTGAAATTGGGGTCAAAAGTCTAATTTGGCTTTAAAATTAAAAAGATTATATCATTATCAACAAGTGTACTAAGTTTCAAGTTGATTGGACTTCAGCTTCATCAAAAACTACCTTAACCAAAAACTTTAACCTGAACGGACGAACGGATGCACAGACGGACGGAGGCACAGACCAGAAAACATAATGCCCCTCTACTATCGTAGGTGGGGCATAAAAACAAGCTTTTGTCTAAGTTTGGTAGAACTATAATATACCTGTAGACCATCAAACATCAAAGTGATATTAGCAGTTGCATTGACACGTAGAGTGGTAATCTTGTGCATTGAACAATGGTAAGAGAAGTGTTTTGGTGCCATTAGGTCTCCTGGTTTGATGACTAGGGTCTCGTTAGCAGTGACAGTCTTAGAACCGTTTTTCCACTCTAGGAATACCATATTCTCTTTAATAGTCCAGTATTCTGATATGTTGTCAATCAACATATTCCATCTGTAACAACAACAAAAAATTTATATAAAATTAAAAAACCAATTGTTCAGAGAACAATTGAAGGTCTTTCAACTAGTAAAGATCTATTTTGATATTGAAATATGAAAAATCAGTTTAAAATGTTAGTTCCTATGGCTTTATGATGTATTAATATCAATTTAAAGCAAAGGTCAAAATCTAGAACGTCCTATTAACCTATGACCTTGACCTCAATTTCAAGGTCACAAACCAAGGATCTTAAGGTAGCACAATACAAAGATTTTAACCCTCCAATTACCCAGTTTTAAAATGCTGTAACTTTCGTTATAATGCTTGAAAATTTATAATAGTGGTATCCATGGATAGCTAACAGACTACTCTTTCAAATTAATGCAATGTTAGTATTATACAACAATTATGTAATCAATTATAATGATAACTGTGTCTACAAAATTTTACAACAAATTTCCAGTTTCAATTGAAATTAGCTTCTTCATGGATCCCCCTAGAGGGTTGATTTTATTATATGTTGTTCCTTGAGTCATTATCTACAAAAGTGTGTCTCAGATTTTGGATAGAATGTATAGATCAAATTTTACACCTAATCATACATTATCTACTTTTATGTGGTAAGGATGTTTACACTAATTACAAATTTATGAGAGAATGGAATACAATAGCGATAATTTGAGACACCCTTTTGAAGCTCCTGCTGTGCTGATTAAGATAACGTTTAAATTTCTTGTGTAGCTATAGAGATGAAAGAGCTAAATTTATTCAAGTGAACTGACCAAGAATTTGCCACTAATTGCATAATAACTGATTACATAATGATTGCATCACAAAATTATTGCATTCATTTAAAAGATTATTCTTTTATCTATCTACATATACTTCTTTTATTAATTTATATGCAATTTTAAGAAAGTTACAGCATTTTAAAGGTTGGGGATTGGAAGTAAAAAAATCTTTGTATTGTGCTACCTTAAATCAAAAGACCCTAGGTCTTTAATATATTTGGTTAAAGAGTAATAATACTTTACGGGTAAACCTAAAAATAAGATGGGCAAAAACTCCCATTTATTGTCTGCGCACCCTTTCACCCAAAATATACAAGTAAGGACATGTCGCAACTAACAATTTATGAAAAATTATTTGTCGATATGTCATACAGTATTTGAAAATCATTGAAAATAAGCAAAAATCAAAATTTAGAACAGACCTTGACCTCATTTTCATTTTTTGGACCAAGGACCTCAAATCTGAAGACCCTAGGTCTCTATCACTTATGGTTTACCAGTTAAAAATGCATAATACTTATATCATTTACATAAGGGGAAATAACTCTCATATGGAGTCCCTGGAAAGCTTCGGTCCAAATGAATTGCCTAATCCTGAAGATGTAACGAGCAATTTGGTAAAATAAATTTGTCGTAATCTTTTACGGTTGCGAAGGAGTAGTGGCCACAAGAAAAACAGTGTTTGGGGAGATAACTCTTACAACGTAAAGTATTTTGTTACGCGGTTGAAAATTTTTAAAGCGTATAAACTATACGATATCATATTCCAAATATCTAAGCGACATCTTTTGAAACATCAACAATACGCAAGAATAATTTTTAGGCGGAAGAAAAAAAAAAATAATAATCAGAACAAAAGCAATAGGTCTTTCCACGGAAAGGTGGAAAGACCTAATAAAACACATTACAGCATATCCTCAATGGCAATGCAGACTATCTGATAGCTAGTTTCTGAATGTCTGGAGTGATAAAAAGCCGTTAAATATTGTATTAAATTACATGTGTATACATGCAGTCACTAGAAATTGACTAAATTTCCATGGTAGTCAAATTTTTTTCTGAAGTGAATAAGGTCCACAATTCCATTCCAACATCTATCATACCAAAGACTTAAAAGGACAAGGTTCACTTATGGCACAAAACGGCCTAAATTATCAACTTTATTATAAAACACCAAAATGGTCACAAATTGGTTTGTAAATGGGTTATTTCAAAATCTTAATTCTAAATAAATCAGTTCCTTTCATAAAAGTACATAATATTCTCCGAAGTATCGTTTAATTATGCCACAAACAATTAAAATAATGGAAAAATTTAATAATGTTTATTTAAGGGGTCATATCTTCCTTCATATGTTATAAAGGAAGGTGCCAAAAAAATGTGTTTTTGTCTTAATAGTATTGTCACAAGTATGTCTATATGTGAAAATTGTAATATTTTGGTCCGATTTAAAAACTTTAAAAATTTCGGGCCAATTTTAACCTTTCTTGAACCTTCTCCTTTCTGGTTGTTTGGCTGACAAGAATGTTGTGTACTTGAACTGTCAGTCCAAAGACAAAATAACATATTAATATTAATTTCTATATTATTTCAACATTACAAGCACAGATTTTACACAAAACTATCCTTCATGGGAATCACAAAAATCCTGAAAGACAAAGCACATATTTGTAAAATTGAGAATGGAAATGGGGAATGTGTCAAAGAGACAACAACCCGACCAAATAAAAAACAACAGCAGAGGGTCACCAACAGGTCTTCAATGTAGCGAGAAATTCCCGCACCCGGAGGCGTCCCTCAGCTTGCCCCCAAACAAATATATACTAGTCCAGTGATAATGAAGGCCATACTAATTTCCAAATTGTACACAAGAAACTAAAATTAAAATAATACAAGACTAACAAAGGCCAGAGGCTCCTGACTTGGGACAGGCGCAACTGTTTTTAGAATAAATGTGTTTAGTTCCGATGCAAAGACCTTATTAGTGACTCAATATTAACGCCAAAATATGCAATCTTTAATGACTTGACAACAGTATCGTAATTATATCCTTTCTTAATAAGTCTATTCAAAGGTTTTGTAAGTTTCTGAGGTGAATACTGACACCTTTGTGCTTTATAAAGAATATTTCCATAAAAAATTGGATGTGAAATACCTGAACGTATTAGAAGTCTGCATGTTGAGCTATATTTACGAATGATGTCTTTATACCGATGATAAAATTTAGTAAATGTTTTGACTAGTTTGTGATATCGAAAACCCTGGTGTAATAATTTTTCAGTAATACATAAATTTCTCTCGTTAAAATCTAAAATATTGTTACATACACGAGCGAATTGTGTATTTTACTTACTCCAAATTAAATTTCATATCATCTCCTGTGGCTTTCAACTTTAACCTGTAAAGAGGAAAATTTATTAGTATTACATGTTGTAATTCATCCAGTTATGGAACAACAAATTAAACAATCTCTTCAGAAAACTGAATCTAGTTGACCCATATTTTTCCATGAAAGCCCATACATAACAACTGTGTTTAAACTTTTTTCCTATAGAAATTGAATCATGACTTCTATACGACAGATTGAATCAATGCAACAAAATTTTTAAAAACAAATTACATATCAAGTGAAAGCAAAACAAATATTTTATATTTGACATGTTTAGTACAGACATAACAAGTTTTCTTAAAATACACTGATATATTTACCACAATCTAGAAGATAATTGGTACTTACAGAGACAAAAACACAACTGGGTCTTAGCTTAGTTGTCTTTTAAATTATACTAGTTGTGTGCAACATTTTATTATTAAATAGACCAAAAAAGGCATAAAATACAACTAATTCATTAACTCTATAATACAAAATCATATAACCTAAACTACATACTCCACCCGCTCAAAAGTTTTTCGTCTTTGTTTTTGTAAAAAATTGTTACTACTGAATTTTGCAAGTTATGGCATGGAAGATCAAAATTTACTAAACTGTAATGATTAAAAAGAAAAGTTCTTACAAGTTTTTTCCTGTAAGTTAACCCATCCCACCCTTTCCCTAGCTATTATATCTCCAAGTCAGAAAGGCATAAAAATGTAAATAAATGAGTATCTAAAACCTACACAGCTGTATCATTATCACAAGTTGTGCCAT
The DNA here is from genome assembly GCA_019925275.1 of Mytilus edulis. Lineage (NCBI taxonomy): Eukaryota > Metazoa > Mollusca > Bivalvia > Mytilida > Mytilidae > Mytilus > Mytilus edulis. The sequence continues at coordinate 39,139,004 of CM034349.1, forward strand.
CATCTTCCAGTGTGATGTTGTTGTTATTGTAGTTCGACTCATTACTCTGTGCCATTATTTCCAGACCTCTCAGATAGAAGAAGAAAGGTGAGCTCCTACCAGGACAGGTAATGTTCATAAACGTGGCATTGGGGTTAGCAACATCAGCTATGGCTTGAAGTCTTCTGCTGACACCAGAACCCTGAACATTAGAAGTCTAAAAAGAGATGATAAAATCTGTAATGTCATGGTAATGATGATAGATATAAAGATTAACATAAAAGAATTAAAAAGCCCACAGGGAGCTTCTATCAGGTTTATGTTCATGGCTTCATTGGTGCTACCTTCGCCATGTCTAGCATGAAAATGCCTACATTGAACATGGAAAACATCTAGTTTAGAATTTTGAAAGAGCAAATTAAATTATTAATTGTGTATTCCAATATTGACAAAATTTGTATAATATCCAGAGTAAGTTTTAAACTTAACTACATGTCAAATATTTATATTCATTAAATGTGTTATATATAAATACTATCATTCTCAAAACAAACCAACAAATTCAGGATACTCAGATAGTCCGATGGACCCTGTGAACAATGTTGAAATGTTATAAAATTTGAAGCCCATATAAAATTCATACTTTTTCACAATATACGATTAACTTTAGTTTTCTATTCAAATGTAAACAACTTTAGTGTCCTATTCAAATGTGTAAAATATAGTGATATTCAGCATACACTGTCAAGTTTGACTCTTTTACAAGAACATGTATGTAATTGATAAACCAGTGGCGGATCCAGAAATCTTTAAAAATGGGGGCCCCCTCCAGTCATGCTTCAGTGATTCCCTATATAATCAACAAAATCTTTCTTACAAAAGGGGGCTCTCCCCTAAATCTGCCAGCTGTGAACCACAATGCTACACATAAAGCTCAATGCAATGCATACCTTTGTTGCTGTTTTTCCTGTATAAACAGCTGTGTATTTGATGCCTCGTTTTGTCAGTTGTTTAGTTATTTCAGCCATTTTCTCATCTGTAAGAAGAAACAAACTCATATAGTTAACATGATTAATTCAAGTTCAAGCATCATAATAAAAGATAATCAAGCACTATGAATCAACATTTCCTTTTTTTTCCTCATGAATTCAAAGCTTGATTGCAGGTAAAGCCTGTTGCAGCTCAACAAATGGGGACATACATTTGTAGGGGCACTTTATTAAGATAATGGCATATTTTCATTTTACTTAAAATTATCACAAGAATTCTTTATTGGAAAATGCAACCAACCATATTTAATCAATTTGAGTGCCTCTAATGGGGGAATAGATAAAAATTTGGAACAGCTCCATATCAATTATTACCCTATTTAAAATTTGGAATAGTGAAATAAAAAATACCAAGTATACCATGTGTCTATAAAACAAAAATGTGTCCATAGTACACAGATGTCCCACTCACACTAACATTTTCTATGTTCAGTGGAACGTGAAATTAGGGTCAAAACTCAAATTTGGCATTAAAATTAGATAGATCATATTATAGGGAACATGTGTACTAAGTGTCAAGTTGATTGGACATCGACTTCATTAAAAACTACCATGACCTTATATCGTATAGCGGGTTAATTTCACAGATTTAAAATTTCTCGATTTTCATTGAATAAGGTATACGAAATATTTTGGGGGTTGTTATTTTGGTGTATTCAAAAATGTTATCAATACATGTGCACTTTTAAGATGCAGGAATTTATGTTGGAGATTTTGATATATCCACGAAAATAAGGGAAAATTTACACTCTGTGAAAATAACCCGCTATACGACACTTTAATCTGACGCTGGTAATATAGACAAGCAAACAAAGGAATGGATACACAGACTGAAAACACAATGCCACTATTAAAGTTGATCAGAAAGAAACTCAATTCTAAAATAGTGTGAGTGTTTAATGTACAGACGTTGTAAGTTGTCTAACCAGAAGATTTAAGACTTGGATCCTCCTTTTTTTCTATAAAAGTTATCCAAGTAATCTATTTTTGAGCTAATCTTACCATTGTCTGAAAAGACTTTCCCTTCATTACTAGATCCCTGAACTGGTTTCAAGTTTACAATGATGATGTTGGCTTGTCCTCCAAGATCAAGTTTGTTGAGGTCAGCAGATTCCATAACTTTATGAACCTTGCCCTCAAAGTCTTTCATTATGTTCTCTAGACCAGACCATGGAGACATTACTGATGAAATCTGTGCAGAAAACTGGTCTTCCATGAAGGACTAAAACAAACAAAAATAAAAAAATTGGAAATCATTATCAAATGTATAAAAGTTTAAACAAATTTCCTTTATTTTTTTTTCTACTCAAACATTGGTTGTGCAAACTTATAACAGGGTAATCCCAATAAAGTTTGCTACATTGGCATTGGTAGTATTTCAATTAGTCGATGTACAAATATAATTGTAAGTAAATTGCTTGAAACTAAGTATGTTTCTGTTGATAAGCACGTCAAATATTGTAAGTCTTCTCTCTGTCTGCATCATGATGTTTAGTATTTTATAAAATTTCATGTCACAGCATTGTTATGTCAAATATGTGGACCTGTCTTTGACATAACTTTGACTCTGATTATATCACTTTGAGTCTGATTATATCACTGACCTCATAGTGTTTGAACCAATGTTGATAAGTTTCACTTGATCTTATTAAGTCCTTGCCTAGTTTAGCGGTATAAAAAATTAACAATGGGTTCCATCATTAAATACACACTTAAAATAACCCAATCAACCTATCAGATTTTCATCATATTGATATAGTAAAATATCAATTTGCAGAAAACCTGATTGTTACAAGGAACATGACAAACATGGATCCATATTGTTGTAAATATACCCAATGACTGCTTTAAATCGTAATAATCCTCTTCGAATTATCCCCTACCTTGATGTTTTTAAAAGACCCTCCATCACTGTATGGATTGTAGACATCTGCATGGTGGTTCAAATCCTGAAGACTCAACTGAAATGGATGATAACTATTAAGGTAAACTCATAAGATAAATAGAAATAAATCAAAGAACTATTTATAGTGGAAGTTTTTATAAATAGCTACATAAATTCAGGCTGAAAATGTATGCCATGACAGAAATTAAATTTAGTTCAGAAAATGTGGCTTAAAATAATCTTCTACTACATGTACTACAGTCCATTTGAAATATATTTGATTGCATTTATTTAAAAAATATATATATATTATATATTCTGGACAGTATTTAACAGATAAAGAAGAATCTACATGTAACTTACTCTGTCTTGGAGAAAAACAACTAAGTTACTATCTTTAGTTAAAGGTTTCACATAAGACTGTTGAAAGTCATCCGAGTTGATAGTCTGTCCTGTGTAGCTCTGTGGCAGGTCACTTAATCCCCTGCAAAACAATTGAAATAAACTTCAAAGAAGTAAAACAACATACATTTTTTGTAAATACCAAACTCCAAGTGAAATTCAAATCAAAATGTCCTTTATAAACTGGCAAAATCAAAAGATGAAACACATCTAACGAATGGAAAAACTGTTATATTCTTGACCTGGCATTTCCTAATATGCACATGAATGAAGTTATAAAGCTACATTTGTACAGGTATGTAGAAAAAGGTGGATTAAACCTTGTATTATACATTTGTAGCTTCATGTAGCTAAACCTCTCTGACACTTAATTATATGACAGTCACTATAAAAATAAGAATTTCATTATAGAGTCTCTTCATGAGGTTTTTGATTTTGTGAATACTTGGCAGTTTTTATGTGATTATTTGATAATCCAGGACTGTATTTTTGATAATTTGATTAGCTTGTTTAAAAATTAATTGCATATTTATGATTGTGTGATTACTTGGACACCGCCATCAGGACTAGTCCGAGATTACCCGGTGGTCCAAGGACTGTTTTGCCAGACAAGCTAGGGCTATGGAACCTCAGAGATGGTAAAAATCTTTCAAAGTGAAATTTAAAATGCCAGAATCGAAGGGTCATATTACATAGACTCACTATAACAACTGTACAAATGTGAGGAAATAAAGCTTGGCAGGAAAATGAAGAAATAACTTGCATAAAGGAAGCACCGAAGCAAGGTTCTCAATATGGAGTTTTAAAGGTGATTCCAGGGACTTGTAATCGTCACCCATGGAGAGTCCATCAGTACAAAAGAGATATTTTATCCCAATATAATTTATCAATTTATTCTTTATGACAGAGCAATGAAATTACATTAAACTCAGATTACTTTTAAACTTTTGCTATAAAATGATGTGTGTGTTCAGTTTATACAAAATGTTTCAATCTTGATGATCTTTGGACTCACCAGTTTTGACAATGGTGAGTCAAAACAGATTTTCATGAGTTCAAGACTCATGGACTCGCCTTAGTGAGAACCCTGATGAATTGATAAAAGAAAAATTGAGACTTGATAATGGCTTATATATATTGATCCTTTGCCAGCAGTGGGCTCCAGAAGCAATGAAGCAGCATCTGTTTTGAATGGGCAAATATCCACTTTTTGATATGGGACAACAGTATTCTCGTTAAAGATTATTTAAGTCATTTGGTTATACATGTATGGTGGGACCAACACTGGCAACAGTAAGAAAAAGATATTTCATTGCAATATAATTTACTATACTAATCTCCATGACCAAATACAAAAATGTAGAGCAATGTAATCTAATTACTTTTAAACTATTGCTATATGATGATTTGTGTTCATAATTCAAATATTTTCATTCTTTACCCATCTTTGGACTCACCAGTGTTGGAATGTAGATTGCCATGGTCAGTGAGTTTTCATACGAGTTATCGTTCTTTGTATAGTTTTCCTCAATATTATGTTCCGATATTGTTTTGTGTTTAGAATTTGAAAAAGAAAGAATATAAATGTTGATGAGAAAACGGTTTGTTTATATTGTGCCTTTGCTGCCTACCCAGAAATGTGAGCTAGCTTCCCTAGACCAGTTTAGAAAATGGTGAGTCCACAGATTTTCATAAGTGCGGGAGAGGCTCTGGCATCCAACAGCCCTAGCTTGTCTGACAAAACAGAAGTTGGACGTCAGAGACTGAGTAACAACGGGCCTCATTATAATGACAACAAAGTGTGAGCAAAACAAACAGATTTAATAGGTAAAGTGTCAAAAATTGGGGTACAGCAGTCAGCATAGTATTAAATATATATTATAATCTAAATATCTATAAAAACAAATAACTGTTTTGTTTTAATGGTTCAACAATTAAATAAAACACAATGGCATACACATGTATATAGAAAAGTACAAACTGCTAAGGATTAAAGTCTTTACATCATTACCTTTTACTTTATAGAAAAAATTGTTTACCCATTAAAAATATATGATGACCATGGCATTTGATAGGCCGATCCAAGGGGCCCTCCTTTTGGCATGTTTGTGGGAAAATTTTTGTTCATTATATGGGAAATCACTAAAGCATGACTGGAGAAGCCCCCCCCCCCTTTTTTTAAGGTCAGTCAGTAGGCCCCCTTACCCCTTACAAAAAGTTCTGGATCCACCACTGCATTTGGGAATTATGTGATTGTGATTCATTTGTAAGAAACAATTTGTTTCTTACAAATGAATCACAATCACATAATTTATTTCCTTTTTTATGCGTCCATCCTGTTTCACCATGTTGAAATTATGGTTTACACAGATACGCCAACATTTTACCTTGATGGAGACCATATTAATACGGGTGATTTCAATGCTAAGGATGTTGCAACTACAGCAAAGAAACAGAATTTGTAAAGCATCTTAAAATCTTCTATAAAATCAATGTCAGGTGACCAGGTGACTGATGGATGATGATCGGAACTTCTGTCATTTCTTAAAAATATTATCGGATACGGATCCGACTTATTCTTACGGAATTTTTAAACTTATAAAATCAAAGATCTTGGTAGCTACGATGAAAAGTTGGTACTCTGCTTCATCGATATCAACGTTATTTTCCCAACTATATATTCTTTGATCTAATTACAATCGTATAGCTATCCAGGATAATAGTTAGATATTAATTTTTTTTTTGTGTATCCATGGCAAGAACCTGCATTTATTGCGCGAATAAAATATTGCCCAAAAAAAAGGAGGGTCTTGAAAAAATAAATCACAAAAATACTGAACTCCGAGGAAAATTCAAAACGGAAAGTCCCTAATCAAATGGAAAAATCGAAAGAAAAAGAAATCAGACGAATTGACAACAACTGTCATATTCCTGACTTGGTATACAGACATTTTCTCACATATTTTACCCAAATTTAGCCAAAATAAGAATTTCAATCTTTTGGAATGACCTTTTCTGAAACTGGTTAAATACATCTATCAAAAGATCAAATAAAAATCAAATGTCTTTCGTCTTATTTTTTGGTTGTAAAATTGCGTCAAAAAGTAGCTGTGAAAAAAGTTTTACTAGTATTTAGCTGGTACCAGACGTCCATTACTAGTCTAGTATTAAGATATCAAGGATTTGTATACAAATCCTTGGTATTATGGATGTCTGTTAGTACTGAATATTTCAATAATGTCTGGACCTATATTGCCATTCTAGCTATAAAATGCGGACAGACAATCAACAAATAGCCCATTAAACATGTAAACAGTCTAAAGTATAGACTGTCCCTGATGTAAATAATAATCTTGATGTTCTTACCAACTTTCAGAGGCGGATTTAGGGCTCCCTTTTTTGTGTCAAAGTTTGGTTGATTAATGAGAATCACTAAAGCATGAATAGAAAGGGCCTCGATCTCTTAGGCAGTCAGTGTCCCCTTATAACAGGAGACAAAATATCATAGGGATATTCAAACATTATTTAAATAATAGTTCACAAGACACAAAATGGAAAACTATAGACTAAGCAACATAAACCCCACAAAAAACTGAGGGTTATCGCAGGTGCTCCAGACGGGTAAGCAGATCCTGCTCCCCATGTGAAACCCGTCGTGTTGCTCGTGTTATTACAAACCCTGTAAATAGTCTAACTCGGTAGGTAAGATTCGTGAAAAGGAAACGGATTGTAGTTACGGAACATATCCGATATCATATGTCAGTGAAACGGATATTTTCTATAATAACGGACAACCAATTCAACTCGTGATGGCGTCCGTAAAATTTACGAAGGGATGATTTGAACTTCACCATTTGAAACTCTTGGTTTAATAGCTTCCTTCTGAGCAGTAAACCCTCTATCAAGGAAATCATAATAGGAATCACAAGCCCAGGAATATCGGATCAATTGGGAGATATATACTCCGTATGAAGGCGCTGCTGGAATGTTTCTACATAGAAATTGAAAGTTGGCCATTGGGAAGCTAAAATCGTCTCTTTTGTAGTAAAGTTTTGTTTTCAATTTCAATTTTTAAATTTCGACTCCGATGTCTGATCTGGATATTGGTCTGTAATAACTAATGTTATCCTCTTTAAATACAGTTTATATAGTATTATTTGGCTTTTAAGGGACACTAGCTGTCAAATTTATGTTCATCCTTTTGACTTAAATTCTCATATTCGATTTATAACCATAAACAATATTTATCCAAATTATTAAAAGTCGAAATTAAACAATTTACAGAGCATGGGATCGAAAATATGTAGCTCCGTTTCGTGTGTATTTAAGTCAAGGCGCCATCTAATTAAATATCGAGTTGACATCGTAAAACTTCCGATGGCCATATACTAAAGGTATGTAAACATACATATAGATTAAATAGATTAAGCGAAATCGTGCAATTGGATTTTTCAATGTCTATATTTAATTTCATATTATATATTAAAAATATATGTCAATCATCGTTTTTTACCTATGTAAGAATAATTTTGTTGATCGAATCAGTCAATAAAATTATTTACCTTTGTTTCACTTTCAATGTTGACATTCTTTTCCTTTACAAGACTGATCACGCACGATTTATGCATTACCACTGAATCTCTGGCTAAGGATTTTAATTGCAGTTCACACGAATAAGGATTCAAGGAGGTCGAATGATTCACTTGCAAGTGAATAATTAATCTTCAATGTTTCTTAGCTTATTTTGTCAAAATTGATCTATATATACTGGCAATTAATAGCAAATTAAGTTCATTAATGATTGAACAAACCCAAAAAAGATTTTGTATATATTTGATATGATATCTCGTAGCTAGTGCCCCTTTTTAAATTTGTAAATAATATATGACAATTACTTCCTTGTTATATTAAGATTGAATCTGTTTAAAAAACAGGTTTTTTTTTCAGTTTTTAAATAGGATGTGTTACAATGGCAACACATATTTTTTTTTTTTTTTTTTTTTTTATATGAATAATGTTTTATGCCTATAATGCCCCTTTCAGCCAAGTTTTGTGTGATTTCATGACATACCATTTTCTTGTCATTTTGGTGCTTACAGAGAATTACATCTAAGAGTTCACGATTGCTTTTCTTTTTTAAAAGTTCATAAACTGGATCCGTATCTGGAGGAAGAAGCGTCAGAATAGACCGGGCACCAGATCAAAATCCAAATTATTTGTCTCGCGAGATCACCTCGAGAACTTCCTTTCTAATTTTGTCGCCATCATGGGTTAGTAGATTTTGCACGTGGTTAACAAATAAAAGGTTTTGGCGTTCATATAAAAGTTATTTGACAATATAAAATACCTCCCAGCAAATATTAAAAAAAAAATGTCTTATTAGAAACAATTTTCGCCGCTTTATTATTTTTTTAAACTCACAAATCTTGTAAATATACTGTGCAAAAAAAACCGTCATGCTTTCTTGTCACTCGGGAGTCTGTGTTAGTTTAACACACTTGACAATGGAATTAAAATGTGTCTGGCAGTCAAAGAAATGACTGCAGACACATTATTTTAAAAACAATATAGTAATCTATGAATACACTTTACAGTAAAGTAACACAATGTTCGTTTTCTACCATGACTCGTTGACTGATGAGTTCCACTTGTCACCATGTGTCCTTTATCTTTTTAATATGAATACCAACAATTATAGATCATATAATTATATCTTTTATAGTCCCAATGATAGAAAACCTCTTACAATACAGTTAAAATGCCTTTAATTTTTTCATGTCTTCAAAAGGCCATCTACAAAAGGCATTGTAAACACAGGCACTTGTTTCTATCCATACGAAGGTCGACTATCCATATAAATAGAAGAAGGTGGCTAACGAATTTTTTTTTAGGTCACGACAGTCTCCGCTTGGGACGCTTTTTCTACCCTTCAACTTAATGCTAAAAATCCCTACCTTATATGAATCGATTCAGTGAATATTTTCCTTTAACACTAAACTAATTTCATAATCCCCACAGTGTTCCTCTTCACGGTAATCTACTCTCAATTCACTAAACCATGTCCAAAAGTTCAACTACCATCTTTCCAATGTATCTACTTCCGGTTGTGGGCAGAATGCTATCTTTTTAAAAACGAAATGATTCTGTAAAATTACCAGTTTATTATTTTCATTATCAATATATTTTTAAAGATGAAATTTCACCGAAATAAGTACATTTATTGTTGTTATTAAAAAAATCAGAAAGTCAGAAACTAATTTGAATGAATTCGATAATACTAGAGAATTCCGAATGTATATGGTAACTCTAAAGAATTTCATCGATCTTTTATTTTGGAGGTAAAAAACGTATCAGAATTAGGGGAAAGAAACTGAGTCAATGAAAACAAAATAAATTTACTGCGATGTCAACCGGAAGTAGATACATTGGAAAGATGGTAGTTGAACTTTTGGACATGGTTTAGTGAATTGAGAGTAGATTACCGTGAAGAGGAACACTGTGGGGATTATGAAATTAGTTTAGTGTTAAAGGAAAATATTCACTGAATCGATTCATATAAGGTAGGGATTTTTAGCATTAAGTTGAAGGGTAGAAAAAGCGTCCCAAGCGGAGACTGTCGTGACCTAAAAAAAAATTCGTTAGCCACCTTCTTCTATTTATATGGATAGTCGACCTTCGTATGGATAGAAACAAGTGCCTGTGATTGTAAAGGGGGTCTTATAATTTGGGAGTTCTGATCCCAGATCCCGCTTACTGTTATGTCATATTCCTGTATCCCACTTACACTATGTATGTAAGCTGGTAAGCAATTCTCATATTTTTGTAATTTCCCTTGTCCAGCTAGACTTCATTTCCCGTTTTCACAGCACAATAATTTGTATTTCATGTGTCATGCTTACGAAAAATCAGCAATCCCTTGTCATGCTTAGACCCCAAATGAGACCCATATAAATTGGACAAGTGTCGAGGAAATGAATAAACAAACCTGATGTTCAGTACTTTTTCGTTTGTTGAAAAGTGGACACCATGCTAAACCATATAACATACAAAAAAGCAAGATTGAAAAAAGATTCACAAATAACAGTTGCTTGAACGTTCTTGTACTTTTACGTGGGTCTCATTGGGGTCTAAGCGTGACGCGGGATTGCCGATTTTTTGTAAGCGTGACACGTGAAATTCAAATTATTGTGTCGTGAAAACATAAATGAGGTCTAGCGAGACCCAGGAAATGTAAAAAAAATGAGAATTGCTTACGTACATAGTGTAAGTGGGATACGGGAATCTGACAAAACAGTAAGCGGGATCCGGGATCGGAACCTCCAATGAGACCCCCTTTTACATTGCTCAAAAGATCAAATATTTTTTATTTAAAAAAGTGCCATAAATTTAGATTAGGCCAAGAAATAAATAAGTTCTTGGTTTAAAGTTTTGAAAAATATCTGCATTTGTTGTAGTGCCTAGTGGGGCATATGCTTCATTTTTTAGGCTAGGCTGTTTTTAAGACTAAAAAGTAGGGTATACTTATATTTTTATTTGGCCCAAAAAGAATGAAGACATCTGCTTTTAAAATTCAAGATGAAAATAACACAAAATTCACATTCATCCACATGAATTTTTGATTTATAATCCTACCTTATTTTCTTGTTCCATGAATAATTTTATATCCAATGATTGTGAAATTAATGCCTTAAAAAAATAATTTACAGTTAAAATCTTTCATTTTCCAAAAAAAAAGTAAAAGCCATTTATTTATAATGTACATTTGTACTCAAATATAAGAATGCAATAAAATAAATCAATATGAACTTCACTTAATAAGTCATAATTAATATATATTGTAAGAAGTATATAAAACATATACCAATATCATTTCTTCATTAATATAATCTGAATCATGCAATAGATATATAGTTTTAATAATACATCCCCATTTACAATTACTGAAACTAACAGTAATGATCAACTTAAATATTTCAATCGATTCATATTGACTGGGGAGCTAACGTTTTGGCAAACTTGAATACATAAGAACATAACCATTCATTAACCCTCTAACAAAATGTATTTAGCCACTTAGTACATTTTTAGACAGACTTCATTGAAATTACTATATTTTTAATACTTTTCTCTCTTTTTTTACATAGGTAAACCTAGAGGTTTGAAAACTGCTAGGAAGCAGAGAAATCACAGAAGAGAACAGAAATGGCATGACAAAGACTATAAGAAGGCTCATTTGCCTTCAAGATGGTGTAAACCTTTCCAAGGTTCTTCCCACGCAAAAGGAATTGTGTTGGAAAAAGTGTAAGTTACATAGAGCTTCAAATGTCATAATGGTTTTAATATTTTAATATACGTTTGAACATTATCAGAAATTCTTTATTGGAAAATGTTGCAAAACTGTTAGCAAAGGTACCTTGGTTCTTTTTGATAAGATTTAGAAAGAATTAATGAGGCAAGTTTTACCCAAGGTTATCGTTTGCATAAAATTGTGTGAATGAGAAGTTTGTTTTAGTGCATACCTTACTGTACAGGGTTTCCTGCATAGATGAATAGAATATATAGCAGGGACTAAACTAAATGGTCGCCCAATGCGAGCAGATTTTCGACTGGGTTAATGTATTTATCATTCTAATTGCCCAACTGGCGACAAATAATATTTGCATTGAATTATCCAATGTCTATCCTTTTCCCTGCGATGTAATAAACAAAAAAACTGATGTATAAAACTGTTTCCAATGGAATCCCGATTGTCTGATTAAGGAGGTAAAATAGAACGGTGGAATTCCTGTAACCAGTTAATACATGTAGGTCATTCTAATACCCAAAATCCAGTCGGACAACTAAGTTTTTGATGAGTATTACAAGTCCTTTTTTGACAAAAAACTTGCAAACACAACATGTTCTTCAAAGACAAAACGAAACGCAAAATCTCATAAATAAATATCATAATATCTAGCATGGGAACCAATCTTCTATGAAAAGTAATTGAATAATATTTTTGATTAACACTTAAGGATGGCTTGGATTTGAAATAAAATTTAATGATTTATGGAAACAGCACTATTTTCAACAGGAAGTTCTAATTGAAGGGAGACAATTTTGGCTGGAAATATTCAAGAATCAGTACTGTCAAATATATTTCTGATGGCAATAACACATTATCCTTCCCAGACTCAAACATTACATATAGGATTACATAAAAAGTCTTTATTAGTATATGCAGGGATGTGGAAATACTATGCCCGACTCGTACATTTGAACAACCGGACAAGTAATAATTTTTGTCTGGGTTGCCCGTGGACAAGTTAAAAATTATTAAAGAAAAAGTTCAAATCCAACAAAAATATAGAATAAATTCAAAATGTATAAAGATGTTTAATTTATGTAAAAGAAATCAATGGTCAGCAAGTTAAAACTATGTTCATGACGATAAATATTACATAATACCGGAAATAGATCGATTAACAAAATGGATAAAAATAAGTATGCGAACCCAAGTCGCGTAACATTGCATTGGTTTTGTCCATTGATCCGGGATCGTCGATTAGGTTTTATCCATCATGACCAAAATTGTCATTTTATATGATTAATTTTTGTATCGAGATTCAGATTGGTAAATACTTTATAAAACAGCAGACAAGCAAGACAAAAAAAGTAATGAGTCTAGAGTAAAAAAAATGAAAAAGCAAATGGATGAAAAGGAATATTAAAAAAAAATACGGAAGCGATAATTTCAGACATCGTGACTATCAGATTGCACCTGGCTTTCTAGGATGGAAATTCAGAAAATAAAATTATTATTTTGTCTCCATATTTATAGACCAAAGGTCAACATTATTTGTTGTCAGGAGTGGTAAATAGAAGGGATGCTTTAATTGCCCATTAAGACAATTAAAAAAAAACCAAGTGTGTCAGTTGAGAGAAACCAAAAAAATCAATAGTTAATCCATTATTTAATTTTCATTTCTTCACTCACTGTCCTCTAAATTAGTATATCATTATATGTACCTACTGGCTACAATTCTTATTCAAAAACTGCTGCAAAAATGACCTTTACATGTCATTTCATTGTTTGGTTTGCTGTAAGGTCTATGCCCCATAGATATTAACCTACTTTCCTAAATTTTTACACATTTAAACAAAGGGATTTCATTTGCTTGTGATGCAAAACAGTGCTAAGATGTATTAGCTAACAATGAAATACTTCAATATTTATAGGGACCATCAGGGCAAGTAACTTTTTTTCCGGACAAGTGAAATTTACAGTCTACTTGCCCAGGAACAAGTGCCCACAGCAAATATTTCCACACCCCTGATATGAAAAGTATATTTGGGATTTATTTTATTAATTTAGAAATCGGTTGGGCCCCTGGCAAAAATATTTCAAGGGCCCAGCTGGCCCCTGAAGAAAAAGAGATAAGTCCCTGTATAGATGTTTGTTTTAATGAAAGCTTCATTGTAGATTTTGCAATTTTCTTTTTCAGTGGAGTAGAAGCTAAGCAGCCTAACTCTGCCATCAGAAAATGTGTCAGAGTACAACTGATCAAGAACGGCAAGAAGATCACAGCCTTCGTACCTAATGATGGTTGTCTGAATTACGTTGAAGTAAGTAGGAAACACTATGAATATAGAAATAAAAAGATGGGGTATGATTGCAAATAGACAAATTTCCACCAGAGACAGAGAGAAGTAAAAAATAAAAAAAGCAACTGCAAGAAGGTCACAACACATTCTTCAACAATGATCAAAACCCATACACCATAGTAGTCTGTACTGTTCACCTCTTATCTGATGCCCCAGTCTAGTAAATATTGATTCGGGCTAGTAAAAATTTTCAAAATTTTATAGTCATGTAGGGACAAGTGTTGATGTTAAATTTCCAGACTAGTAGATTAAAAATATTTTGGCACAGACCACCATAGCAAGGTATAAAAGTCCCCCACATAACAAATGTTAAGCAATTCAAAACAAAAAAACCTATCAGCCTGATCCATGTACAATACAAAACAAAAAACAAAAGTATTACACAGCAACAAATTTCAATCAAGTACACTGACTTGAGACTAGCACATACATGGTGTATAAGCACAAACGCTTAAAAAAAGGTCAACAGACTAGACTAATTTACTATTCCAGAAAAAACAAAGCACAAAAAAATTAATAACTTAACAAAAAGTTTCACACTCAAAGCACAGATCTAAGAGTTTATGTCATTAAAGATTGCATTTACATTTCTTCATTGTTTAATTGTATTTTTCCTAGGAAAATGACGAAGTTTTGGTAGCAGGATTTGGTAGAAAAGGACATGCTGTTGGAGATATTCCCGGTGTCCGTTTCAAGATTGTCAAAGTTGCTAATGTTTCCCTCTGGGCTCTGTTCAAGGGAAAGAAAGAAAGGCCAAGGACATAGGAAGACTATGAGCTAGAGAAATAAAAAATAATAATAATACATATTTTAAAAGTTTTATATTGCTGCCATATGCTAGGTTACAGTTTGACTTTGTTCAAATTTTCGACAAGCTTATACGGTAGAGATTTAATCATAATGAGCCATTGATGCAACAAAAGGCCTCGAGTTAAACTCTGATATTGATCCATATGGCTTACATTTGAATGTGTCAAAATTACAACTGTTGGAGACCATTGAAATATTGATGTAAAAGTGCTTTTTGTTGAGCCTGTGACTTTTGTCGCAGAAAGCTTGACATAGGGAAAGTGATATGACGGTGTTAGCTAACTTTTTAAAACCTTTATATATGGATGCCTCATGTTACGAAGTTTCTGTCAGTCACATGTCCAATGTCCTTCACCTCATTTTCATGGTTCAGTGACTACTTGAAAAGAAAATAAGATTATTTGTAATGTTAAATTCTCTCATAAGTTAATAGGATAACTATATTTGGTATGTACCTACCTTGCAAGGTTCTCATGCCCTTCATACAGTTTTCACTTGACCTCAACCTTATTTAATGGATCAGAGAGCAAGGTTAAGTTTTGGTGGTCAAGTCAATATCTCAGATACTATAAGCAATAGGTCTAGTATATTCGGTGTGTAGGACTGTGAGGTGTACATGTCCAACTGGCAGGTGTCATATGACCTTGACCTCATTTTCATGGTTCAGTAGTTATAGTTCAAGTTTATGTGTTTTGGGATCGTATAATGGTATTTTGTCATCCAAAGACACATTTGGTGTCTGAACAATGACTTTAGTTGAAGTGAATGGATCTCTATGAAATTAAATAAGAAGGTTCAATACTACAAAAGAAAGGTTGGGATGAAAGTCTCAACTATTTTGGAAAAAGTGGTTCGAAAACATATTTCTACTCTCAGTATATTAACTTGTGTATAAGTATTTCAATTGCTCTTAAATTGTACCACAATGTTTAATACCACAAGTAGAAGGTTTGGATATATTTTGGGGGTTATGATGCCAACAGTGAAGATATTAGGGGCCAAAAAACTAGCATTTTTGTAGTTTCTGTACAAGTGTATGGATCTCTCTTACATTGTACCACAAGGTTCCACATCACAAAAGGAAGGCTTGGATTGAGTTTGGGGATAATCGTATACCCTGACATATCTTGTAGAAATATGAATTCAGCAAAACAATCATATTCGGGGAAAGGTCATGTTTGGTACTTTATCTTAATTTTTATACGGCCGCAAAATTTTTTATGGTCATATATTGGTATCACGTTGTTGTCTGAAGACGGGTGGTTTACGGATAATAACTTCAGTATTGGTAAAAAAAAATCAATAAAATTTTAACACAATGTTTAAAAAAAAACAATACGAAGCTTGGGATTGATATTGGGGGTTCTGGTCCCATCAGTCTAGGAGCTGGGGGCTCAAAGGGGCCCAAAACCTACATTTATCAAGTTTCAGGACAATAAGTTGTTTATAAGTATTTCAATTACTCTGAAATTGTACCACAATGTTCATACCATTAAGAAGAAGGTTGGGATTTATTTTAAGGGTTATGGGGCAAACAGCCTATGAATTAAGGGCCAAAAACAAGCATTTTTGAAGTTTCGGGACAATAACTTATGTTTAACTGTATGGATCTCTGACATTGCACCACAAGGTAATATAATGAAGGAAGGCTTGGTGTCAGTTTGGGGGGAATATCCCTGAACATTTAGGAATAAGGGCCAAAAAGAAGCATTTTTCTAGTTTACAGACAATAACTTGAGTTTAAGCGTATGGATCTCTTTGAAATTATTCTTCAAGGTTTCTTACTACATAGGAAAGGCTGGAATCGATTTCTGGGGTTCTTGCTTTAGGGGGTTTCAATAAGTGAGGGACCCAAATAAGCATTTTTGTAGTTTTCTCTCTGAAATTATACCACAAGTTTCCAAACTACAAAGGGGTGGTTATAAGGGGTAATGGATCAAATCATTTAGCAATTAGTTGGAAAACCAGGGTTTTTCTGGTTAAAGGACGATTTAGACAATTTAAAAGCAGTGTAAGGGAGGTAATCCTATTCCAATTAAACTTTAAAGAATACTGTTATATATATGTTTGATTACTTGATTACCTCCTTTACACTGCTTGAAAATTATGTTAAAGGAAGTGATAATTGTCTTGAGATGTGTAGCTGTAAATTTATTTTTAGAAGTTACTGTTAATTTTAACTAAGAATATTTTAATACTTTATGATGTACTTAAATGAGTAGTTATTGTTGCCAACTTAATTAGAAATTTGAATTGAGATTATTTTTGGAATAAGGGATTGAGGGAGGTGAAATAAATGGGGAGGGGTGAGGGGCAATTTTTTTCTCATTTCAGATTTCATAAATTATAAAGAATTTTTCTTTAAATATTTTTTTTGAGGGGATTTATCTTCAACAGCATAGTGTATTGCTCAAAAGCAAACAATTTTTTTAAAGTTCATTATATTAGACCACATTCATTCTGTGTCAGAAACCTTTCCTGCGTCAACTATTTAATCACAATCCAAATTGAGCTGTATCAAGCTTGAATGTTGTGTCCATACTTGTTAGAAATTACAATTAATTAATATTAGTTTTAACCATGACTATGTCATTTTATATTTATTTTACAATGAATTTAAATGAGTAGTTATTGTTGCAAACTCCCTTAGAAATTTGAATTGAGATTATTTTTGAAATAAGGGAAAGGGGTAGGTGCAAAAAAAAATAAGGAGGTGAAGGTGTACATTTTTTCTCATTTCAGATTTCAGAAATTAAAAAGAAAATTTCTTGAAATATTTGTTTTGAGGGATTGATATTCAACAGCATAGTGTATTGCTCAAATGCCCCCAAAAATGTATTAGACCACATCCATTCTGTGTCAGAAACCTATGCTGTGTCAACTTTTTAATCACAATCTAAATTCAGAGCTATATCAAGCTTGAATGTAGTGTCCATACTTGTCCCAACTGTTCAGGGTTAGACCTCTGCTGTCGTATAAAGCTGCGCCCTGCGGAGCATCTGGATAACAATTGCCCACATACTATTATGTTACTGTAAAACTGTCTGACAACTTCTTATATAGAAGTTCTTGTCCTTAAATGACAAATTTTACATGTTTGCCTATTATTTATGACTGACTGATAGATCATGAGAAACTTTAAATTACATCTAGAGGCTCTTATATATAAATTAAAAACCAATTCTTCAGAGAACAATTGAAGATCTTTCCACCTCGATAGTAAGAATGAAACGATGTTAGAAAATGTCACTCCTTGTTGATGTAATTTGGTTCTTCAAATTGATATAAAAGAATAAGATTAATAGGTATATGCAGAAGACTTAATTGTTTTATTGTGAACAGAAAATAATTTTTAGCAAAGGTCAAAATCTAGAACATCAAATTGACCTTTGACCTTGACCTCAATTTTAAGGTCATAGGTCAATGATCTCAAATCAAAAGACCCAAGGTCAATCATTTGTATGGTTGTGGAGAAATACTGATTTCAAATACATAAGGGGAGAAAACTCCTATAAGGGTTAACCAAAACACTTCGACTGAAATAGGTTGAAGTTGCGCCTTTTTGTAAACAGTAATTTGGCAAACAAATCATATCATTAACTGTAACAGTTTCTGTGGAATAACGATAACAAGCAAAATTCAAAATTTGTAACATGACCTTGACCTTGATCTCAATTTCAAGGTCATAGGTCAGTGAACTCAAAATAGAAGACCGGAGGTCAATCACTTGTATGGTTGTGGAGAAATACTGATTTGAAATACATAAGGGGAGAAAACTCCTATAAGGGTTAACCAAAACACTTTGACTGAAATAGGTTGAAGTTGTGCCTTATTGTAAACAGTTATTTGGCAAACACATCATATCATTTACTGTCACAGTTTCTGTGGAATAACGATAACAAGCAAAATTCAAGAACATGACCTTGACCTTTGACCTTGACCTCAATTTTCTTCTAATTGACCAAGGACTTCATATCAAAAGACTGTAGACCTCTACGACTTATAACGTAGGAATTTATCCAACAAATTGCTTATCTTAAATTTTCAAAGGGCAATAACTCCTATAAGATGTCTTCCGATCACTCAAGTCAAAATAAACTAAATCATTCTCAAGAGTAGACAAACAATTAGGTGAAAACAGTTCGCTAAAATCTTTTACGGTTTTAGAGATATAGCGATAACAAGAAAAAGGGGATGCGGGGAGATAACTCCTATAAGAATAAGTGTTCTGTCACACAGGGTGAGTTTTGAAACCCCCATTACTGTACAACATCATTGGCCAAAAAATCGTTTCGATATGTTGTAAGACAAAAAAGCATCTTAGGCGGCAGAAGAAAAAAAAATAATCAGAAGAAAAACAAAAGGTCTTTCCACGAAAAGTGGAAAGACCTAATAAGAGCCCGTGTCCCTCACCTTTGAATTTGGGCATATTAAACAAAGCTCACTCTCCAACATTTTAGACGAGAATGGACTTCATGACAAAAGGAGGTAATTCTAAAACATTTAACATTGAATGTTGGGTATGTTTGGATTTACCTCCCTTGCACTGCTTGTAAATTATGTATAAAGAAATGTCAGGTATCGGACTTATTGCAAAAAAAAGGGGGGTAGTAGTTTTCATTTTTTTCTCCTCCAAATTTTTGGAAAAGTTTGAAGAAATCTTTAATTGCACAATATTGTGCAATAGATTTGTAAGATCTAAACATTTGTTTTGAGTCAGAACCTCATAGTATGTCAAAAATTTGATTACAATCCAAATTCAGAGCTGTATCAAGCTTGAATGTTGTGTCCATACTTGCCCAAACTGTTCAGGGTTCGACTTCTGCGGTCGTATAAATCTGCGCCCTGTGGAGCACCTGGTTGTGATTTAAAGTGTGTATTTATATATTATAATTTAAATATATGAGGCATATAAGAAGAAAAAAAAATGTTTCTCTCTAAATATCATAGTTTTCATGATAATAGGCAAAAATGGGAAAAAAATAAAATAAACGTAAATTTGTCATTTGAAGCCAATAACTCCTATACAAATCTGTCTAACAGTTTTCACGTGATTTAAAGTGTGTATTTATGTATTATAATTTAAATATATGAGGCATATCAGAAGGAAAAAAAATGTTTCTCTCTAAATATCATAGTTTTCATGAAAGTTGCGCGATATGGATTAAACAGCAGGCTATTTATCAAATATTCAGAACAACTGTATTTAAGAAATAATTCATGGAAGCCATAGATTTGTTGGAAATTTACACATGGCCTGGGCCATGATACATTGTATTCGTATTTTATCCTGAGCGTTAATGAACCCCTGATTGTGGAGAAAGTGTTCAATGATGAAATTGACATTGCAAAAATAGCTGTGTCACTATATTTTGGAAATAAACACAAATAAGTTGCAACTATATTAATTCTTTTTATTATGCATCCGAATAAGAATAAAAGTTCTTTTGTCTTTTGTTTTATTACAATTTCTGATACAGTTAAATTGGCAAAGCGTTCTGCAAATAGGTTCACATACATGTGGATTTACGTTTGGGGGCGGGGGGGGGGGGGGGGGGGGGGGGGGGGAGTTTATTGTAACATCCATTATTATGTATATCTCTGAGTCTGCGCTAAGTATAGATATATCGAGAATTTTCACAAATTGTTGTTTACAAAACGAAAGAATCACGTCATATTAGAATTACTACTAAATGTATGATAAAACGTCTTATTACATTGGTTGCAATGAATATTACATTGATTTCCCAGTTAAATACAAACCGATAATTTCACATGTGAAATAAAAGTGGTTATTTAAACAATGTTACCAATAAAATAAAGACAAAAGTAAATCACTTGTTGGGTTTATTTGAAAGAGAAAAATGCTGAACAATATGAATTGCTATCTAAGACTTGCATTACTGATGGTTATTTTTCTAACCTTCGAAAACCAATTTTTAGAGACAAATTAATCTATAATTTCACAGAATGAATACATATGGAAGTTTTTACTCTTGAAAACAATCTTATTGGTTACTTAAAATTTTATCGAATCCATTTCTGAATAACTCGAAATTTCTATTGAAAAATGGTAACAGGAGCGACAAAATATTGCACTCACCAAATGACAGATGTTTACAATTTTTCAATTGATTGATAACGTTTGATTTTGACAGACTCACTGATTATGGACTCTCCTCTTTTTAAATCCCTTGGAGTTCGGTACTTGTTTAAATTATTTTCTACATTTATTTAAAATGCATATTTGATGTCTTAAATTGCACTTTTTTCTTTCAAATAAATCATGAGCAAATAAAGTATCTAAGTTCAGTATTTTGTATAGTAAATAAGAGTATATTCTGTCTACATGGCTTGTTATTTAAAGAATCAGTGGTCGATTTAATTTAGTGCAAATAAGCACCCATATTTATAATAGAAGAACTAATGTGTATAGAGATTTGATAAAATTTAAGAACAAAAGATTATATTATGCAAAGTAACATTGTTCATTGATACATGCGCCGCGGTTTACATCTAGTTCATATTTATGATATGGTGTTGCTCTATATCTTATGTCATTTCGGAAGGGACTGATAAATAGTAATTGGATAATACGATGTCATATATTAAGACAATTGCGAAAATCTTCATTTGCCTTTTCGCCATAAATATCATATACATTGAAGGTTAGTTTTTTTGTGTTACAACTGTATCATATGAATGCTTATAATTGCAGATAATTTTAATAATTTTACAATATACGTACAGAGATTCTATCCAAGAATTGAACCTCCTCATAATATTTAACAATTCCTGAATTCTGAGATAACGTAAAGATAATATGCTAAATATATCTTTGTAAAATTTGCATAACTTCAGAATAGAAAGAAGGAGAAGTAACTGATACAATATTCGTTGTTAAAATATAAGTATTATTTGTATGACTTCAAGTTATAAAAAAAAAATAACACTTAAACATATATGCATTTTTATCTCCCCCGCAACACAGAAGAAATACAGTCTATCCTGTCTCGTTAGCGCTCTAACGTTTAAATTTTGCCATTTTTTTTATGAAACTTATATCATAGGTTTATATCAGTAACGTCTTGGTCGATCGTCCGAAAATAAGTGCCGATCAATATTTCTTACAGAAGTTATGCCGATTTGAAATATTTCTATATGAAAAATTGCATAGTTAGAACTCTATGTTGTACACTTCTTGTCAGATTTTTTTTCAAACTTTTATGATAGGCTTGTATGAGCAATGTCTTGAAGGAGTTCAGTCGAAAATCAGTGCCGACGAATTATTTTTAAAAGAGTTATGCCCTTTTGGAAACATCAATTATACGGACAATTGCATTTTTTGCCCTCTCATTATTACAATTCTGGTTAGATTTTTATAAAACTTATATCATAGATTTAAATTACATGACCAATGTCTTGGAGGAGTTCGAAAAACAGTGGCGACCAATTAGTTTGAAAAGAGTTATATCTCTTGGAAACATTAATCATATGGACAATTGTATCGTTATGGGTCTTTTTTGTACAATTCTTGCCAGATTTTTTATGACAGTTAAATGATAGGTTTATATCAGCAATTTCTTTAACAAGATAGATGCTGATCAAATATTTTTATTAGTATTGCCCTTGGAAACATTGATTATATATAGAAAATTGCATTGCTCAATCAACTTTTTCCCGATTTTTTTTTTTTATCAAATCATATCAAATGTAAATAACAACAACGACTCTTGCAATTTCAAAGATAAGTGCCGATCAAATTTTTGTTAGTGTGTTTCCCCAAGGAGGTTATATTAGACCTTATATTAGATATTATAACCTCCTTGGAAATATTAATTATATCGAAAATTGCTCTCAAGTCTTCAAGACTCTAGTAAGATAATTTTTTAAAAAAATCCAAAAACAAAAACATTTTTTTTTATTGTACTTGGACAGAACAGATAAAATATATGCAACACAGAGGCCATTTGAACTCTGTTATTTTAACATCATTTATTTCCGTATGCAAAATATGTAGCCTAAAATGATTAGAAACGTAGTAAAAGTATTCTTTTCAAAGATACCTACATTTAAGGTGCTATACTGTAAGATTTTTCCAAAAATTGTGCGCAGAATTTGTCTTGGCTTCAAATACAGAAATACTTAGCATGAGTAATAATAAAAGTTGTATCCTGTCCAGTATTATAGATTTTTTTACATACCATTGCATTGCATACAAGAAAATAACCATCACTGGAGGTCAACCAGTCAAATTTTCACCTCCATTTTACATGTGTACAAGCTTTAGTAATCAAGTTCTTTTATCTTGATGTTCCCAAAAAAATTCTGTAGAAATACCTAATAAAAAATTGGTGCTTTGTAACACCCAAGATACATGTTTATGACCGAGAAATGTTTTACTGAAATGAAATGTAGGAATTATTTCCAACAATTCAAGGGAATATATTGATTTCGACCCTTTTTCTTATTCAACCGGATGTGACGTTTATGAATTTGTGGTATTAGACCTGTATTAAATTGTATATCTTTGTTGAATGTGTTGGCTTATTTGGATCTATGTCCGATATTCAATCAATTCATAAAAGGTCCATTCGATTAATAAGTATCTACATATCATTGGTTCAAGACAATTCCTACTTCAACGTTTTAGTGAAACCATGAAAGAATTATAAAAAAGTAAAATCACAAAAAAAATCACAACCTCTTTGAGGTGTATTAAATTTTTAATAAAATATGATAAAAGCATCCAAGATGCATATGGCTGCTGTACGTGACCAATGCTAAAATTGGCTTATGCTCGAACCTTGGTCGGTGTAGACGCAACAGATAAAAAACATCTCAATTAGCTCGAAAAAATAAATGTTAAAAAAAGGATGTGAAGGGGTGAATATTCTTTTGCAATGTTGTTTTTTTTTGTGTCTGTTTTAGCAGAATTTAATTTCATTTGTCCTAATGATTACCAGCAGTTTTCTGTATTCCAATAAATGGTCCGAGATTACTCTGACGTCCAACGGCTGTTTTGCCAGACAAGCTGAGGCCGTGGGACGTCAGAGCTCGTCCCATATCAAAAGGTGGATATTTGCCCGTCCAAAATAGATGCGCTGCTTCGTTTCTTCTAGGGCCGACTGACGGCCTTGTGATTATATAAATTGGACATCATTTACGTAAGTTTCACCTAGCTGCCACCCTTTATTTTTCCATATTTAAACAGTTTTCACCGTGACCGTCGATTCAGACATTTTTACTTTTATTTTCAAATGGCCGTTTAGTTACGAGAGACTTCGGGACCTCAAGACGAAAATATGCAAATATTTATGCTTTCTTCACCTCCTTTATACTTATAGGAGATCGGTATTTAACATTTAGCAGCCAACCACGATTTTTCACCTCCTCAAAAGGAGATCGGTATTAAGCATTTAGTAGCCGACCACGATAACAATCCGAAGCTCTCGGACATTTAGATTACTTGCATTTTAAATGAACGAGGTGTTTTGCATAAATCATCACTGTTTTCTCGTGGTCACATGATTATCTTATAAATGAAAGTCAAAAGGCAGAAATCGATGGGTCACTATGAAAACTGTTTAAATGTGGAAAAATAAAGGGTGGCAGCTAGGTGAAACTTACATAAATGAAGAGATAAATGAAAAATGAACAGATTGATGCCCAATTTATATAATTCGAAGGCCGTCAGTCGGACCTTTAAGCAACGAAGCAGCGCATCTATTTTGGACGGGCAAATATCCACTTTTTGATATGGGACGAGCTCTGACATCCCACGGCCCAAGCTTGTCTGACAAAACAGCCGTTGAACGTCAGAGTAATCTCGGACTATCCAATAAAGAGATGCATATAAATTTCGTACAATTTCCCTAGTCGTACCGTTAACATTATACAACTATATTCAAAAGGACTGCATTATGATGTGAAAATGATAAAATTACGAAATATAATATTATTATCACTAGAATCATTGATTGAAACGTCTTTATAAACAAGTCTAGCGTTTTTGAAAAGTCCCACGTAGTTTGTTTTCTTACCTTAGCGAACTTGTCAAATCAAAACTTCACCCAAGGGTACACAAAGACTATCTCTATCATTTACAAATAGACTAATCGTATATACAAGGATTGAAATTTTATAAGAAGTTGAAGAGCATTGAGGATAAAAAAAATCCTTAAAGTTTTGCCAAATACAGCTTAGGTAATATGGGTAACACTGAGGTAGAACAGCCTTATATTAAAAAAAATCGAAGTTTTGTAAACAGTTAATTTATAATTATGACCATAAATCATAATTCTTACAATTCACAATTTTGATGATAATGATAAAAAGAAAGAAAAAAATGTAATTTAAATCGTAGGCAGTTGTTTCTTAAAAAAAAGATACTGTATTGATACCATAATTAAACTCACCATAGATACCAGGATTAAATTTTGCTTTTACGCCAGACGCGCGTTTCGTCATCAGTGACGCTTAAAATCCAAAGAAGTTTAAAAGGCCAAATAAAGTACGATATTGAAGAGCATTGAGGACCAAAATTCCTAAAAGTTTTGCCAAATACAGCTAAGGTAATCTATTCCTGAGGTAGAAAAGCCTTAATTAGTATTTCAAAAATTCAAAAGTTTTGTAAACAGTTAATTCATATACATGACCATATCATAATTCATGTCAGCACAAAATTGCTGACTACTGGGTTGGTGATATACTCGGGGAATTAAAACTCCTCCAGCAGTGGCGTCGATTCAGTGGTTGTAAATAAACTTATCATTGATACCAGGATTAAATTTTGTTTTTACGCCAAACGCGCGTTTCGTCTACAAAAGACTCATCAGTGACGCTCGAATCCCAAAAAAGTTTAAATGGCCGATTAAAGTACGACGTTGAAGAGCATTAAGGACCAAAATTCCTAAAAGTTTTGCCAAATACAGCTAAGGTAATCTATTCCTGAGGTAGAAAAGCCTTAGTATTTCAAAAATTCAAAAGTTTTGTAAACAGTTAATTTATGAATATGACCATATCAATGATAATTGATGTCAGCACAGCTGCTACTGGGCTGGTGTTACTCTTGGGGAATCAAAACTCCACCAGTAGTGGCTTCGAAAAAGGTATTTTTACGAATGGTACTATGAAAATAATTGTGATTTTTTTTTTATCTCGTTCGAATCTTTATATGAAGTTCAAGATTACTTGTGATAATATATACGTCACAAAAATAAGTCACTTTTTGTGGCGGTTGATCCATTTATGTCATCCGCAGTTTGTGGTGGTCTGTGCTGTTGTTGATTCATTGGAGATGTCCGTTGTTTTTCTGCGGTGTATATGCTGTAATGTATTATTATATAATTCATTTGCGTATTTCTTCTTGCTGAGTGTTCTTGTGTTTGATTTAACTGTATTCCTGTCACGTATTATTGTCATTTAAGCGGTGTTTTTTTACGTTGTCATATAAGTTGGAGGTTTTGCTAGCCATAAAACCAGGTCCAACCCAACATTTATTCTTATACTACCCTTTACCAAGACAGGAATATGACAGTTGATAAAAAGTCCCTTTCTATGTATGTTGGCGTTGCTTTTGTTGCAGCTCAGTGTTTCTGTTGTTCCATTGTTTCCCCTTATAGGTGATATGTTCACCTCGTTTTAAGTTTGCAATCCGGATTTAATTTATTTCTCTTAATCAGTTTATGACTTTTGAACAGTGGCATACTACTGTTGACTTTATTCACAGATATAAGTGTTTCGGATTTGCGACAAAAACTCCCGTAAGCCGTAAGAATTCGATTCCATTTGGCGTAAACTTTTCTACTGTAAATCTTTAACAAGATTTTAGAAAATTTCATACATCGTTAATTAAGAGAAATAACACCTAATTTGTCGGTCGTGTTGATTTTGATCTGTTACTGTCTTTAAAACTACAAATTCAGCAGGGAACAAATGGTAAGCGATCGTCATCAAAAGGCAATGATTTATTTACAAACTATATATTTAAGTTTTATCCGACCTTTATTTGAATATACAGATATCATTTGGGACAACATTCCAGACTATTTAAGTGTTAAACTAGAAAATATGCAACTTGAAGCGGCTAGGGTAGTAACTGGTGGTACTAAGTTATCGTCCATAAATAAATTATACGACGAAACAGGATGGGAGTTACTATCAGAAAGACGTAAAAAACACAAAATTATAAAATTTCATGAAATGTTTCATAACAAAACTCCTGATTATTTAAGCGATATTATCCCTCAACAATTGTTTAATATTCATAATTATGACACAAGACGAACGAATGACACGCAACATATAAAGTGTAGAACTGCATTTTACCAGAAATCTTTTCTTCCCTCAGTTATTCGATCCTGGAATGCTATTCCGGACGATATCAGACTAAGTCCATCTAAGTTTACACTTAAACGTTACCTTAATCAAAATGTAAGTAAAATACCAAATTGTTATTTTTATGGAGACAGGAAAGGACAAATACTTCATGCCAGACTTCGGTTGGATTATAGTAATCTGAACGAACATTTATTTAAGAGAAATCTTGTAGAAAGTAAAAACTGTACCTGTGGTAGAATCGAGAGCAGTAAGCATTTTCTTCTCGAGTGTAATAATTACTCCCTTGTCCGAAAACGTACGATAGAAAAAATTCCGTTCCCATACAATATAGAAACACTTCTATTTGGCTGCAATAACCTCAATCAAGAGGAAAATCTACTCGTGTTTAAACAAGTGCAACAATTTTTGGTAGATTCGAAGCGTTTTGGCTTATAGCTTCCTTCGTGAATGATTATGATCGTAATTGGGTGAGACAGTCTTGACAAAGTCCTGTAAACACACTCCGCCGCCGGTACATGTATATATATAGGAAAGATCTGACGAAAAAAATCAACTTTTTTATTTGCAGTTATTTCCCTTTATCTTTTTTCTACAGGGAGACGGATTAATATAAGGGAAACCTTGTTTCCGAATCCCTTTGTAATATTGTATCACTGTATTTATATGTGTATGTCATGTACATGATTTTTTGAAATAAAATATGTTTAAAGTAAAAGGCAATGACTTATACCTTCTCACTTATTCGCAGATCTTGTTAATAATGTTTGCTTATCTTTTTATATAGGTTTTGTGTGTGTCAAAAACTGCAATCTTGTGGAAAAAAATAAAACCACTGTCACTCAAGGCCAATGACTTGGTGGTAGTAATGAACTTTGAAGTGAATTCGCGTGTAAAAAGTATTCAAATATCAAAATCTTATTGTGTTTATATAACCTCAAACTTGAGCGTCATAATTAGTTTATTAGAAGCTCATCAGACACATTCAATTATTAATAAAAAAAATCATATTTGATGTCTTAAATTGTACCTCGTAAAAAAACTAAATAAAAGTAAGCGTCAGTTAAAGTCTGTTAAATTAAGATATTCCAATCAAATCAGATCTATCCTGTTTTAATAGGTTTCCAGTATCAATGGTCAATTGAATTAGTTGTATGAGCATAATATATATCTACATTAGAAGATATTTTTTCATCACGAAAAATAAATGTTGAAATTATGGATTATAATTTCAACATTTATTTTTCGTGATAAAAAATTATCATATTAAATTAAGATCATTTGAAATATACACCGTAGATTATATAAATCAGTTATTTCGGAAGATATAGGGATAATCGGATTTCATAATCGAATAAAACAACTTCTCTAAAATCCTGGTTTGCATTTTCGTTTTACGTACTATATCTGTTGAAAGTAAATAGTTCATTGTTGAACTTATAGGTTGCATTTCTGTAAATATTGACAATGCAATTTCCCATAGGAACTCCTTTTACGGCTAAAACTGTACCACTTTTACTATGAAGTTTGTAAAAAATCTTATCCTAGAATTGAAAGTTCATATGCACTACATTTTTTAAAGGTCAAAATATAGGGCTGTGCGGCATATTTTCAACGTTTATAGGTCCTGAACTTTTCAAAAGTTGAACTAACACTAATTTTCTTAACTGCTCCTACCTCGAATGAAGGGTTACCATAGATTTCAATGTAAATAATATGCACATGTATATTTACTGGTAACATTCCCAAATTATGTCTCTATGAGATGGAATACAGAGAGCATAACTGGGAACCAGTATGGAAACAAAATTAATTTTCTATGAATATTCTAAATCTCCCCAAAAGAGGCGTGGTTTGAGAAACAGCTGTATTTACAAAGTGCAACCTATAAAGGAGATTTCTCAAGATTCTATATTTTGAGTATTATCCAGTTCACTTTGTTTGAGAGTAATATACAACAAACTATATTATCATATAAGAATCTTAGTCATGCTATGTATTTATAATAAAAGATTGATAGGATATAAAGTCCTTATGAAGAAAAACTGATGGTCACAATTGATTACAACAAAAGGATTTACATACAAGTTTGCCTACTAGTAGTATTTGTCAATTATCCAAATTTTATATCATGTGTATAACCTACATTAAAATGACATTATGACCGATATCTTATTACAAAATTAAAAAGCATATTACATGTATCATATACATATTTTGGTGAAAAGACATTAATTGTCGGGAAGTGAATCTAAAATTATAATAAAATTGACACCGTTAATGTTATATTATTAAATTTGTATCATATTTGCAATAACTGCTTTTGAATGAGAAAGAAAAAAAAATAATGGGAAAAAAATAAGATAACGAAAGTACCGAACTCTAAAAGAAAACGCTAATAGGAAAGTGCTTTATTAAAAGCAAAATCAAAAGTCCAAACACATCAAACGAATGGAAAACAACTGTTAATATATTCCTGACTTGATACACATGCATTTCATTGTGTAGAATAAAGGCAACAGTAGTATACCGCTGTTCAAACTCATAAATCCATGGACAAAAAACAAAATCGGGGTAACAAACTAAAACTGAGGGAAACGCATTAAATATAAGAGGAGAACAACGACACAACACTACAATGTAACACACACAGAAACGGACCAAGCATCAGACAAAATCCCACGAGAAAAACAAATATAACATCAAAAACAAAATACATGAATTTGGGATAGAAACCTCTCTTTGTGTTTTAGGTAGCGAACCAGTGCTCTTTGTAGCTTTAGAAAACAGTGATGGATTAATTTCATTGGACTTGAACAATGGGGATATTACTGTTATTGTTGATGCCCTTGGAAATCCTGCAATAGATTACCACACTCGACTTGGTCTATTAAACTATACTGATCTCAATACTCGTGCACTCTCTAGGTTTGTATTTACTGCAACGTTATTAGGAGTACATCTGTTTGCATAATTTTGCACAACAATGATAAATCTGTATTTTGCATTTCTCTTTCGATCACTAGGAACACATGGTTTTGTGACATTATTACATCATCTCCAGCACTGTTATTAGCGACCAAAACCGACCAACAAGGCTATACAGTGAAACCTGTCCAAACCGAACACCCACGGGACTTTGCGTTTTGTTCGGTTTTCACAGGTGTTCGGATTGTAGAGGTAAACAGAAGTCGACACCAAAATAATTTTAGCACTTACTGACAAGGGATAATAGGTGACACAACAGACGACTATCTATTTTCGTGATGATATAGATGTAAGCGTAAAAATATAAGTAGATAAAGATAGACCTATTGGTACATTTGTGTTAATAAATCAAACGCCACTCCGTCAATCACGCTCGTCGTTGTGAAACTACAATGAATAAATCGTTCAATGATGTCCGACGTGGAGCAATTTTGCTTTTTATAATTTTTTCTAATCCATTAATTCACTGACCACTTCATATTCCAAGTCACTGTCAAATGACGATTCCGTAGTTGAGTCGAGATCGTCATTGTACACACGAGTTCTCGGACTAAACTTGCCACCCGCTGACTGATACTTCGCAACACGATAAGAGTGAAACAACAGCAGGGGTCCAGTTGTGTCCAGTTTATTCTCGGACTTTATCGTTGTTAAATAGCTTACGGAAATCTTCAGGAGCATCCGAATCAAATATATAGGGCCTCTAAAGGGAATCCGGGAATCGAAAGCCATTGACCTTGTCGTGTTGCATGACCTCCTAATCCAGTGAAAGGCTTTAAAACTTTAAAACTATTACTTAATTAAGCAGTTTAGCTACAGAATGGCAGTCACGATAATTATTTGAGAAATGTGAATTTAATTGATCTAAGGGAAAGTTCCTTTCTTGTCATTTTCGGCGATGGGGGCAGCTGACCAGTTTAACGTTTCTTTACAACATAAATCATTTGATCACTGAATGCATGGACACAAACATGCTAATTAGTTTGTCATAACAACTCACAATTTAATTTAACCTCAAATACCCTCGGGGATACTCTGTCATCCTGTGTTTGTTTAATGAAATCATGAAAATAATTAAAAATAATTTTTTGTTTTGATTGCT
Source organism: Mytilus edulis (assembly GCA_019925275.1). Classification (NCBI taxonomy): domain Eukaryota; kingdom Metazoa; phylum Mollusca; class Bivalvia; order Mytilida; family Mytilidae; genus Mytilus; species Mytilus edulis. Next base: position 39,170,202 of record CM034349.1, read on the forward strand.
ATCGATCGATTTTGACAGGTAATTTTTAGATACATATTTACTATCGAGCATTCAAAAATCGTTCGGAATTCGGTGTTGCCAGGGTTCGGTTTTTTCAGGTTAGATTAACGTTAATTGATAGGGAAATTTTGAGGGACTTTGAAAATTGTTCGGTTTAAACTGAAATTCGGTTTTATCAGGGTTCGGTTTACCCAGGTTTCACTGTAATATGTTATAACATATATACTGCCGCTAGAACAATACTTTCTGTTTTCGTGAGGAGAAAAACTGGTAGGAATAATGTGAACGAGTTTTAATATACCGATATGTATGTTCATAATGATTTTTTTTATTCAAATACATGTTGTATATCGTAAAACATATTATACAAATATAGCCTTTGTATGAGGTCGATACAAGGATATATTGACCTGAAAGAAGTATATTGACTGAGGACGAAGTCCGAGGTCGATATACTTCTTTGGGTCGATATATCCTGTATTGACCTCATACAAAGACTATATTTGTTAATTTATTAATTTCCGACCATGTTTGTATCAAAATCGTCATTTAGGTTTGTTGGAACTTTATAGATATTTCATTGTCTCCTTGGCAATAACAAGATATTAGTTGCTATTTCATTTACTTTTTTTTTGGACATCTTATGTATTTGAAGATTTTTTTCGTCAAACAATCGATCACAGATATCATTTGTTTCAAAACGTTAAACAATATCCTGAAATTCATTACATGACGTCACAAAGTATATCGGTTTTTAGATATTCTAAAAATAACCGTGCAATATGCTTTTTGTCGGTCAATATTTTTGCTATCCGCCGTTTTCTCTCTTCCTTCGAAAATACAGTTTAACATGTGACTATCCCTAAACGAATCAAATTTGTTAAAATATACGAATTAATAATATATACAAATATTGAAATCCTGTAAAGAACAGTGATTTATACTCTAAATCTGTATTTTGAACAGCGGTATATTACTATTGCCGTTAACTTACCCATCTTGAAAAAAAGGGTTCTGTTTATTTAGAGGGCTTATTATGGAAAAAAAATTAGAATAACGAAAGTACTGAACTCGAAAGGAAAATTCAAATAGGAAAGTGCTTTATTAAATGCAAAATCAAACACATCAAACGAACGTACATTCAAAAGTGTTATGCTAGTTCGTGAATGATAAAAATAGCCGGTTAGAAAAAGAAACATTTCTTATTTGGCTCTTATCAAAATAATAAAAGAAGTATATTTCTAGAATACGTTATCCACCAAATGGCAACACAGCTTCTCCTGAGATAATAATACAGGCAGAAGATGACCATAGGCCTAGTGCTGTGGCGGTTGACAGCATCAATAATCTTATTTACTGGGCTGACGACTATGCCGATTCAATAACAAAAGCAGATCTATGTGGACTTAATCAATATGTTATTTTACAGGACTCTAGTATAAACAATATACTAGGAATAGCTTTGGACGTCGAGAACAGGTACACGTATGATTTATTTTATTTGAGTGATACATAAATGATCTTTTGAAAAAAAGTTCTTTATTGCACAGCAAATAATGCATTATTTAATTGTTCTCTGTATTTTGTCATATTTGTCATATATGTATATACCTTGTATAATGCTAAATCAATGTTGTTGCTAATGAAATAAAGATTCATTTATTCATTCAATCAATTCAAAATCCCTTGATACTCTTGTAGATGATGATGATGATTTAAAATGAGCTTTCTGAGATGATTTATTTAAGTTCAAAGAATGTAATTTTTCCGTGATCGATGACCGTGGTAAAATGAATAAGTTTGGTTTAAATAGCAAAATACTATCGCATTTAAAAATAAAAATGCATATTATTCTCTTATATGAATTAGATCTTTTAAATAGTTATCACCCTGTTTTCTTTTTATGACTTAGTGCTATCTGTTACGAAATAAAAGCCTGACAATAAGGTCAACTAAAGTAATATTAGCAAGATAATTCATGGGATATTTTTCTATAAAAAATAAAGACTTTTTAGTTCTATAATAAATACTAACTGTTGCACTGTAATTTTGAATTTAAAAATACTGTTATGTTTCTTTGATTATTATTCAATTTAAAAGTGATTAAACACTTCATTTATTTTCTTACGCTTGTTTCTTGTGAGCTAGCATGCCAAACCTGGCTCAACCTTTTTGTTTTTGGTATATCATTATTAACTGGATGGCAACACCTATATTGGGAAACGATTGTGAAAAAAAATACATTATATTAAAAGGTGAACCGAAAGGAACATAAGAGCTTAAAAGCACTGTATTTGAGAAGCTCAATTCAAATTACAAGTTTTGATAAAAGTGGGAGGCTTGCTAATACTTGTAGAATTGTCAAGCGTTATAAATGACTTTACTTTTCTTTTAATTTTTTTCAGTGTTATATACTTTACTGACAATGGCGCTGGAAAAATTGAAAAAATCGGATTGGATGGTTCCAACAGACAAACTTTGTACTCAAACGCCGACTATCCGAATCTAATATATCTAGGTAAAGTACTATCGACAAACATCAAGCTAAAACCACATGCTTTTTGTTGGCATTGAATAAATGTTACCCCTATATATATATATAGCATATAATATTTTATTCTAATTTTTCACTATACCGATGCTGTTACAAAATATTTTATGCTTTTAACGAACGTTTTGGACAAGTAAAACTTATTTTCCTATTCACACGCCTAGGCATATGATGCTTTCGTATAGAAATATTCCAACCTATGCAATTTCTAAAATACGTCACTCAAGTTTGAACAAAGTATTCCAATACTTTGAAATTGGAATTTTCGAGCAGGTTACATAATTTTCTACATCATAATGAAAAAACATGTACTTTTATTCTCCAGATTCCAGCCATAATGTTCACTGACAAAACTCATGTACCATATACTTAATATATGATCGATTTGAGTTGCCTAACATTGTTTTGATAAAGTAACAATTATTTTGCATTAATCTTTGTAAATGAACGCTTCATTATTCTTTATTTCAAATGCTTAATTGTTCTTCATCAAATAATCTTTCTTTCTTCATTTCTTTCTGTATTTATCAATATTTTTAGAGGTGGGAGTACTTTAAAAGGAAACTTTCACTGGACATAAAATATTTCAATCCTTTATGGGTTGATTTAAAATACATATATAAGTAAGCAATGAATATAGTTGTTAAACTCGATAGATACTTTTTGTGCTTATTTGTTAAATATTTGTTTGTCTTTGTTCTAATTGAGATTGTGACCACAATGAATACTGATATACCTCTATTTTGAAAATTTTACCTTTTATGCCTGTTTTGTTTACGTATCGTTGTAAATATAATAGAATTTGATGCGACTGTCATGCAAGTGAGAGGTTAAGCGCTATAAAACCAGGTTCAATCCATTTTATACATTTGAAAATACCTGTACCAAGTCAGGAATATGCCAGTTGTTGTGTTTTATCATTTGACTTTGTCATTTAAATAGGGACTTTCCGTTTTAAATTGTCCTATGAGTTCAGTATTTTTGTGATTTTACTTTTTACCGACAAAGTGTCAAAATCAGCGTTTGCCAGATTCTGTTTCTTGATAAAAAAGAAGTTTATTTTAGATAAAAACTACCGCTTCCATTCAATTTCTAAGTCCAAGTATTTTCAATTTATAATATAATTTATAGTCTGACTATCTCCAAGTGTTTTTCTCGTATAGCAGCACACGAGAATACAAAACTATTATCAACTATATGTTTTGTTTAGTTCCTTGTGTTTTTGTGTGTAAAAACCTCCTGTAAAATCAACATCAGTTACTAATATAGGATAATCATAGTTGATTCGGGCTAAATACAATTGGGACAATGAATGCAAATAAAAAAGTCACACATGCGCTTGCACAATTTTTATTTTACAATGTGGAGTATTTCGTTTAGTGTACAAATTATATCAAAAGTATTTTTTTCAACTGGACGGAACATGATTTTACCTTAAAATGCATGACCAATTTTTATACAATGAAATTTCATCTCTCTACTTACAATTTAAGGAACAAAACATGAATGATTAATTTGGAAAGTTTTTAGGTGTAGTACCACTAAATCATGGTACGTCACATCCGGTTGTATACGAAAATAAGTCGAAAAAGAATATTCCCTTGAATTTGACAGTTGTAGGTAATTAATCCTACATTTTATTGCAGTAAAACATTTCTGTTTCATAAACATATGTCTTGGGTATTTCAAAGCACTCTTATTTTTTTATTTGGGCTTTCTATAGAATATTTTGTAAACTTGAGATTACATAAAATTGAGAATGGAAATTGGGAATGTGTCAAAGAGACAACAACCCGACCAAATAAAAAACAACAGCAGAGGGTCACCAACAGGTATTCAATGTAGCGAGAAATTCCCGCACCCGGAGGCGTCCCTCAGCTGGCCCCTAAACAAATATATGCTAGTCCAGTGATAATGAACGCCATACTAATTTCCAAATTGTACACAAGAAACTAAAATTAAAATAATACAAGACTAACAAAGGCCAGAGGCTTCTGACTTGGGACAGGCGCAAAAATGCGGCGGGGTTAAACATGTTTGTGAGATCTCAACCCTCCCCTATACCTCTAACCAATGTAGAAAAGTAAACGCATAACAATACGCACATTAAAATTCAGTTCAAGAGAAGTTCGAGTCTGATGTCAGAAGATGTAACCAAAGAAAATAAACAAAATGACAATAATACATAAATAACAACAGACTACTAGCAGTTAACTGACATGCCAACTCCAGACTTCAATTAAACTGACTGAAAGATTATGATTTCATCATATGAACATCAGGCACAATCCTTCCCGTTAGGGGTTTAGTATCATACCATCATAACATATATGAGAAGAACATAACCCGTGTCATGCCAACAACTGTTTTTAGAATAAATGTGTTTAGTTCCGATGCAAAGACCTTATCAGTGACTCAATATTAACGCCAAAATATGCAATCTTTAATGACTTGACAACAGTATCGTAATTATATCCCTTCTTAATAAGTCTATTCAAAGGTTTTGTAAGTTTCTGAGGTGAATACTGACACCTTTGTGCTTTATAAAGAATATTTCCATAAAAAATTGGATGTGAAATACCTGAACGTATTAGAAGTCTGCATGTTGAGCTATATTTACGAATGATGTCTTTATACCGATGATAAAATTTAGTAAATGTTTTAACTAGTTTGTGATATCGAAAACCCTGGTGTAATAATTTTTCAGTAATACATAAATTTCTCTCGTTAAAATCTAAATCATTGTTACATACACGAGCGAATCGTACAAGTTGAGATATATAAACACCGTAAGATGGTGACAAGGGAATGTCACCATCTAAAAACGGACAATTAACGATAGGAAATGAAAAATCATTCCTTTTATCATAAATTTTAGTATTCAGCTTTCCATTAGTGATATAGATATCAAGATCGAGAAAAGGGCAGTGGTCATTGTTAGTATTAGCTTTATTTAAAGTAAGTTCAACAGGATAAAATTCATTAATATACATACTGAAGTCGTCATTATTGAGAGCCAAAATATCATCCAAATATCTAAAAGTATTATTAAATTTGTTTATCAGATGTTGTTTCGATGGGTATTTGCTTATTTTTGTCATAAATTGTAACTCATAACAATACAAAAACAGGTCCGCAATAAGTGGTGCACAGTTAGTCCCCAGTGGAATTCCGATAATCTGACGATATACGGAATCCCCAAAGCGAACAAAAATGTTATCTAGTAAAAATTCAAGGGCATATATAGTATCAAAGCATGTCCAATTAACATAGTTTTTTTGTTTATTGCTACTAAAAAGTGACCTAAAAGAGTTTGAACATACATATTCACATTCACATGGCTACTAAATCTTGTACACAGGTTAAATAAGGGGAGAAATTTGATTGGTTAACTTCCAGTGTTGTTTTTTTTTCTTTTATGCAATTAAATGTTATGTGAATTTGTTTCTATAGTGCTGGACAGGATAAAACTTTACTCATGCCAAGTATTTCTTTATTTGAAACAAAGATAAATTTTGCACAATTTTTTGAAAAGTGCAAATTTAACAAAGACTAATAGGGGAAAATCAATTGTTGTATTACACCTTAAGAAAGACCTTTGCAAGTAATACACACTGCAATAATATTACCTAATAAATTAGGGATTTATTTATGATGGCATGATTCTAAACACCTACAAGGGGGGGGGGGGGGATGTGTATGATTTTTCAGATAATAAATATATAATCTTTTGAACAATTTAATTGTGGTCTGGAGCTGGCATATTAGTAACTACTAGAATTCCTTAGTTAATTTATGTCGGATTCGGATTTGGACTGAGTTTTACTACGCATACGTAGCCCGCTGCATGTAGTATGCGCCTATTCTAAGTCAGGAACCTGTTTCCTTTGTTAGTCTTGTGCGTGGTTATTTTTTAATTTTGGTTAGTTTATATGTTTTGGAGTTCAGCGGGGCATTCATATCGCTGAAGTAGTTTACATTATTTTTAAGGGGCCAGCATAAGCCTGATCCGGATTTGGGATTTTCTGGCTGCTTAAAAGACCAATGGGAAGCTTTGGTCTATTTCTGCTCTTCCGTCATGTTGGGTGTCTGGCACATTCACTGAGCTATGCTCAATTCTATACTATATTTGTCTAGACGAAAAACATTAGAATTAACAGCAACATTAACATATCTCTTCATTTACATATTCGCGTTTGAAACATTGTTAATTGAAAGTGACTCTTATCATGTTATGAAATGAGTAAAACGTTCTTCTCAGATATCAAGGAGCAGAAATTATACTGGACAAATACTGGCTCACAGAATATTCAATCAATGACATCAGATGGAAAGGATGTTAAAACAGTCATCTCGTATAGCCATTATCCGTATGGCATTGATGGATATAACGGCTACATATACTGGTCACAGTCAAGAAACGGCATAATAAAACGAGCCGATAAATCAGGAGGAAGTACCAGCAGCTGGTATCATACTCGACCTTATGGTGTAGTAGGCGTAAAGGTTTATGGTTTGTAATTTTATTATTAAAATACTGACGAAAAGGCTTTTCTGACAGTTATTCTATTTGTCCAATTCATCGTTGTTTGTTTTATCCGAAGTATGTACAATATCGAAAAAAATATTCACCTCGAAATAAGATTAAAACAGCTCGACAAGCCTCGTTTTGAAAACCATACAAGTCTAAAAGTTAATTAATGCTCTCACAATATGCAAGTTTATTTAATGGAGAGTGTGTCCGAACGAGAATATCACTGTGTTCATAACCTTTACATTGTTCATCTTAGACTAAAATTTCAGTATTCAGCTCTATTCTTCTTTTTAGTCAGACGTCGCTACGTACCCTGGTATATATTGTCTTTTGTTTTTGTCCTCTGATTTTGTAGTTTATGTATTTTGTCGTATACTTGATGACTAATAGCGTTTGGTGTCTTTAGCCGAGTTTTATCTTTTTACTTGATTCAATTCCTGTGTGCTGGTTGATATTCTGGACGACAGTCTTTGCTTGTTTCAATTGGAAATATTGAAAACAAAATGCAACTCACAAATAAAAAAATACTAAATACCAAACTCATTCAAATGGTTTCAATCTACAATTGAAGATTGTGGTTACCCTTCTACCGATAATGTCATGCCAAAAATGATTTACAGGTCAACGTCTTTCAACTAACACTACGTTAGGGTCAACCTTTAATATTCTCTCATTTTCCTTTACAATTTTGAAAAAAACTAACACATGAAACAAACCGGGATGCGTTATTAGTACGTAGGTGAAACAGGACGCTTTTTATATAAATAAACTCATCATATATACCAGGATAAAAAAAAACTAGATACACCAGACGCGCGTTTCGTCTACAGAAGACCCATCAGTGACGCTCGAATCCAAAAAAAATAAAAAGGCCAAATAAAGTACGAAGTTGAAGAGCATAACGCGCGAAAGAACACCTTCATCGTTTTAGAAGTTGGAATCAATAATTACAGACAGTATATCATATCGGTCTAAATGATAATAATATAGGAATTGGTAATATATAATACGGTTTATCTCATTTATAAGATAAACCAATTTAATTAAAGAGAAATGATTACTGCCTCATTCGGATCCGGTTCTCGTTTCCTGCACATCAACGTCACATGACTCGTCAGCATTACATTGCACTAGCCAATCTTGAAGATATGTAAAAGTTTCAAAAAATGTAATCGTAAAAAATCATTGACATCCGCATATCATATTCTAATATTTTGATATGAAACTAGACAAAGTTGAAGTGAAATATTTGGAATTAGATAAACCATAATTATAGCTCCATGCGGGGACCCAGGATCTCCCCATATTCAAACACGATCAACTGTTTTATAATATTTTATAAAACGTTTGAATAATGATGTTAAAAAACATTTTTCTAATGATATTCATATAACATTTAAATGATGTTTTGAGAATATGAACATTATTAAAACATTTTGTAAAATGTTTTTTGAACATTTTCACAACATTATTTCCTGCAAAACATTTTTGTTTTATGTTTTAAAAATGTTTCTAGGATATTTTAATATAAAACAAACATTTATAAAACATTTTACAAACATTGTCAACAAAATTTAGAAACGTTTTAATGATGTCTTAAAAATATTCTGGAAATGTTATAGAAAATGTTTTGAAAATATTTGTGAAACCATACAATGGCACGTTATTTTAATATTTTCTACGATATTTTCACAACATTTTTCAAAATGTTTTAAAAACATAAACAAAATATTTTTGTGTTAACTGGGAAGGTGTATTGAGATAAATGGGATAAAACGGACCGTCAAAAAGATCTGGAGAAGCACATCAGTAGAACCTTAACATAAATAAGTAATACTTACCAAAATTTCTCTAATTGATAACCTATAGAACTGAAGTTTCACAAAAATACCGGTAAATAATTTTGTTGATTTGTGAGGATGCTGGTTAAATTGGCGCTAAATAAATATTCTTACTCCTATTGCTTCATGTAAAAAAAATGTATAGAATTGAATTCGACTACAGTTCAGCATAAAAAAACGTGAATATGCAAAAGCCAGGTAATATGTTCATGACAAAGTGTGTATAAATTTTCGTAAACGAAGTTACCCGTATACTTCACCAAGAATTACATTTGAGCGCAAAGTTCTGTATGTGTGATTTGGTTGGTTTATGTAACATTTATTTAGACTGGGATCCTGGCTAATCTTGACCTTACGACGCGCAGCTAGATTGGGCCGGATCCCAGGCTAATGTAACATCGTAGAACTCAGGGTAACGGAATTTTTTGCGTTGCTATTAGGCAGCAACCATTTGATTTTCTGGGGGGGGGCTATGGTTTTTTTTGGAAAAAAAAGTTTGTTTCCAGTTTTTGGAGAAAAAAATAATTTGTTTTTGATTCTGAGAAAAAAAAAATTGTTTGTTTCACCCCCAGCTGCCACTATATGTAATGCTAAAATTGAAAGAAAAAAATTGTTTTCGACTTGTCGCGAAAAAAATAGATTGTTTTTCGCCGTAGGCGAAAAAAAAAGTTTGTACAGAAAAAAAAACCATAGCCCCCCCCAGAAAATCAAATGGTTGCTGCCTTAGATCATCATGATCATTGAGGCCATCTATTTTTATTGCGGGTTCCACATATTTAAATCGGAATTATAGAAAAAATGGAATGTTGTGAGCAGAATCAAAACAGAAATGATGAACACTGCAACATTTCCAGCAAAATATAAATAGGATGGAGGATCTGTGTATTCACATTATTTGTAAAACTCTCCTTATTCATGTGAAGCGTGTGCTTTACATCGAGGCTTATTCTTTACATCGAGGCTTATTATGCTAATCATCGACGCCACAGTACTTCAACCAATCAGACAATGTTTATTTGGGGCATTCGATCGATTTTAACTAAGATTTTGGAATATTTCAATCGAAATTATAGAAAAATGGAATGTTGTTAGTACATATAAAATAGAAAATGATGAATACTTTAGCTAAAGATAATTTGGATGGGGGTTCTGTGTATTCACATTATTTGCACAACTCTCCTTACTGATGCCATATTTTGGAATTTCCGTGACCTAAATGGTTCGCGAAAATTAATATTTTTATATATAGTATAGTAACTATCGAAGAGACATAGTAATTCTCCAAGAAAGGATTTTCATTTGCAAATGACGAAATTAAAAGGTAAATCGAACTGTCACCACACGATCCGATGCCATCAACACGAGGAACACATCCAGCTTCTTTCGACATGTTTAGATGTGAAAAGATTATAGAACAATTTAGTTAATGTATCTTCGCCATAAAAGTTATACAATGCTCGAATGACAGGAACAGCTTCCAATTTGTCAGTGGCTCAATGACCGGTGATCAATTTAATGGCAGAACAATATCTTCACATCAGGAGCCCCTTTTAGAAGAAAACGCGATTCAAAAGAAGGAGAACCACGGATCCCAAGAATTCATTACCTGGTTCCAGCGGTTTGCAGATTTCGTCAAGCATTAATCTTGGTATGTTGAATTTAAATTTATAAAAAAAAAAAGTTGATGTTTTGTGGTGTATTACTATTCTAATTGATATTTATCTCATAAGGAATAAGATTAATCTGATGGTGATGAGATAAAATTTCTGAAAGGATTATTTATTATTATAATTTGACGTCCTATATTTAATTTGAATTTCACATCGCACTGTGGCCTTTTTACATGTCTGCTTTAATGTACGTATATAACCATGCAGTCGTTTGAAGACGCACCTAGCGTTATTACACACAAGATACACACGAGGGCATTAAGTGCAAATTCGTCAACCTTATCTTTATAGATTCTACCACTAATTATACACAACTATACACTATGTGTTAGATGGCTTAGCTAAGGTGTACGGTAATTGAAATACACTATATGAGAGTTAGAAGACAATGACAAATTTTGTGGCGGATGACGCGATAGCTTTAGAATAAATCCAATCAGAGTCGATGGCTTCGATTAAAGTATTTACACGTGCAAATTCTTTGAACAGTTTTAAATATTTCCTAAATTGTTTGATACACTTAAATCGGCATTACTATATAAAAAAAAATAATTATAAATTATGCCTACTGTTTTCTCGTTTGACTTGTTTAACATTTTTCTTTTGGGTCTTTATTTACTCACTAATGCGGTATGAGCTCTGCTCATTGTTGAAGGCAGTACATGACTTTTGTTATTAATGCAGTATGGGCCCTGCTCATTGTTGAAGGCAGAAAAGTGACTTATTATGAATGCAACATGGGCTCTGCTCATTGTTGAAGGCAGTACAATAACTTATTGTTATTAAAGCAGTATAGGCCCTGCTCATTGTTGAAGGCAGAAAAGTGACTGTTATTTATGCGGCATGGGCTCCGCTCATTGTTGAAGGCAGTAAATTGACTTATCGTTATTAATGCGGTATGGGCCCTGTTCATTGTTGAAGGCAGTACGATGACTTATTGTTATTGATTTATTTGCCGTTTGGTCTACTGTGAAGAGTTGACTCGTACCAATTCTTTTTTACACGAGTGAGCTACTCAGTTACATGTCTGTATAGGTTTCAGATAGCTCACTAAAGCTCGTGGACAGGGCAATTAGTTTACCAACAAGTCAACTTAGAGCAAATAAGGGAATTATGTGCACTTTTAACACAATTATCAAATTACTTTATAAACTCACGAAGCAGCAGACAGAGCATGGTACACAATATCCTCTTAATTTGAAGTGCGATAATGTTATTGTATATATACATGTAGTGTTTTTAATATTTTGATTGTATCATCATCTTGCACGGGTATGTAAACATTGAGGATACCTTTGTATTTTACTATCACATTTATTTTACATGTCAGCACGAACTATGGGCTTCCCCACGTCTATTTTTAGAAACAAACAAATATGCGGTATTTAAGTTACTGTTAGTGTTAAGGACTTTTACAAACAAACACGCATATTATCAAGATGAGAGACTCAATGAATTTTAAATTTATTTCAAATACTCTTGATCTATTTCCTTCTATTAAAAGGAACATTTAGCATTCTCATATATATACAGAGCTGAATCTTTTTAATTCTAATTTCTAGTCTGAATTATAAATCAACTATGCATCTATATACACCCATTACTTCAAGTAATACCATGGAATTTTACTCTAGCACCTAGTTCTTTTAGGTTACAAAATATATTCGACGTAAAACTATTCAAGTTTGAGCTTTCCAAAAAGCGGCACATACCGCTTAGCTGTATCCGAATTTTAAGTACTACTAGGAATGCATGTGATTGCCGATTTAGTACAGGAAGTGTGGTACTTTCTATATATATTGATTGATATGAATTTTATATTTTTTTTTAATTTTTTTTTTAAGTGTACGTTATACATCCTTGCCGTTGGTTTTCAAAATATTGGTCACGTTACTTGTTTAAACTAAATATATATTCAAATGTACACGACTTTGAAGGGGTGCCTAGAATAGCATAAATTATATATACAGGTAATGTATTTTCGTAAACTTTGTAGAGGATAATAAAATTGAGAATGGAAAACTTATATTAGTGCCTATTACAGATTAACAAAGCAATTGGGTAGATTCATGGTATACCACCATCTTGCATTGTACTTTTGCAGTGACCAATCAGTCTAGTTATTACCCAAATCTCTGAATTTGTACACATATATTCAATTTTATTCTTAAACTGTGTATCTCTATGAAGAAACTATCTGATTTATCGCATTATATTTATTAAAAATATTTTAAGTATAAGTACCAAACATATGTGCTTTAGAATAAATTTGTTCAACTAAGCCGGTTGAGGCGAGATAACTCTTTTAGTAAACCCATTGATCGGTGGACGTATTACTGCTAAAATATTGCGTTTTTATGATGATTTAAATATATATGTATATAACATGGATAATACAATAAAAGAAGTGATATCTTCAAAAACAAATCTCTCTGCAGCTGAGGGGATATTATGGAAGGATAACAGCACCATTATAACAAAGCTATTACAAATGGAAAACTATGATTGTCCAAGATTCAAACGTATTAACAAAGACTTATGCCTTCTTAGCCAGTTCACTTAAATGGACCTTTAGGTTATGGAAAAAGGGGGGGGATTCTGATGAGTGTGTATAGACTCACTCAAGTGGCAAGATTAAGGGGTTATGATCGTTTCCCGTAATTGTACGTCGGATCATATTAGGTTTTTACTTTCCTGCGGTACCGCAGGAAGTTCTGTTGAGACCATCTCATGTCTACCCTGAGTGGCCGGTTCTGAATTGGTACCAGTTCGAGCTTGACTGTTTTATGATACATAGTATGGCCTATGTATTCAGTGTGCATATAGAGTTTTATGTTAATCTTTACTCCCCTGAAACCAGGGGTGATGCGAATAAGACCCGACGTATTTGGGGATCATAACCCTCGTTCTCTTTAGGCTGAACCTTGAGGAACTTGAGCATCCATTGCTACCAATGGTGCACAGATTTGTCAGTTAAATCAATCATGTCGGCATTCTGTAATCATGTCAGACCTCGTCATTCTAAGTGAACTGTGGCCGTTATTTCCACATTAGATATTTGTTTGTTATGTTTTTGCCTGAAACTTGATTCTTTGATTAATACGGTTTATCTCATTTATAAGATAAACCAATTTAATTAAAGAGAAATGATTACTGCCTCATTCGGATCCGGTTCTCGTTTCCTGCACATCAACGTCACATGACTCGTCAGCATTACATTGCACTAGCCAATCTTGTAGATATGTAAAAGTTTCAAAAACCCACCCACCTCCCCTTGCAATCTGCCATCTAATAACAATTCTTGTGTCTGCTGCTGTTTTATTTATCTTTTCAGAATGACCAGAACAGGCCGGATCTATAACTTTTTGGACAAAAAAGAGGAGACAAACAAGCCGTTGGATTTGCTAGCTGAATCATACTTTCGAGAACTATATATGTCAATGCTAATTTTCATGAATGGCTACCACTTTTATCTAAATATTCAGACACCAGCAGTGTGAAAATGGAAGTATCATTACCTGCTATTAGTTCTTCGCCTGGAATGCATTAAACTTTTGACTTTATTTGGATAAAAATCATGCAGCATTTATTTTGATTACTTGATTCTAATTGTTCATTATTTTGTAATAAAATCGTTCGTCACAGTCAAAAAGGATGTCGGGATCTGGCAAGATTAAGGGGTTATGATCGTTTCCCGTAATTGTACGTCGGATCATATTAGGTTTTTACTTTCCTGCGGTACCGCAGGAAGTTCTGTTGAGACCATCTCATATCTACCCTGAGTGGCCGGTTCTGAATTGGTACCAGTTCGAGCTTGACTGTTTTATGATACATAGTATGGCCTATGTATTCAGTGTGCATATAGAGTTTTATGTTAATCTTTACTCCCCTGAAACCAGGGGGTGATGCGAATAAGACCCGACGTATTTGGGGATCATAACCCTCGTTCTCTTTAGGCTGAACCTTGAGGAACTTGAGCATCCATTGCTACCAATGGTGCACAGATTTGTCAGTTAAATCAATCATGTCGGCATTCTGTAATCATGTCAGACCTCGTCATTCTAAGTGAACTGTGGCCGTTATTTCCACATTAGATATTTGTTTGTTATGTTTTTGCCTGAAACTTGATTCTTTGATTAAAGAACCGATATTTTTTAACAATTTGCATATAGTTCTAAAAACTGTTCCAAAAACCGTTCTCATGGGTGCAGACTAATTCGCAATTCGAGAAATTTCCTGCCAATTCTAATATTTCAGACCTAATTACTATTTCAAAAAGCAAAGTCAGACATTACCTATTGACTAAACTCTATTCTTTACCTATTTATAAATTACATAACAACACAATTCAATATTGCAGTCCTTAGGATGAAATTCGTCCAAATTGGAATTGCATAATGTTATTTTAATATTTTTCACAGAATTGTTGCCCTGAAGAAAAAAAAACATGTCATTGAGATCAAATATGTCAATAAAAGTTTTGATTTTGTAAATATTGCCGGTATTCTTAATTATCATTCCGTTAAAGTTCAAACTACTGGCTATTTTGAAAATACTGAGCTCCCTCTTATTTGCCATCTTTACAAAAAAATCTACACAGAATTATGTGTTTAATTATAACGAAATGTGAAAAGATATAAATATCTGTGACAATACACCTAAGTCATGAAGTTGCAGTAATTCCAAATAAATTTATCGCCCGAGTTCCAATGTTATAACAGGATACATTAACATCGTCAATGACCGAGAGTTGAAATCATTCCTCAGTTAGGGACCTTAATATCGTCCACCGTCAGATATTTTCCGACTCACTCCATACTTTCTGCTCGAAACGGACCAAACGAGAAAAAGCTGAAAAAAAATCCTTAGACTCTTTTTTTTTTAATTTAGGGATGAACATAGGTGATATTCGTATTAAACAATTGAAAGAACATTTTGTTCCTAACAACAACCAGACTAGTCCTATTTCTCGTATTACACATAAGTTAAAAGAACTCACCAAGGAATTTGTTTTTGTCCATGCTGATAAGGCTGCCAATTATATAATTAGACTTGACGTAAAGTTTACATTGAGGTTCTGCAAAAGGAAATCACAAATTCAACAACATTCTAACTAATTCATTTTTTTTTTTGAAAATGGCATCTTTTATAAACATAAATTTAATGACGCTACAGGTGTGTACCTCTTTACAAGTAGAATCGACTAACAATAAAATTCCAACTATGTAATGGATTCAAAAGCAACACAAAACACCTTCCAAATTTAGATTCATTTCGTCTTCAAGCCTTGTTCCATTTCTAAACTGTGTATTCTGCTTACTAGTACACATGGTAATATTGTTCAAATAAGGCATTTAAAAATAGGGGAATTAATTTCTTTTTTAAAAAGTCTAAAACAATTCGTTGCATTTTGGAAACCCTTGATAAATTGCATGGTCATATTGGCGATTTTGAATCAGTTCAAAGTTTTGATTTTCAACTAATAATATCATGAAGAAAAAAACACACCTTAATTAAATAAACAGAATGCGAAAATATATGTTCAAACTATTTTATGTAACTTTTAAAAAAAGTAACAATAAATAAAAGAACTGTGCCAATTGGACCCGATGAATGAACTTGATTTTTTTTAGTCATTTTTTTTCCTTTTCTAAAATATACCTCAGTAGACAATTCCCTCATACAGTAAATTGTTCATTTTCGTTTTGTTAAATACATTTGTACATTTATTACTTTTTTAATAATGTATGTTTATATTGCTTGTTTATTATATCTATGTACTAAAAAAGGTACGTAAGAGGACCTTTGTAGTTTGGAACAACTTGGATTCGATGCTTTTGTGTATTTTGCAATAAAATATGCTCAAACTTCTTTCTTTTATCAGATGGCGGAAATGTTTCCCCGACTGAACATGTGTGCACTACCGAAGGCTTATCGAGTGTCATTATTCAAACAACTACTCAAGGTGAGTCACAACGTACTAGTAGCTATGTTGTGTCATGTGTACTATTGTTTGTCTGTTTGTTTTTTTCAATTTTAGCCATGACGTTGTCAGTTTATTTTCGATTTATGAGTTTGACTGTCCCTCTGGTATCTTTCGTTCCCCTTTTAAAACAATCATGAAACTTCCTTTTGATAAATAATTGTTTTCAACGATTTTTATCATTCGATTTTGAGTGAGTTGAATGAAATATGTCGTCAGCTTTCCTTGGAAAATTTTAGTGTAGCATTTCCTATTTCAGATAAACTTTAAAATATATCCATGCATTATAAATTTACTGTTTGCAAAAGTATGAATTATTCTAAATACTAAGGATGTTCTTATCACAGGCAGACTACCTTAGCCGTATTGGGCACAACTTTTTGGAAGTTTTGGTCCTCAATGCTCTTCAACTTTGTACTAGTTTTGGCTTTCGAACGTTTTAATCTGAGGGTTACTGATTAGTCTTGTGTAGCCGAAACACGCGTCTGGTGTATTAAATCATAAACCTGGAACCTTTTGATAGCCATTTTTGTGTGTTTCTCTGTCCTATATGTTCTCCCATTTATTTGTATTGTAGTCCTGTCATGTAATGTTTCTATTTTAGTTATATTTAACATTACCATAAAAGCGGGAGGTTTAGTTAGCCAAAAAAAACCCCAGGTTCAACCCACCATTTTTTACTTCAAATGTCCTGGACCAAGTCAGAAAAATGGCAATTGTTAAATTATAGTTAGTGTCTGTGTGTGTTACTTTTTAGTGTTATGTTTCTGTTGTGTCGTAGTTCTCCTCTTATATTTAATGTGCTACCTCAGTTTTAGTTTGTAACCCGGATTCTTTTTTCTCAATCGATTTATGAATTTCGAACAGCGGTATACTACTGTTGCCTTTATTTATGGATATATATTTTGCTGTCAAATTTATTTACCAATATGACCCATTTTTGTAATTAATTAAAAACATACTAAATCGTATATGAAAATGTCACAGATACTATTAACAACGCATGAACTACATGATAACATGCAAAGCCGGTCTCTATTAAAGTTCAAATTAAAGATTGCATGAATACGGATTCAAATATTGGAGATCGAATTGTTGACTGCAAGCTAATGATATATCAGCGAAGGGATGCTCTATCAACTTCTCAGCTATGTCATGTATGTGTTTATGACGTCACTAACATAACAACGTTACGAGTATTAGAAAAATCAACAGAAGTGAAGCAAGATTGGCTTATTTTATTAACAGTCAAATAATAAAATCGGAGTCAAAACATAGAACTGTAGCATTGTCTTTAATAACTTGATGTAAATTAAATTCAATGTCCTTTTATTAATCGAGTTTTGATTGGGCTGGTAGGGAGGGTGACAATCAAAAATATTGTCTCCCGCTGTGCCATGGGATAGAGTAAGTTGTCTCCATCGTAGTAGCCAATCAAAATCTGGTGTGTTAACGTCAAGTATAATACATTTTGATACTCCGCTTTGATAAATGTTTGAAACAATTTATTTTATTGTCTTATACTAGTAAGTAGCTTACGCTCCTCTAATGTCGTCTTCAATCAAAATATATAATAATATCTAAAAGAGCATATCGAATTTCAGTCCCAGCAACATTTTAATAAGATATTCTCGCATTCCGAGCAATATACTTGTTTCATAAATCTGGTTCATCGATCAGTGACAACTCTTAATCAATATTAAAAATATGACGTGTATTGGAATAAATTGATTTAAATGTATTGCTCTGCAGCTCGATAAGAAATGAGGAGTTTAATAGAAAATATATGATTAAGATCACCTGAAATTAAATTTTTAATCTTATATTTGGGGATTTTCGGGTTCAATCTCTATCATTGGTGTGACCTAAATGAAGATATAACGACCAAGGATGTTTTAAAAAAAATCATTCATTTTTCGTTCATATCTCTTTCACCATCTGGATCAATTTCCCAACGATAATCAATTTACTAGTACCTTAATTTTTTTATATGAATTAAACAATATTTTTCTCAATATCGCAAATATTAAAAATCGCATTTTTGTCTTGCATGACAAATTCGCAATAATAAATGCACGATATAATCCTGAATTTATCGTACATTATTAGCCTGCAATGCAAGCTATCATATCGCAACTTTCATGTAACTATTACCTGTCAGTGATCAAAACAAACCTTGCAGAGTATAATCCTTTGAAAATTTTGTCTGCATGATGTTATTGCGCAAATTTAAATATTGAATGCTTCTTTTTATCATTTAATTTGGACGTAAAAGCGTTTACAGATGAACATTTTGTATGTAGAGCGGAAGAGCTTCACTCAAAATATGTACGCACGATCAACGCCTTTAGAACCCACAATAATATGTAGAATGGCTTTCTATTCTTAAATAATATGCTTTAAGTGTAAACTGTTATTCATGTACAACTATATAAATGTATTATTTTTGGATGCTTTGACTTTCTAATAATTTTTTTTTTCTTAAATTTTTTTTTTATTTCTCAACTTTTTTTTCCTGTTTCGTCGTCATTTGTCTTTTGTCTCTTTTCTGATTATATACTACAGTAGACACTTTCATCATTCATGCATTTCTGTTTGTTTCATACAGTTTATTTATTGTTTGTTATATGATTCATTAAGATTCATTGTTTGTTATATGCCGATGACTTGGTACTATTGTCAAGTAGTCCAGAAGGACAACAATGTAGTCGTGACACTCTAGCTCAGTTCTGTACAGATTGGAAGCTGGAAGTAAATTCTACAAAATCAAAAGTCCTAATATTCAATTCTAAAGGCAAATCATTTCAAAACTTTTTTACTGTCAACAAATATTATATTGAGACAGTTGATAAATATTGTTACCTTGGGATAACTTTAAAATGCAATGGCAAATTTAACCTTGCCTCCAATTTATTGATTGGAAAGGCTAGAAAAGCTCTATTCAAAATAAAGAAATCTCTTAGTCTCAACAATTCTTGTAGACTTTTAGAAAAACTTTTTGATACAATGGTACTTCCAACTTTATTATATGGAAGTGAAGTTTGGGGTATTGAATCAATTCAAAAAAATACTGAGAATGAACCATATGAAAAGAAATTCTTGGGGTTCACTGTAAAACTTCCAACCATGCATGTCGCAGTGAGCTGGGTAGACTCCCCTTAAAAGCTAAAATTTTGTTTTCTTCCATGAAATTTTTAGATCATTTAATCTCATCTAACAAAATCTTAGCTCATGACATATTTATTCAAACAAGAGAAAACAACCTATGGACAAGTAATATGACGAAATGTATCCATAATCTGGGTTTCTCATATTTAACATCTTTTAATGTACCTATTACACCTATGCTTGCTCAAATAAAACAACGAATTCATGACCAAATTTTACAAGAACAGAATTCATATATTACAGAATCATCAAAACTATCATTTTTTCGAAATTTTTGTTTTTCAAGTAAACGTGCACACTATGTTGACCAATTGAATATGTTGAAGTTGGCACCTTTGACAAAATTATGGTTAAGTGCACACAATCTTGAAATTGAAAGAGGTAGATACATGCAAGTTAACAGAGAAGAAAGGTTGTGCAAATTATGTCATAATAAAAATATAGAAGACGAAAAACATTTTATCTTGCATTGCACAAAATATGAATCACACAGAAATGTTTTTATATCAAAATTGTCCAATTTTAAAAATTATGACAAACAATCTAAAACTGAGGATGAATATATTAAACTATTACTTAATTAACAAGTGTAGAAAAACACTTAGATTAATATCATCTTTTATTAATCAATCATTTGAATTAAGGAAAAATGTACTTATAAATGAGTAATATGAACAATTTGAAGCTATAACATACAATATACTTATGTCAGTAGTCTATTCTTACAAATTAGCCTATATATATATTGATATTTATAACTGCACATTTCATTGTTCGAAATGTGCACAATGATATGCTTTGTAGTATTATTTAATTGCTGCATCATTACTATTAGTATACTAGTTGTATGGGCCGTTGCCAATTATTGTAATTATGTTTGTGCCAATTAAATATTTGTATTTGTATTTGTATTTGTATTTATGTTTTGCTGATGCATGTTTATAAAGCTCGTTTATTACTAGACTAGGTAACTGAAGACGATCTTTGTAATTGTACAATTAAATGAGACTTACCTTAAGTCGAAATTTGATTGTAATTTTGTTGAACCTATTTATGCTGAGAGTTAACATGAGATGCGCACGCAGATCGTAGAGGTCACTTTTCAGAGAATGTAACAGAGCACATAAGCACATGATACACCGAAAGAAAACTGGGTGGGAATACGAGTGATAGGGAGGGCATGTTAACTCTCAGCATAAATAGGTTCAACAAAATTACAATCAAATTTCGACTTAAGGTAAGTCTCATTTAATTGTACAATTTTATTGAACCTATATGCTGAGAGTACCATGAGATTTCAGAGATATGTGATCTGTTACTCAAGTTCATTTACAGCCTTATCAATCATGATTTATTATAGGCTTAAAAAACACAAGATGTTGTATCAACTTTGTATTCTATCAAAGTACAAAAGTAAATTAAATCAAACCACATTGACATATAATGCACGTTATGCTAAATTTTAAAATGTCATTGATAGTAAATCTAACATATGCATTATCATACTTATGTTATACGTGAGACTTATCAGCATTTGATAAAATATGACTTCTCAAAACCTTCACACTATAAATATCATTATAATTTTGTTTTGATACAGGTTTATCATAAAATTTTCTGAATGTTGATTCATTTGACCAACCTGCCGCTTTTAAAATTGTATCAATTGAAGTAGCACACCGTAGTGCTGCAGATGTACTTGCTGATCTAGTACTATGTGGTTTATATATAGTTATGTCTACACCAGCCGATTGCAATACAATTTTAACCCAACGTCCAAGCGTGTCTTTAGACACATGCGAGTATGGTTTTATACAGCTCAAAATTAACTTTTGAGTTTTCCGAAAACATAATGTTCTAGCTAAATACTCTTTTAGAACAGTTACAATACACAGACTTTTATCCTCAATAAAAGCTGGCAACTCTATTGGTTGTAAATGCCTCCCTGGCTTTGAACATTTTAATAAACTTCTCACATCTATATATATGTTACTATCTGTAACAGTGATATCATCTAAATCTAAGCTATGAATGGTTTGTAACCTTTGACCTGTTAACAATAATAGCAGTGTAACTAGCTTATAGGTTAAAACACGCAAAGATAACATATAAACTGGTGATAATGTTTTCAAATATTTAAGCACTACTTCAACATCCCAGGTTCTTTGATATCTGGGTAATGATGGTTTCAGATTGAATATGCCTTTCAAAAATCGCTTAACCAATGGCCATTGTCCAACAGTTTTCTCTTGATTTACAGACATAAACGACGATAACATACTTCTGGCAGTATTAATAGCACTGTAACCTAAACCTATTTCATATAACGAAGTTAAAAATTCTAAAACATTTAACTCAGTGGCTTTAAATGAATTAATTTCCCGTTCACTGCAAAATAGCAACCATCTTTTGAAATATGTCCAATATTGTTGTCGAGTAGCTGGTTTCCAAGATGCAATGATGATTTCGGAAGATTCCTTTGATAATCCATAATTTTGCAAGATTTCCCCGATATCCTGAAAACTGCTAATCGCAATTTCACCAAATGATGCTCCTTTGTTGGAGTCTGGGGTTGATACAGAAGATTTTTTCGATTGTTTATGATGAATGACTGTGCCACAATCCGATGAAGTATTTGTGGAAACCAATTCTGAGTGTTCCACAATGGTGCCACTAATGTCATGTCTGCTTGATCCTGGTCCACCTTTTGCAATATCCTCCCAATCAGACTGAAAGGTGAAAAGCAATAACAATTAATATTTCTCCATTTTACAGAAAATGCATCTACTGCTTCAGCATATTTATCAGGCAAATAAGAGAAATAACGTGGTAATTGATTAAATTTAGATGCAAATAAATCCACATCATGTGGTCCAAATAAACAATCAATAATATTAAAAACATCATCATGCAATTTCCACTCAATATCCACATTTATTGATCTTGATAGCCTATCTGCTTCTATATTAGCAACTCCTGGCAAATGACAAGCAGTAACCCAAATTTTCCTTTGTATACACCAAATCCACAATTCCTTTGTCAAATTGTTTAACTTTACAATGCGGCCACCCATTTTATTAATGTAATTCACTGCGACCATGTTATCTAAATACACTTTTACATGAACGTTGTTTCTTGACGAACAAAACCAAATTAAAGCTAAATATGCTGCCTTAAGCTCTAGAAAATTAATATGGTTTTTCTGTTCTTCATTTGACCAAAACCCTTTGGTTTTGAACAATGTATCTTGCACAACTGCACCCCAACCAGTGTTTGAACTATCAGTGTTAAGAATAAATTGCGGATCTGTTAAAGTCATTGGCTTGAAACTACTATTTATATTATTAACCCACCAATTTAAATCTGAAATATTTCCATCTGACAAAGTCATTTTTGCATCAAAATTTCCATAATTTTGTTTTAACAATAAATCTTTTGTAATTTCTAAAGACTTTATGTATAATGGTGCATACTGTACACCTGGTTCCGTTGCTACTAATTTTCCAATAACTTGTGCAAACTCTCTTATCGTAATCTCTTTCTTGAGAATTAACCGACTACATAATTTAATTATATTGTCTGCCTTTTCTGTTGTTACTCTAATACACATTGTTATTGAATTAATTACAAAACCCAAAAATACAATAATTTGAGTAGGTTGAAGTACAGATTTATCTGGGTGTATGGTAAACCCAAGATGATCTAATAATTGTACTGTGTCAATTATATTACTTTGACATCCAGAAAAGGTTTTGCTCACAAGTAAACTATCATCAATATATGGTGTGTTGCAATGTCCTTTACTTCTCAGTTTGGAAAATACAACTTTTAAAATTTTTGTGAAAATTCGCGGTGCTGTTGTTAATCCATTTGGCAAACAAGTGTATTCATACAGAACTTCATTCCAATAAAATCTAAGATATTTCCTATCTTTTTCATTGATGCTAACAGAATAATATGCATCTTTTAAATCAACAGAACCAAACCAGCAATCTTGTGTAATATTTGTTATTGCTGTTTTAAAAGTTTCCATTTTAAAATGTATTTGTTCAATATCAAGGTTTAACTGCTTTAAATTTAAAATTACTCGATAAGTACCATCTTTTTTGGGTCTCACAAAAATATTTGAAACATACTGATCCTTAATTGGAGTAACAGGTTGAATAATTGTTTTTGAAATAAACTTATCTATTTCAGTTTGTACATATTCATTTTCTTCACTGCTGAATACAAGTGGGTATGGCATAATAAGCTGTGTAGGAATGTTTTCAAATTCTAACTGATAACCTTTAATAATATTTAAAATCCAATAGTCTGATGTTAATTCCTTCCATCGATGAAAAAACTTTGAAATTTTCCCCCCAATAAAATTATTAGGAAGATTTTGAATTGTTAATGCAGTTAAATCAATCAAGTGATCATTTGTACTTACACCACTTTCAGAAATAACATGATCTACTTTTTGTCTTTGTTTTTCTTCTTGTTGAAGGTCTTGCTGCGGTCTAAAAAACCATCATCATCATATTTTCTTGTTCTTTTGATTGGTTTTCCTCCATCAATTTGGCGTTTCCTTTTCCCAAACTTATGAGGAAATCCACGCCCTCCATGGCCATGATGGCTACGTCCCCTGTTAGAAGACTGATATGAGTTCTTGGGATTATCATATGTATAATTATGGTCCTTCCCAACTTTTTTGCACACACTATGCTCTGCATCTAGTTCTTTGATTTTTTCCCTAATATCATCCCCAAACAGCATGTCAGTGACTGGTGTGGTATCATCACATAGACCTTTATACTGGGGTTGAATGTCGTCTTTGATGAAACTCCTTCGCCTGAAGGTTATTTCACTATAACACGCTTGAAATAGCTGGTACGTATCTCTGCACGTGACTGCATATGCTTGCAGTTCCTCTCTGGACATTCCTTCTTTCTTTGAAGATTTTTCCACAAACATATCCATCATATACATCAATGGACACGCTGTTTTAGACAAGAGATTCTGTAATCGTTGTAATTTTATATCCACATCTTTATTTCGTAGTGACATTTGTTTCCAAATACCTACAATTATAATATAAATTTAGTAAATATATTCACTAAAAAAAAAAAAAAAAAAAAAAAATTATAGTGTGTATGTAAATGATTTTTACACAATATTCATACGTGTACACATTTCACATATTATTGCGAGTTTTTAATCATTTATAAAACTATTTTATTTATAATAAATTGATTTGCACACTTGATTTTTCAAAAAATATGAATTTTATTAAATTGCAATTTAATTGCATTTAAAATCCTCACCTATGTTGACTCGTGGAACTTTTAGACTGCTCACATTGGCAGGCTTATCATATTTCTTTGTGAGGTCTTTGTATTTTTCCTCATTGACTCGTGTCCTCAGTCCCTGGTTCATGTATGAGGCTAAACCAGGATTAATTTTTGGACCAGTCTTTTCGTCTGAACTAATGAAGTCTTTCATGGATTCCAAGACATTTTCATTTTCTGCCTTTTCAACATCCACTTCATTCTCAGAACATGCTTCATCATCGCTATCGTAACTTTCGTCACTCGAAATATCTGAATATAATTCAGACGGTGCAGATATGTTTTTAGTTTGGTTATTGTTCATATCATTATCAAACAAACTGTCCAATTGCGATTGGTAATCATCCTTTTTAGGTTTATTTTTAACGACCTTTCTTGGTCCGGCCATTGTTGCCGATTGTCTAGGGTTTACCTTTGTTGAACTTTGTATAGGATCAGTTTTAGAATTCTGATTTTTCATCAAAGTTTGGATATACAATTGATTTTGCAGTAGCATATTGTAAATATCAGGTATGACCACTTCCGGAGTGTGAGTGGCAGGAGCATTGCTTATGGCTCCTCCTCCAACATTAATGTTTTCAATGCTTGCTTGAAACCCACTGATATTGTTATCATAACCTGGCGAAATAAGTTGCCTGTGGTCATTCATAATGCTAAAAATATTGTCACTTTTGGAACTAGTCTTGGCCGTGCCAGACAGTTCTGATACCGAGTCAATGCTCGAATGTTCAGCCATTTCATTAACAAATGTTTGCTGACAACGTGACAAATTATCCATCACCAACTACATCGTAAGAATATTAATCCATCCAAAAACTATATCAAATCGTAAAGTTTGTATTCCAAATGTCACAATTATATTAAATTCCAGTTCAAAACAATTAAGATATCCATTATTTTCAAATAAACATAAGAGGGATAAATTCCATGACTTGACCTCATACGACCAAATACGCTAGTGACCTCTACGATCTGCGTGCGCATCTCATGGTACTCTCAGCATATAGGTTCAATAAAATTAAACAACTTAGGTCCAATATGGATGCTTTTGTATATTCCGCAATAAAATATGGTTAATTTCTTTTATCAGATGGCAAAAATATTCCCGCGACTGAACAGAGTATTTTAACAATTTTTCAAACAATTCAAGGTGAGTCGGAACGTAGCTTAGAGAATGATGAAATGTCCGCCCGACAATTGTTTTTTTTTCCAACGCATATTTTCTCAATAATTTGTAGTATGTCATCTTTTATCTTTGAACTTTCCATCTAACATATGTTCATACTTCCTCTATGTCTTTGGATATTTCGCTTAAAGGTGCATATTTTAGCAGTCAAATTAATAATTCACCAATTTGAACAAAATTCGTATATTATTTGTATAACATACTAAATCGTTTATAGAAATTGCAAAACTTTCATACGAAACAATTTAAAATGCATGGACTCGGTTTAATGCAAAGGAAATTTCTGAGTATTTTCGAAAAGCCTTCCTGAAAAAAGATGCAAAAGTACCAATCGGACATTCAAACTGATAAGTCGAAAATAAACTGACAACGCCATGGCTAAAAAGGGAAAAAAGACAAACAGATAATCAATATTACACAAAACCCAACATCGACCAAGCAACAAGAACGCTAATAAAAAAAATGTGGTGATCTTAGGTGCTTCGGAAGGGTAAGCAGATATTGCTTCACATATGGCACCGTCCATGTAAGGGTTTTACCTGAAACTGATGATTTCATTCTTGAATTTCATCTCATTTTTTTTATCTTAATTTATTTTTCCACTGTAATCTATTATCCAGTGATACAAACAGAAAAAAAATAATATTAAGGGCCAATCAAAACCCATATTTCGAAGAAAATTTTATGACAATTTTCAACAGAAAACATGAGAACAAACAAACATTTTTTATAAACACTGCACAGATAGAAAATGAAAGTTTAAAAGGACAAATCATACCAAACTGATCTAGATCTCAAACCAAAGGCATCGAATAGTAAAAAAAGTTAAATGACTTCCAAAGTAGTTTCAATTGATGTTTTTTGTTTTGTTTTAGATGACAAGAAATCAGTTTTGACGATAGTCTTAGTTATAGTTTTACTAGTCTTCAGCATTGTGGTCATTGGATTAATGTATAGCAAAGTAAAATCTAACAATACAAGGTAAGAAATCTAAATATTGAAATACGAACAAAATATTTAATGAAAATCCAATTAAACCATGGTGATACACGGATGATTAACAACAGTCGAGCCAGGATTTTTCCCCTCACAATTATCTCCCCGTACCGCATCCAAATTTTTTTTCAAGCGCAAAAATGGAATTTATTGAAAGGGATGACGCGTAATCAATTTAGATCTTAAAAACAGACAAATGTATCAACCTAGCATTATTATGATTCTTATTTCCTATTCTGTTTTTGTACTTTATGTCTGTTTGTCTTTTTTCTTTTTAACCATGGCGTTGTCAGTTTATTTTCTACTAATAACATTAACGGTACCAATTTTTCTGCACCAGATGCGCATTTGGACAATACATATCTCTTCAATGATGCTCGTGGCCAAAATATGTAAAATCCAAAGCTTAGATAAAAGATGAAGAGCTATAATCCAAAAGTTCCAAAAAGTATAGCCAAATCCGTGAAAGGAATCAGAGCTTTGCATCAGGGAGATACATTCCTTAATTTATAATAATTTTTAACATTTTGTAACAGCAAATTTAATAACACAAAATATCCATATTTTTATGCCAGTACCGGAGTACTGGCTACTGTGCTGATGATACCCTCGGGGACTAACAGTTCACCAGCAGAGACATCTTCAGTGATGCTCGTGGCCAAAATATGTAACATCCAAAGCTTATATAAAAGATGAAGAGCTATAATCCAAAAGTTCCAAAAAGTATAGCCAAATCCGTGAAAGGAATCAGAGCTTTAATATGAGTTTGAACTTCCTTTTGGTATCTATCGCCTCACTTTCACAGAACAGATGTGTTTCAATAGACAAGTGTATACAATCTCCTGGCTATAATATAAAGTATCATAAAATGTTCGTTATGGTCCTTTGTCAACATTTAACAAATATCTGATCGGTTGTCAGGGGTAAATTTGAACAGTTTAAAAAATTTAAAAACATTTGTATTTTATTGTAATATGACGTGCTTCTTTCGCGTTGTGAACAAACCCATGCTCTAAATATAATACCATTTGTTTGCGTATATTGACTTCTTTAGAATAGTGAATTTTATCAAATTATCATGCACTTAATATATTTCCTTAACTTTAAAACACTTCCAAACTCTTAAATGGTGCACATGATGTTACTAATTCATTTATTATGACTGTAATGTGTTGCATTCCGAAATTGAAATATTTGACTTAGATACGACAACCGTTCATGCTGGTTGTTCAAACTCCTCCCTCTGAAAATTCACAGTGCCAGCCGTTTGCTTCTTTACAAACAAAAAAGGGAGGTTCATGGAAGAGTCTACACAAATTCTTTTACACTTGTACTTATCGGACATATAAGTTACCTTAATTGTCCTATTCAGAATCGAAATAATTGATGCAAGCTATACTTTATTGTAGTTTTAACATGAGTAGGCATTATAATCGTGATTATTTTTGTCCGAGTGATAGCAAGGGCTAAAATAGCACGAATATAATGCCTACCCATGTTAAAACTACAATAAAATATAGCTTGCATCAATTATTTCTTAAATATTACGTTGAAGGACAGACTAAACAATTTCATTTTGAAGACAAATATCCTTATAGATAACACACAATTAGTTTTAAAGCTTATCATGCATAAAAAAACACAGGTAAAGTCTATTGGGATTTTATGAAAAATCTAAGGGTATTAGTAAACTCATTTTTCCCTTTTTTTAAATCAAATTCAGGAAAAAAAGAATTGTTTAAATTTTAATTGAAAATGAGGAAAGATTATAAATTTTTAATCTTCCTGTGGAGTGTGTTTATGGTTACGCATATAAATGATCAAAATGAATTTGCATCTACAATAATCTAATGTTTTGTTAATTTTATTTTCAACGTAATAGTTTAGAATATCTCAAATACTATAAGTTTAGCATAAACACGTATGTTAGATGCAAACAGTCCTCAAGACAGCACCTTTATTAAGTTATTAAAGCAATGGACAGAATAAACAAATCGAATATACTAATTTGATCATTTTTATCTTTTCTGATACATTTTTGTCTTTTGCATAATTTCAATTGGATATCAGAGGGAGTACACATTCTTTTAACGTCTACCACCTTAATGCGTCGAGTAAACTAGAAAAATGACTTATCAGCTTGGGTCTCTCTTGGAAGTTGTTATTTGAGAAACAGAGGAAGCACACAATTCGTGTTTATAGGGTGTCAATTTTCATTATTTTGGATTTAAAGGAAGATGAGTTCTCAATACATTTTTGTAAACATCAAGTGTTGTTAAAATCAAAGTTATTATTATTTTGATGTACATTTAGAATAGAGAATGGAAACAGGGAATGTGAACAAGAAACAACTACTCGACCAAAGCGCATCTTTAGGTAAGTGGGGGTAATAAATCGTATTTTTTAAAAACAGGTACTCATTTTTATATTGCAAATTATACTTACATATTGAATTGCATTGAAAGCCTAGTAAGACCACAAGCTTTTAAAAACATTGAGTAGCACTTTGGAATGCAGTATATCAAATCATATCTAAAACAACTTAGTACATGTTTTATCAGTTAACGTTGGAGTTGCACACAAATAAAACCCTATGCCAGCATAAATTACTGAAATGTGCAGTCAAAAAAACAGGTGTACAGATTAATCCGGATAAAATGGGCTATTCTAGAAAAAAAAGAAGTTTCCACAATACTTTAATTCACTGCAAATTTAACATCAGGAATCTGCATATGCATCTTGTATCTGCATACTGATTCTTATTAAAATGGTAACAAAACATATATTTCTCATAATTCGTGAATTTAAACAAATTTGGCCCGGTTTTAACACCAATTTTACCAATAAATATTTGAGTTTGATACCAGTAAACATTTTTGAATGGTGTATTTAACCCTCTTGCTGCCGGAAGTACACGTGTGTCAACACCGACTGTGCCGGAGAGACGCGTCTTCTGATTGGCTGACGTTATTATGTTAATTAGATCATAGACATAATTGTGTGTGACCGTGACGTCATCAACGTTTTATCGTGGTTTCCTCCGGTTTAAAATGGAATTTAGATTAAACTATAAGAAATGACTGTAATATTGTTTTATGTCTATTCGAAATAACATAAAAAATGTGGTGCACACTTCAAAATAACTCGTAGGCTACGCAGGTTATTCAGTGTGCACCACATTTTTGAAGTTATTTCGAATAGACAGATCGAATAATACAGTCATTCCTTAAATTAATTAATAGATTAAAGTTTTTATTTTTTCTAAATCTGAGATTGTTTGTCATAATTAACAAAAACGAAAGGAACAAAACAGTTGAGGCAATCGTACAACATAAAAAGTCTCACAGACGAACAGGCAAAATAGTGAGTATAATAAGGCATCACATTATAACGTAAAAACTAAAAAGCAATTACTAATAATTGTAGGCCTCAGTGATTTGTGTGCATCTTAAAAGTACTATCTATGTTTATTGCTATTGTTATATATATATATTGATATACTAGGTTTTGTTTGATTGTATTTGAATTATCTCCCCTTGACTTAGGTTGACATTTATTATGTGACTCTGTCCAACATGTTGTCCAATATGTTATCTGTTAATGATCTCTGGTGGCCTCTCCTGGTACCTCTCATGTTTTACATCACTGTATAGGCAGTGATGCATGTGGCTATAGGAGAGGACTGATGCAATCATTAACCTTATCAGCATATTCAAGTATTCTAATCCAGAGTGATAAAGGATGTGTATGATCCAGTAGAAAATTTAGAACAATTAGCATAACTAACTTTTTAATTTTAGACTGTTATTGAAAAATTTAATATCATTATATGTATTATGAATTAATTATATAATTATGTATCACAATATATACTTGGTGTATTTTCAGATGAAATAAAAATAAATTACAAAAAAAATAATTGTAGGCCAACAATTGATGTTAACCAATTTCGACGTGAAAGATACCAGCATGAAGACCAAAGAATAGAAAGGCATGATGCGCAGGTTCGGATCTCAAGAACCCAACATGAAGACCCAAAAATAGAAAAACAGGTTTGGATGGAAAGAGATAGAATTCGTGGTGACCTTCAAATTTACTTCCTTGACTTCTAAATTGCTCTAGATTCATCAGAATGATTGTACAAAACGACTCATTTTTTTTAACTTGAAAATTAAATCTGAATATAAAATAAACTTATGTACATAGAGGTGAGTATCAGAGGAAGACAGTAACTATATGAATATAATAATATTTGCAATATAATATTATAGTATTTGCATTTTTCATCATAAAAAAAAATGTTAGTATGTACAAAAGGGACATTGCTTAACAAAAGCATTGTGATACGAATGAATTGAATGTGTTATAGAAAAACATATACAAATGCACAACCTTAAAGTTTGTAGCTGGAATAACAACAATATTCCTGCAATACCTTTTAATTGTTTACACGACTTATAAACAATGCATTCCGATTCAGATTGTTTGTTACAGATTGATGAATGATGGTTTTTAAAATGTACGCTGGTTATTATCATGTGATAATTATAGAAAAAAATATTCTGCACTTGGACACATCTAAAAGACAAAAAGAAAAAGCACCTTGCGAAATTCTTTAATTTTACTTTCCGATATATTGATGATGTTCTATCATTGAATAACCCATATTTCATGTTATGAGGAGGACAGATTAAAATTGACACTCCGTAAATTGTATGGACACCATAACGAATTGGTGGATCCATACAATGTGTCTTTGACCAAACTAACTAAGGACATTTTTACCACATGGTAGATTGTTTGTCATTACGTCGTCTAATCTTTTAATTACCAAACGTGACTTATTACCGATTGTGACTGTTTTGCTGAGTGTGAATTCGCATTACTATAAGACGTGTTACGGTACTTATCTATCCCAAATTCATGTATTTAGTTTAAATGTTTAATGTTATATTTGTAATTCTCATCGGATTTTGTCAAATGTGATCACGTCTTTTCTATTATATTCATGTGTTATGGTAAAGAAAATTAATCACCGCCTTCATTAATTAGATTTCATTTTGTTCAACGTAATCTGTACGATGGTTTACGTTTGAAGTTAGATTCAAAACAAACCGGACATATAATATAGTTAATTGCTACCTTAGTTTGCTATTAATAAGTATTTAAGTGTGCATTGTTATTAAATGTAATATCAATATTTAGTTCAAATATAATCTTAAATCAATCCTTATTCTATCTTATTCATTCAAATGTGACGTCATTTTTCATTTTTTGATGATCTGTTTTACAAATTCATATGTGACGTAATTTTTTTGTTATTTTTTACAATTTCAAATCTGACGTCACTTGGCGTTGATGTTTAAACTTATTCGGATGTGCTGCATTTCGTCGGGTTATGTAGTGTATTTCGGTTGTTTCCTGTAATTAGTAAATACTTGACAGTTTTATCGTATATCTTTTGTATAGTCATTTTATAAAATTTACTGTTTGCAAAAGTATAAATTATTCTAAATAATAGGGATGTTCTGGTACCTAACAGAAAACCCTGTCCGTTTTTGGCACAATTTTTTTGAACTTTTGGTCCTCGATGCTGTTCAACTTTGTACTTGTTTCGGCTTTCAAACTTTTGTATCTGGGCGTCACTAGTAAGTCTTGTTTGGACAAATTGCACTTCTGGCGTATTAAAATTTTAAACTTGTTGCACTTATTCGTTTGTTTCTTTGTCAATTATGTTCTCCTATTTATTTATATTGTAGTCCTGAAATGTTGTGTTGTCATTTTAATGTTATATTTCACATGGCCATAAAAGAGGGAGGTTTGGCATGCCACAAAACCAGGTTCAACCCACCATTTTTTCCTTTAAAAATGTCCTGTACCAAGTCAGGAATATGGCCATTGTTATATTATAGTTCGTTTCTGTGTGTGTTACATTTTAACGTTGTGTTTCCGTTGTGTCGTTTGTTTTCTCTTATTTTTTAGTGTGAATTCACATTACTATAAGACGTGTCACGGTACTTATCTATTCCAAATTCATGTATTTGGTTTTGATGTTATATTTGTTATTCTCATAGGATTTTGTCTAATGCTTAGTCCGTTTCTGTGTGTGTTACATTTTAATGTTGTGTCGTTGTTCTCCTCTTATATTTAATGCGTTTCCCTCAGTTTTAGTTTGTTACCCCGATTTTGGTTTTTTGTCCATGGATTTATGAGTTTCGAACAGCGGTATACTACTGTTGCCTTTATCTATGACAGTAACAATTTATTTTCGACAAAATGTAATATCTTTGGTAGAATTCTAAATTGAAATGGTTGAAGGGGAGTAATTTGGTTAAACTAGATTTCCCAATGCATTAATGTTCTTTATCAAAATGACAAATATAATAATTATTTCTTCAACTAAATATTACACGAAAATTTATAGTTTTAATACATTTTTTTAAGAATGCATTGAGTGACTGAAGATAAATCGTCACCTTCTTTCGGTTAACTGAATATTTCATATCTAAGATTATTACTTTGATAAATGTAGATTTTACCATTAAGGATGTGGATGCCTGCAATATTTTTACTTAAAATATGAGATTTAAACAATTTCTTTTGTAGCATTATAGCATTGTTTGGTTTCATGTGTATTATTAAAGATATAACATTTATATAAATTATACTATAAATCAGTCATTATTGTATTTTTTTAAAGAATGGACAAACATATAAATTGCGTTTTCAGAAAAATCTGCATACAGATACATGTATACACATGTATGTATCATATATCAGAATATGAGTTCTTGTCATTGGGAAAATCACACCAGTTTGAGTTGGAGTTTGTTCATGATCTTATTTTTAACATATAATAAATACTATCAGTCTCTGGCATTTATATACTGATTATGTAAAATTGTCAATCTGAATAAGCATATAAGTATATAACATATCATTAATAGATAAAGGCAGATGTGGTGTGAGTGCCAATGAGACAACTCTCCATCCAAATAACAATTTAAAAAAGTAAACCATTATAGGTTAAAGTACGGCCTTCAACACGGAGCCTTGGCTTACACCGAACAACAAGCTATAAAGGGCCCCAAAATTACTAGTATAAAACCATTCAAACGGGAAAACCAACGGTCTAATCTATATAAACAAAACGAGAAACGAGAAACACGTATATATTACATAAACAAAATAGATTGTTTGACATTGACTAGATAGGATTTAAAGAATGATGACTTCACTGCACTATTTAGTTTAAGCTTTGGTAGGTTAGTGATAAATCTTTGAAGATTTAGAAATCAAGTCAGTTCCATTGGGTTTTGATTGCATGAAATGCTTTCTTTACCCATTAACCTCATTATATCTTAATATAAATAAATTTAGTGTTTTTACTGTCTTCTGGTTGGTTAAAATTATTAGTTTTATTTTCAATGCTGTCAATTTTGATGGCGACACGCCCACTCTGACGTTGTGTATTCATACGCCAACATGTATGTACGTTGTTATTGTTAATATAAATAATATAAAAAGTTCTTTAAGCCTTTTTTTTTATAGAAATTTATTTATAATGAATGGCAATAATTTATTTTGATTTTATTGAACCATAAAACTAATTTTTGACTCTTCACATTTTACATAATCCGCTTCGCGGATTATTCAATGTGAAGAGTCAAAAATTAGTTTTATGGTTCAATAAATTCAAAATAGATAATAGCCATTCATTAATTACAGTATACATAATTTATTTGATTTACATGTGTTTAAAACCATTTTCAATGAATAAAATCATGATCAGAACAGCATTTAACAATGTTATAAATTTCCTATCACAAAACATGACACAAATGAGAGAACCAATTTAAATATATAAACAAATATCCCTTTTATACATTATGTTTTGCTTTAATATGAATGTACTGACTTAGCTAACTTGTTTAAACGACTTAGCTAAGTTGTTATAACGGCTAAGCATATTTATTTTGTTATAACAACTTAGCTAACTTGTTTTAACGACTAAGCTTACTTGTTTAAACAACTTAACCAACTCGTTTCAACAACTTAGCTAACTCGTTTAAACAACTTAGCTAAGTACTTCACACAACTTAGCTATGTATCTCGTTTAAAGAACTTAGCTAAGTTGTTTAAACGACTTAGCTAACTCATTTAAACGACTTAGCTAACTTGTTTAAAACAACTTAGCTAACTCGTTTAAACAACTTTGTTAACTTGTTATAACGAGTTAGATAAGCTTAGTCGTTATAACAAGTTAGCTAAGTCGTTTAAACAAGTTAGCTAAGTTGTTTAAACGAGTTAGCTAAGTTGTTTTAACAACTTAGCTTAGTGGTTTAAACAAGTTAGCTAAGTCGTTTTAACAACTTAGCTAAGTTGTTTAAACGAGATAGCTAAGTCGTTATAACGAGTTAGCTAAGTTCTTATAATGAGTTAAATTAGCTAAGTCGTTATAACAAGTTAGCTTAGTTGTTTAAACGAGTTAGCTAAGTTGTTTTAACAAGTTAGCTAAGTCGTTTAAACAAGTAAGCTAAGTCGTTAAAACAAGATAGCTAAGTTGTTATAACAAGATAAATATGCTAAGTCGTTATAACAACTTAGCTAAGTCGTTATAACGACTTCAATATAAAACTCCACCCTGACACTAACCGGCTTCCGTAGAATATCATTTCAAGTAACTATAAAAACAACTTACAGAAAATACACAATTACGGCACGCCGGCAGTGTCAAAACAATATGGCGAATCGAAAATCTCGCGCAGGTAATATCTCGTTCAAATGCCCATGATGTTGAGAGTTGATGAACTTAATTGTTTCCAGATTCGATTAATAATAATAATAATAATTTATCAATTGTTTATTTACAGAGGGTTACACAGTTAGTTACAAAGAGTTTAATAGTTAGATTCAGGTATTAAACTTCATAATATCTGTAACTTTGAACAATAGGTTGAGTGTTTTAGGAAAACTAAAGTAGATAAAGGTAATGTATTTAGATAAACATTGACCGAACAAATTCTTCAAATAGGTCAACATATAAAAAATACGAAAATATGGGTCGATTGCCAATGAACCAACTCTCAACAAGAGACCTAATGTCGTAGAAAGTCAACAACTATAGGTCACAACACGGCCTTTAGCAATGAGCAAAGTTGTAATGCTGGATGCTATTGACAAATTTCTTAGTATGATTTCATATTAATGTAAAAATGTCAGGTGGGCGATACAAACTCTTGCCGGGATCATTCAGTTTAGATTTCCCCGGCAAAACGCTCAAATGGACAATAAGGTAACACTTTTATTTTTTTAAGGTACAGACGTTGCATATTCAGTGATGTGTTTTGTCAACTCCTTGTGTCATGTCATTAGTTATACTTTCATACAATATATTGGACCATAAAACAATGACAGACAATTCATTTTCAGAGAAAGTCGAAAGAAAAAAATAGTCTACAACACTAACCTATTACTGAGTATTAGAAAACTAGACATATTTTATGTATCAATGTTCAGTGATGCTACTGTAGTTGAAGGATGCTAGGTTTAAAGTGCTAAAGCACCGGTAGTGGAGGTTAAAAGTGTAAGCTCCCATGAGAGTCGAATGCCAGCGTTGTTTAGTGTTGCTACTGTAGTAGATGGATTCTAGTTTTAAATTGAAAGCCCCCGTGAGAGTAAAATGCTAGCATTGTTTAGTGTTGCTGCGGTAGTTGGTGGATGTTTCATGTAGGTTAATTAAAGTGTACATGATCATATTTATATTTAATAAAGCATTATATGTAACAATGGCAATCAAATCCTCATTTGCAAAAAGAGCTAGAAATAGTGGCCATTGTGAGGTCTTATCGAACATTCTCCTTTCGATGGATCACTCGTGTATTTTTGTATAAAGTCCGACTATATAATTTACTGATTTTACTTACATGTATATATATGACTAGTATATACTTTGCTATATACTTTATGATTGTTACCCGTTTCATGTTTCTACGTTAATTATATTTTTCGGTGAACTATTTTCTATATATAAGACAATCATGTAAGACATGTAAGGTTGTCACTAGTATGTGTTCTAATGTGCACATGCTTAATCATTTGTTCTACCAGACCCTTTTTTATTTTCATAATAAAACATCTTTATTAGATTATCATGAAGTTATAAACAATTGTGTTTTCAAATAGTTATTCTGAATCCTCTATATCACACATCACATTTATATGTTTAATCGCTAGTGTGTGTTTTCGTGTGCCTTTGTAGAGCTTCTTTTCGACCAAACTCTTGACCACACACGTCACATTTTTTATGTTTGTCTCCAGTGTGTATTCTCATGTGTCTATTATAGGCACCTTGATCACTAAATTCTTTACCGCACACATCGCACTTGTACGGTTTATCACCAGTATGTGTTCTCATGTGTTTCTGAAGATAATCAACCCGACAACATGTTTTGTCGCACACACCACATTTAAAAGGTTTCTCACCAGTATGAAACCTCATGTGTATACGCAAATTATGATTATCAATAAACTGTTTACCACATACATCACATGAACACACGGTTTATTACTTGAGTGTATTGTTACGTGCCTTTCAAGAACATATCTTCGACTAAATTCTTTTCCACATACACCACATTTATAAGGTTTATCACCAGTATGCTTTCTCGTGTGTCTCTCTAAGCTACAAAGATGTCTAAATCCTTTACCACATCTATCACATTTGTAAGGTTTATCGTCAGTATGTGTTCTCGAGTCTGTACGATAGGCATTGTGATCACTTAACAAATTACAAAATAAAGGTTTATCATCTGTTTGTGTTCTCGAGTGATTTTGAAAGCTACTATTACCAAGGATACCAGATTGATCAGGTTTATCGCCAGTGTGTGCTCTCGTGTGTTTTCGTAAAGTATTTAAATGTCCTAATCTTTTACCACATATATCACATTTATAAGGTTTATCGCCAGTGTGTGTTCTCTTGTGTTTTTGAACGCTACTAAGCAGACTAAACCTTTTATGACATATATCACATTCATAGGGTTTATCGCCAGTATGTGTTCTCATATGATACTGCATGTAACAATGATGCATAAACCTTTTACCACATATATCACATGCATGTGGTTTATCTCCAGTGTGTATTTTCATGTGCTTGTTCAAGTTACCAAGCTGATTGAACGCTTTATCACATATATTACACCGATGAGGTTTATCATAGGGTTTATCGCCAGCATGTGTTCTCATATGATACTGCATGTAACAATGATGGCTAAACCTTTTACCACATATAATACATACATGAGGTTTATCTTCAGTGTGTATTTTCATGTGTTTGCTCAAGTTACCAAGCTTCTTGAACGCTTTATCACATATATAACATTGATGCGGTTTGTCGGTGTGTACAATCCTGTGTTTTTGCAAGTTTTCAAGCTGATTAAATGTTTCATCACATATGTCACATTGATGAGTGTTATCACCAGTTGGTGTTCTCATTTGATTTTCTATGTTCCAGCTCTCTAGATACGTGTCCCCACATTCTTCATTCGAAAATTTAGCATCCGTCATGTCAGTATGTATTCTTTAAAGATGTAAAGTGTTTCTTCTAGAATCGCTTGTGCGAAAATACTTCACTAAATGAATGCTGGGACTAGTATAATAGTCCGAGATGTAAAGCATTATTAAGGTGTACTATTTTTATTAGTACCAGGTTGACAAACCTGTTTGTATAAGTATGTGAGTATTCACTTCCGATTGACAAACCCTAGATGTATGAGTTGTCGCTCAATATGACTTCTTGCTCAATTTAGACACATTATTTCATTTGAATGACTTCTTGCTCCAGACTGACATATCATTGGTAAGAGTTCTCGCTCCAGATTGACATATTCTTTGTATGAGAAGAACTCGCCCGATGTCGACATATCACACGTGACTGCATTAATACTCTGAAATTTGATCAGATTTGTAACATTAATAAACATTTATTAGAATCTGTTGAAAGTACCAAGCAAGAAAAATATACAAAAATCGATTGAAGAGAAGGCAATTGACCAAAGTAATTGACCAGGCAGAAGCTAGCGAACAATAGCTAGCGAACAATAAGCCAGCGAACAATAAGGCGATATATCGAGAAACAAAAAAACCGAATAAGACAACAACGGTCGTTAAATAAAAAAATATTCAAAAAGGCAGAAAATCAGTTAAAATATAGCAATTTTAACTCAATTTTGAAATGGTTTTTATCCAATCCATTGATTTAACAAGTCGCATAACTTTTTAGGCTAATATTCAGTACCACAATAACTCTGCACCTATCAACGAATTATTTGTAGGTGTAGGGCCACCAATATACCCATTTCAAACTAGAACGTATGTAAAAGTAGTCCTACCCTGTTTTTATAGCACCTTTTATGTCATTGTTTATTTAGAGCTCAAAATTTGAAAAAAATGTCAAAAAATTAGGGGGATCGGCCTATTCCAGGGCTTCTAGAGAAAAATAATGAGGGGTGTCACGGGGAATGACTATATAGGTCTTGTAGAGGAGAAACAGGCGCTTCTTTTGCGCTAGGTATCGAAGGGGGCTGTGTTCAAAAATCTGAAACTAGAGCTCAAAATTTGAAAAAAAGGTAAAAAAATTAGGGGGGTCGGCCTATTCTAGGACTTCTAGAGAAAAATAATGAGGGGTGTCACGGGGTATGACTATACAGGTCTTGTAGAGGAAAAACAGGCACTTCTTTTGCGCTAGGTATCGAAGGGCGCTATGTTCAAAAATCTGAAACTAGAGCTCAAAATTCGAAAAATTTGTCCAAAAAATTGGGGTAGGGTCGGCCTATTCCAGGAGTTCTAGAGAAAAATAATGGGGGGTGTCACGGGATTGACTATAAAGGTCTTGTAGAGGAAAAATAGGCGCTCTTTTGCGCTAGGTATCGAAGGGCGCTATGTTAAAAATCTGAAACTAGAGCTCAAAATTCGAAAAATTTGTCCAAAAAATTGGGTAGGGTCGGCCTATTCCAGGAGTTCTAGAGAAAAATAATGGGGGGTGTCACGGATATGACTATATAGGTCTTGTAGAGGAGAAAAGGCGCTTCTTTTGCGCTAGGTATCGAAGGGCGCTATGTTCAAAAATCTGAAACGAGAGCTCAAAATTCGAAAAAATTTGTCAAAAAATGGGGGTAGGGTCGGCCTATTCCAGGAGTTCTAGAGAAAAATAATGGGGGGTGTCACGGGGTATGACTATATAGGTCTTGTAGAGAAGAAACATGCGCTTCTTTTGCGCTAGGTATCGAAGGGCGCTATGTTCAAAAATCTGAAACTAGAGCTCAAAATTCGAAAAAATTTGTCCAAAAAATTGGGTAGGGTCGGCCTATTCCAGGAGTTCTAGAGAAAAATAATGGGGGTGTCACGGGATATGACTATATAGTCTTGTAAGGAGAAATAGGCGCTTCTTTTGTGCTAGGTATCGAAGGGCGCTATGTTCAAAAATCTGAAACTAGAGCTCAAAATTGAAAAATAAGGTAAAAAAATTAGGGGGGTCGGCCTATTCCAGGCTTCTAGAGAAAAATAATGAGGGTGTCACGGGGAATGACTATATAGGTCTTGTAGAGGAGAAACAGGCGCTTCTTTTGCGCTAGGTATCGAAGGGCGCTATGTTCAAAAATCTGAAACTAGAGCTCAAAATTTGAAAAAAAGGTAAAAAAATTAGGGGGGTCGGCCTATTCTAGGACTTCTAGAGAAAAATAATGAGGGGTGTCACGGGTATGACTAATACAGGTCTTGTAGAGGAGAAACAGGCGCTTCTTTTGCGCTAGGTATCGAAGGGGCTATGTTCAAAAATCTGAAACTAGAGCTCAAAATTCGAAAAAATTTGTCCAAAAAATTGGGGTAGGGTCGGCCTATTCCAGGAGTTCTAGAGAAAAATAATGGGGGTGTCACGGGATATGACTATAAAGGTCTTGTAGAGGAAAATAGGCGCTTCTTTTGCGCTAGGTATCGAAGGGGGCTGTGTTCAAAAATCTGAAACTAGAGCTCAAAATTTGAAAAAAAGGTAAAAAAATTAGGGGGGTCGGCCTATTCTAGGACTTCTAGAGAAAAATAATGAGGGGTGTCACGGGTATGACTATACAGGTCTTGTAGAGGAAAAACAGGCACTTCTTTTGCGCTAGGTATCGAAGGGCGCTATGTTCAAAAA
Organism: Mytilus edulis; assembly: GCA_019925275.1. NCBI lineage: Eukaryota > Metazoa > Mollusca > Bivalvia > Mytilida > Mytilidae > Mytilus > Mytilus edulis. The sequence continues at coordinate 39,211,649 of CM034349.1, forward strand.
TCTGAAACTAGAGCTCAAAATTCGAAAAATTTGTCCAAAAAATTGGGGTAGGGTCGGCCTATTCCAGGAGTTCTAGAGAAAAATAATGGGGGTGTCACGGGATATGACTATAAAGGTCTTGTAAGGAAAATAGGCGTTCTTTTGCGCTAGGTATCGAGGGCGCTATGTTAAAAATCTGAACTGAGCTCAAAATTCGAAAATTTGTCCAAAAAATTGGGTAGGTCGGCCTATTCCAGGAGTTCTAGAGAAAAATAATGGGGGTGTCACGGGATATGACATATAGGTCTTGTAGAGAGAAATAGCGCTTCTTTTGCGCTAGTACGAAGGGCGCTATGTCAAAAATCTGAAACGAGAGCTCAAAATTCGAAAAATTTGTCAAATAAATGGGGGTAGGTCGGCCTATCCAGGAGTTCAGAGAAAATAATGGGGGTGTCACGGGTATGACTATATAGGTCTTGTAGAGAAAAACATGCGCTTCTTTTGCGCTAGGTATCGAAGGGCGCTATGTTCAAATCTGAAACTAGAGCTCAAAATTCGAAAAATTGTCAAAAAATTGGGTAGGGTCGGCCTATTCCAGGAGTTCTAGAGAAAAATAATGGGGGGGTGTCACGGGATTGACTAATAGATCTTGTAAAGAGAAATAGGCGCTTCTTTTGTGCTAGGTATCGAAGGGCGCTATGTTCAAAAATCTGAAACTAGAGCTCAAAATTTGAAAAAAAGGTAAAAAATTAGGGGGGTCGGCCTATCCAGGGCTTCTAGAGAAAAATAATGAGGGGTGTCACGGGGAATGACTATATAGGTCTTGTAGAGGAGAAACAGGGCGTTCTTTTGCGCTAGGTATTCGAAGGGCGCTATGTTCAAAAATCTGAAACTAGAGCTCAAAATTGAAAAAAGGTAAAAAAATTAGGGGGGTCGGCCTATTCTAGGACTTCTAGAGAAAAATAATGAGGGGTGTCACGGGTATGACTATACAGGTCTTGTAGAGGAGAAACAGGCGCTTCTTTTGCGCTAGGTATCGAAGGGGCTATGTTCAAAAATCTGAAACTAGAGCTCAAAATTCGAAAAAATTTGTCCAAAAAATTGGGGTAGGGTCGGCCTATTCCAGGAGTTCTAGAGAAAAATAATGGGGGTGTCACGGGATATGACTATATAGGTCTTGTAAAGGAGAAATAGGCGCTTCTTTGCGCTAGGTATCGAAGGGCGCTATGTTTAAAAATCTGAAACTAGAGCTCAAAATTCGAAAAATTTGTCCAAAAAATTAGGGTGTAGGTCGGCCTATTCCAGGAGTTCTAGAGAAAAATAATGGGGGGTGTCACGGGATATGACTATATAGGTCTTGTAGAGGAGAAATAGGCGTTCTTTTGCGCTAGGTATCGAAGGGCGCTTTGTTCAAAAATCTGAAACGAGAGCTCAAAATTCGAAAAATTGTCAAATAAATGGGGGTAGGTCGGCCTATTCCAGGAGTTCTAGAGAAAAAATAATGGGGGGTGTCACGGGTATGACTATATAGGTCTTGTAGAGAAGAAACATGCGCTTCTTTTGCGCTAGGTATCGAAGGGCGCTATGTTCAAAAATCTGAAACTAGAGCTCAAAATTCGAAAAATTTGTCAAAATTGGGGTAGGGTCGGCCTATTCCAGGAGTTCTAGAGAAAAATAATGGGGGTGTCACGGGATATGACTATATAGGTCTTGTAAAGAGAAACAGGCGCTTCTTTTGCGCTAGGTATCGAAGGGCGCTTTGTTCAAAGATCTGAAACTAGAGCTCAAAATTTGAAAAAAAGGTCAAAAAATTAGGGGGGTCGGCCTATTCTAGGACTTCTAGAGAAAAATAATGAGAGGTGTCACGGGGTATGACTATACAGGTCTTGTAGAGGAAAAACAGGCACTTCTTTTGCGCTAGGTATCGAAGGGCGCTATGTTCAAAAATCTGAAACTAGAGCTCAAAATTTGAAAAAAAGGTCAAAAAATTAGGGGGGTCGGCCTATTCTAGGACTTCTTAAGAAAATAATGAGGGGTGTCACGGGGTATGACTATATAGGTCTTGTAGAGGAGAAACAGGCGCTTCATTTGCGCTAGGTATCGAAGGGCGCTATGTTCAAAAATCTGAAACTAGAGCTCAAAATTCGAAAAATTTGTCCAAAAAATGGGGGTAGGTTCGGCCTAAAAGAGTTTGTAAAATGTGTTATGTAAATACTGATAAAAAGAATGCTGATTACTGGCTGATTTTCCTTTTCAATGTTATGTTGAAAAGAAAACAACGAAGATGAAAGAACTTTAGTGCGAATGCCAGCTGGTATATAACCAAATTGGAATTGAAATTAAAAAAAAACACTTTATTTTTTTCTGATATAATTTGTTAAAATTGAACTAGTTAAACACTATTTAAATATCACCTGAGTTTGATCAATAATTATCGACTCGATAAGTTCTTATCTGCACATGCAGCTACTGTACCCGTACACAGCAAAACATGTGTTTCATCCTCATTGTTTTCAACACTTTAAATAACCAAGTTTATAAAGTTATGTGATTGACACCTTGAAATAGGTCCTCCACAACTCTTAACCGCAGCAAGATGGCAGATTATCAGCATGAGAGAGGCAGGAATGTCGCACGTATTGTCGGTCATCACTTTTCCACTATAAGTCGTTTAGATAATAAAAATCAGGCAATACACGATATAAAAGACTATCCGAGATCAAAAAGACCCCCTATTCCACCTGCTAGGGAAAATCAAGCATGATGAAGCTTAGTCAGAAAGAATCCCATTGCATACAATACAATCCTAAAAAGAGAGGACTGGGCATACAGGAGCCTTTTAACAATAATTGTTCGAGATTGAATCATCCCTTCTGGTTATTGTGCGATAAGACCATATCAGGGACGTTTGCTTGCGAACAGACACACAGTTATCCGTATCCAATGTAGTGCAGAGCTCGCCAAAATTGGAAATTAGCATCGTGGAGGAAGATCCATTGTTCAAATTGAATTCGGTTCATCTTCCTTGGCCAGATCGTAGCCCGGATTTGAACCATATCGAGCATATTTGGGACACTATTGGGCGGAAAGTGCACAAAAAGACACACCAGTTCAAACACATCATGAAATAAACAATGCCCTTCATCAGAGATGGTTGCTGCTACCTTAACAACATATTAGCCGATTTATGGCAGGAATCAGAAGACGGTGAGATGCGGTAATCCGTTTGATTGGAGGCTGCGCACAAAGTACTAATTCTTTGGCGTATAACGACCAACCATGATGCGAACAGTCATCTGAAGATTAATTTTGAAATACCTGACATTGTAAATTTCGACTACAGTAAAAGTTGAAAAATGCATTTTTTGTACAAAAAACACTACATTTTGTTATTAAAATTGTTGTTGCCAATGTTATCATAAACTATGTTTCAATAATATCATACACATTTGTTATTATATGTCATCCAAAAAAAGAGGCTGATTTTTCAAGTTTAAAAAAATCAAGGTGTTGCAATACTTTTTTCTATGTGTATATATAATACAGCCGTGCGTAAGATGGGTCCATTAGGGTTGTTAACTACGCGTCTTTTTGAAATAAGTCACTCGCCTATTGCAAAATAAGCAGTCGATGCTCAACATAAGAATACAACGACTCGCAACTATGTGAGTTAAAGAACATGGGTTGTTAACTATGCACTATATAACCGACTTTATCTAGTCAACCGTTTAACAAACCTCATCTTCACAAAAGTACAAATCGGTCTAGGTGTCTCTATAGAAAAGTTTGTTAAACGGATAAAATATTTCGACGTAAATTCGAGAAACGATGCTTGATCGTTGTTCGTTTGAGTGAAACTTGGAAACTGGTAGAGATTTATTTCCCCGAGGGTATCACAAACCCAGTAGTCAACACTTTTTGTGCTGACATGAATTGTCATTGATATGGTTATATTTATAAATTTACTGTTCACATATTTTTGAATTGTTTGAAATACTAAGTCTTTTCTACCCCAGGCACAAATTAACTTAGCAGTATTTGGCAAAACTTTTAGGAATTTTGGTTCTGAATGCTCTTCAACTTCGTACTTTATTTGGCATTTTAAACTTTTTTTGGATTCGAGCGTCACTGATGAGTCTTTAGCAGACGAAACGCGCGTGTGGCGTATATACTAAATTTAGTCCTGGTATCTATGATGAGTTTATTTACAGTTCTGTTTTAACAGAATAAAGAATTCACGTTTATTCTTCGCATCATTTATGTTTTACTTGCCAATATGACTAAGTGCCGCCCAAGACCAAGAAGTTGTGATGATCCAGATTGCTTTTCATACCATATTCAAGTCAAGCATTTTCATAAAACTATGGACGGAAAAGATTACCGAATTCAACAACAAAGAGATCAAAGTACTATGTATAAAACACTGCGTTGATGTCTACTCTATTGATCCCGCAAGATTTGAGGAAACTCGAGTTTTTCTCGACCACTGAGATCATACCATGATGGGGAAGATGAACAAATACTTTAAAGCCAAATATATTCGCACTTGCGTGATTGGTACTTTAGATGATCTCATTAACCAACTAAAACACCACCAAACAGCAATCGACTTAGGACATGTGGCCGCAACTTATAAGAAATATGAAAGATAATAAGTTGAAGTGTAACTTGTATGCAGACATACTAACTATACAGCAGGGTCAGTTCCGCGTGATTACCAATTCCAGAATTTTAACAATGAGGAAAAACAGAGTTCCCGAACTTCCGAATACCTCGTATCGCATCTATAATCGTATAATTGGGGTGATGTAAATGATCTCTTGGAGGAATGGAAAGGTATTCTCAGTCATTTATTTCTTGGTTCAAACAACAAGACATGGAATCACAACCTCTATTTTCAAACACAAAGGTTCTTGGTTTTATCTCCGTTTCTGGGAGACAATTTCAGGGACCAAATTTTCGGCTCTTCCTTCACACCATTTGCGAGTATTGTCCTCTGGAACAACGATAGTCTGTCAGATGGATACGCGACTGATCACGTGTTAAAAGAGAGCCATAGCACTTGCACGTAAAAGACAACTTGTTAGCTTCCAAAAAAAGAGCAGACTAATGGCGCTACAAGGCAGCACTCGCACAATAAAAGTAGAAAGGGGTATGATTAATTTAATTCATAATAACTTGTTTCCAAATACACTAAAAAATAACTATGCTTAAACTAACATCTCTAGAAGGTCTATATTCTTGATGATTCTCCAGGACTGTAAAGGTTATGAGAATGTAAAGGTTACTACTAGAATCACAACCTCTATTTTCAAACACAAAGGTTCTTGGTTTTATCTCCGTTTCTGGGAGACAATTTCAGGGACCAAATTTTCGGCTCTTCCTTCACACCATTTGCGAGTATTGTCCTCTGGAACAACGATAGTCTGTCAGATGGATACGCGACTGATCACGTGTTAAAAGAGAGCCATAGCACTTGCACGTAAAAGACAACTTGTTAGCTTCCAAAAAAAGAGCAGACTAATGGCGCTACAAGGCAGCACTCGCACAATAAAAGTAGAAAGGGGTATGATTAATTTAATTCATAATAACTTGTTTCCAAATACACTAAAAAATAACTATGCTTAAACTAACATCTCTAGAAGGTCTATATTCTTGATGATTCTCCAGGACTGTAAAGGTTATGAGAATGTAAAGGTTACTACTAGTAACCAATGATTCAGCGGTTTTCTCTGATAAATCAGAGTAACTACTATGAATATATGCTGCATTCTATTAAACAAGAGATGTCGACGTGCATCAATTTAATTGGCGTGCCGGTGCTATTGAGAGGAGTGACTTGCGGGTAGACATTGTCTCTAGGTGAAATTATGATATGTATTGGTGTATTAGAGGCAGTAACATGGCTACCTTAAAAAACGATAGTATTGACGGGTAAGTTATAACTAGATGATTGTGAGGATTGAATAAAAAAAATCTAATTTAACGGATTTCTTAATCTTAACGAACATTTACTGATTTGTTTGCTAAATCTCTTCCACCACCTTTTTATACGAGCAATCTTCTGCAATTTTATCATGATGACCTATAAATATCACTTTTTTGTGAGTATGAATCTAAAATTCCTCAATTTTTATATCGAAACTATCCAGTTTTATATATGTATCCAAAATTCTTCTAAAGTCTTGTAAGTGCTCGTTCATTTCCGGAACAAATGGCTTTAAGCTTTGTCTTACTTTTCCTTTCTTAAAATAGAAATAAAGGACTTCTTAACTATGGGAGAGATGTATTAATCATAGAAAGATGTCAAAGTGACGTGACATTACATTGAGTGCTGCACATAGTAAACGCCATGTGTGTGGTATTTACGAGAGGTATGAGTATGATGCAACGTATTACCTTCAATTTTTAAGGTTTCTATATCTACTCTAGTTCGTCTCAACACATCTCACTCCGTGAATCTATTCAATTTCTCTTTCTTGTTCTTCTTGTTTTGCTTACCAAACATTCATCACCTGGATCTCAGCCGCCGTTTTATTTTCGTGAAGTTAACAAATCAATGGTTCTGCATGTTTGAATTTGTGGTCATACTTGTCCAGCTTGTTCATTATTTTTTCTCACGTTCTTTTATTGCTGCATCATATTCTATTTGCATCCATTTTATATCCGTTTCATACGTGCTTTTGAATGAACCAACATTTCATTACAGCATCCGAGCTTTCATGATGGTAATATTGTGGTCATTCATGTTCCAGTATCTGAAGAAACTACACTTGATCGTCCCTTTTTATCAATGACCCTTTCTGTTGTTATTTCCCCTGAAAAGTGTTATTCAAGTTGGATGACCTTTTCCGATGGATTTGGGCTTTTTTTGGTGAGTCTTCCAAGTTCGTCCCAAAGATGTCCCACTGGCGATAATCTGAAGACATTACTGGCCACGGCAACACTCAAATGCGATTATTCTCCAAAACTCATTAAAATGTGTTTACAACGGGCGTTTTCTGTTAAAAATGTAGTTTAACGATGCCTTCGGAGAAACGGGAGAACTAGTGGAGCCAGAATTTCGTTCCTATACCTTTTTGCATTTAGGTTTCCTTCACTAATTGTCAGATCGGGGCGTTCCTGGTAGGTTATCCATCTCATACCATTAATTTGCCTCCCTAAAGCCAATTTGTTTCCTGTACGCATGCATCAAAAAGCATGCCTTGCACCTGCGGCAGACCATGTCCCTGCCGTCGATAAATGTCAAGTTGAATTTCGATTCAGCGGTAAAAAGGATTTGTCTCCATGTTAGTCTATGTCATCGAATCAGTACCCTCTCCATTTAACTCGCGACATCCTTCGATTCTGCTTACGGATAGGTCACTTCAACGAACGACGAGCTCTAAGACTGCCTAGATGAAGTCGGTTACAAACTGTTTGCGCATATAGCCTATTTTTGTTTCTTCCATGAGTTTCTCCAAATCCATTATGGAGATGAATAATGCGGATTTGCCAATCTTCACACAACCTCGTTTCACGTGAGTTGCAACCTCGGGGACGTTAACATGTTGTACCAGTATCTCTAAGACGAGTCTTTAGCGCCTTTCAAAGTCATTCTAGAGACATTGAATAGTGCTCGATACATTTAATGATCAAAAGGAAAACTCAGTTCCATCTCTATAAAGGTAAATGGTTGAAACAAATGCGTATTTGTTTGAAATCGGAAAATGGCGTAAAGTTATCTTCGAATTTTAAAAAAAATACTAAATGATCATGAATAAATTATTCAGATCATTAGTTTTAATTGTGAAAATATTACAAACTAATATATTAAATATATTTTACTTAAAAAGCAAAGTAATGTTTCTTTTTTTTTTATATATACACATGGAAAAAAGTATTGCAAAATATTGATTTTTTAAAACTTGAATAATCAGCCTTTTATTGTGGATGGAATATGATAAAATATTTGTAAAATAATATTGAAACATAGTTTATGAAAACATTGGCATTTTAACGAACAAAAAATGATTGAAAAAAAAATTATTTATCTAACCACAATTCTAAAAACAAAATGAGGTGTTTTTTGTACAATAAACTGCATTTTACCATTTTTTACTGTAGTCGAACTTTACAATGTCAGACATTTCAAAATTAATCTTAAGATGATTGTTCACATCATGGTTAATCGTTATACGCCAAAGAAATAGTACTTTGTGCGCAGTCTCCATTTAAACGGTCAACCGCCGCTTAACGTCTTATGATTTCTGCCATAAATCGACTAATTTGTTGCTTAGGTAGCAGCAACCATTTCTGATGAAGGGCATTGTTTATTTCATCACGTGTTTGGACTGGGGTATCCTTTTGTGCACTTTCCGCCCAATAATGTCCCAAATATGCTCGATATGGTTCAAATCCGGGCTACGATCTGGTAAAGGAAGATAAACAGAATTCCATTTGAACAATGGATCTTCCTACACGATGCTTATTTCTAATTTTGGCGAGCTCTGCACTACATTGTAAAGATAACTGTGTGTCTGTTCATAAGCAAACGTCCCTAAAATGGTCTTATCGCACAACAACCAGATGGGATGATTCAATCTCGAACAATTATTGTTAAAAGGCTCCTGTATGCCCACCCCTCTCTTTTTAGGATTGTATTGTATGCAATGGGTTTCTTTCTGACTAAGCTTCAACATGCTTGATTTTCCCTAGCAGGTGGCATAGGGGGTCTTTTTGATCTCGGATAGTCTTTTATATCGTGTATTGCCTGATTTTTACTCTCTAAACGACTAATAGTGGAAAAGTGATGACCGACAATACGTACAGTTTTCACAGCGACATTCCTGCCTCTTTCATGCTGATAATCTGCCATCTTGCTGCGGTTAAGAGTTGTGGAGGACCTATTTCAAGGTGTCAATCACACAGCTTTATAAACTTGGTTATTTAAAGTGTTGAAAACAATGAGGATAAAAACACATGTTTTGCTGTGTACGGGTACAGTAGCTACATGTGCAGATAAGAGCTTATCGAGTCGATAATTATTGATCAAACTCAGGTGATATTTAAATAGTGTTTAACTAGTTCTATTTTAACAAATTATATCAGAAAAAAATAAAGAGTGTTTTTTTAATTTCAATTCGGTTAAATACCAGCTGGCGTTCGCACAAAAGTTCTTTCATCTTCGTCGTTTTCTTTTCGACATACCCTTGAAAAAGAAAATCAGCCAGTAATCAGCATTTTTTTATCAGTATTTACATATATATATATAACACATTTTACAAAATTCTTTTTTCCATGTGTATACATCTATTTTTATCAGACAACACCCACACGTGGACGAGGGTACTTATACCGTCTTAAAGGTTGAGGCGCTTGTATTGTCATTGATAAAGTTAACTGGTCTGTATGTAGTTTTACAATCATTCTTTTTTAACAATGCAGTACTCTTTGCTGATTTTGGTTATCTGATACAAAACCTCTGATATGAAAAAAACTGTTGAAAGAATAAAAATTAGACTGTCTATTAAGTCTGTAAGTGTATATAGAACTTTAGGTTATATACCAGCTGGCATTCGCACTAAAGTTCTTTCATCTTCGTCGTTTTCTTTTCGACATACCCTTGAAAAAGAAAATCAGCCAGTAATCAGCATTCTTATTTATCAGTATTTACATAACACATTTTACAAACTCTTTTATCATGTTATTCGGATGGGGGAAATTATGACTTTATATGACAAGATTTTGAAAATTAGTTTTTACTGACTCTGATATGGTTTTTTTTTCTTTGGTTTTCGCGTTCTCGTCTGACAGTTGAGTTTTTCATTAATTTTTTTTAGTTCCTTTCGACAAAATTGAACATAGCACCTTTTGAAGTCTTACGCAAACGATGCGCCTGTTTTCCCTTCACAGGACATTCACTGATATATTGTAGACGAAACGCGCGTCTGGCGTAAATATAAAATTAAAATACTGGTATCTATGATGAGTTAAAACTTAAAATGCAACCACTGAGTCGATGCCACTGCTGGTAGAGATTTATTTCCCCGAGGGTATCACCATCCCAGTAGTCGGCACTTGTGTTGACTTGACTTATCATTAATATAATCTTATAAATTAACACCGCTTTGAATTTTTGAAAAAAACCCCAGGAATAAACTGTCTTACCTGTATTTGACAAAACTGCTAGGAATGTTTGGTTCTCAATGATTTTCAACTTCGTCCTTTATTTAGGCCTTTCAACCATTATTTTCATTCGAGCGTTACTAATGAGTTTTTTGTAGACGAAACGCGCGTCTGGTATTTATGATGAGTTTTTTTTGTTATGCTGCTGCTGGCTGACCCCCCTAATTTTTGACAAATTTTTCGAATTTTGAGCTCTAGTTTCAGATTTTTGAACATAGCGCCCTTCGATACCTAGCTCAACAGAAGCGCCTGTTTCTCCTCTACAAGACCTATATAGTCATATCCCGTGACACCCCCCATTATTTTTCTCTAGAACTCCTTGAATAGGCCGACCCTACCCCAATTTTTTGGACAAATTTTTCGAATTTTGAGCTCTAGTTTCAGATTTTTGAACATAGCGCCCTTCGATACCTAGCGCAAAAGAAGCGCCTATTTCTCCTCTACAAGACCTATATAGTCATATCTCGTGACACCCCCCATTATTTTTCTCTAGAACTCCTGGAATAGGCCGACACTACCCCAATTTTTTGGACAAATTTTTCGAATTTTGAGCTCTAGTTTCAGATTTTTGAACATAGCGCCCTTCGATACCTAGCGCAAAAGAAGCGCCTATTTCTCCTCTACAAGACCTATATAGTCATATCTCGTGACACCCCTCATTATTTTTCTCTAGAACTCCTGGAATAGGCCGACCCTACCCCAATTTTTTGACAAATTTTTCGAATTTTGAGCTCTAGTTTCAGATTTTTGAACATAGCGCCCTTCGATACCTAGCGCAAAAGAAGCGCATGTTTCTCCTCTACAAGACCTGTATAGTCATACCCCGTGACACCCCCCATTATTTTCTCTAGAACTCCTGGAATAGGCCGACCCTACCCCAATTTTTTGGACAAATTTTTCGAATTTTGAGCTCTCGTTTCAGATTTTTGAACATAGCGCCCATCGATACCTAGCGCAAAAGAAGTGCCTATTTCTCCTCTACAAGACCTATATAGTCATATCCCGTGACACCCCCCATTATTTTTCTCTAGACCTCCTGGAATAGGCCGACCCTACCCCAATTTTTTGGACAAATTTTTCGAATTTAGAGCTCTCGTTTCAGATTTTTGAACATAGCGCCCTTCGATACCTAGCGCAAAAGAAGTGCCTGTTTTTCCTCTACAAGACCTGTATAGTCATACCCCGTGACACCCCTCATTATTTTTCTCTAGAAGTCCTAGAATAGGCCGACCCCCCTAATTTTTTGACCTTTTTTTCAAATTTTGAGCTCTAGTTTCAGATTTTTGAACATAGCGCCCTTCGATACCTAGCGCAAAAGAAGCGCCTGTTTCTCCTCTACAAGACCTATATAGTCATTCCCCGTGACACCCCTCATTATTTTTCTCTAGAAGCCCTGGAATAGGCCGACCCCCCTAATTTTTTGACCTTTTTTTCAAATTTTGAGCTCTAGTTTCAGATTTTTGAACATAGCGCCCTTCGATACCTAGCGCAAAAGAAGCGCCTATTTCTCCTCTACAAGACCTATATAGTCATTCCCCGTGACACCCTCATTATTTTTCTCTAGAACTCCTGGAATAGGCCGACCCTACCCCAATTTTTTGGACAAATTTTTCGAATTTTGAGCTCTCGTTTCAGATTTTTGAACAAAGCGCCCTTCGATACCTAGCGCAAAAGAAGTGCCTATTTCTCCTCTACAAGACCTATATAGTCATATCCCGTGACACCCCCCATTATTTTTCTCTAGACCTCCTGGAATAGGCCGACCCTACCCCAATTTTTTGGACAAATTTTTCGAATTTTGAGCTCTAGTTTCAGATTTTTGAACATAGCGCCCTTCGATACCTAGCGCAAAAGAAGTGCCTGTTTTTCCTCTACAAGACCTGTATAGTCATAACCCGTGACACCCCTCATTATTTTTCTCTAGAAGTCCTAGAATAGGCCGACCCCCCTAATTTTTTTACCTTTTTTTCAAATTTTGAGCTCTAGTTTCAGATTTTTGAACATAGCGCCCTTCGATACCTAGCGCAAAGAAGCGCCTGTTTCTCCTCTACAAGACCTATATAGTCATTCCCCGTGACACCCCTCATTATTTTTCTCTAGAAGCCCTGGAATAGGCCGACCCCCCTAATTTTTTGACCTTTTTTTCAAATTTTGAGCTCTAGTTTCAGATTTTTGAACATAGCGCCCTTCGATACCTAGCGCAAAAGAAGCGCCTGTTTCTCCTCTACAAGACCTGTATAGTCATACCCCGTGACACCCCTCATTATTTTTCTCTAGAAGCCCTAGAATAGGCCGACCCCCCTTATTTTTTTACCTTTTTTTCAAACTTTGAGCTCTAGTTTCAGATTTTTGAACATAGCGCCCTTTGATACCTAGCCCAAAAGAAGCGCATGTTTCTCCTCTACAAGACCTATATAGTCATACCCCGTGAAACCCCCCATTATTTTTCTCTAGAACTCCTTGAATAGGCCGACCCTACCCCCATTTATTTGACAAATTTTTCGAATTTTGAGCTCTCGTTTCAGATTTTTGAACATAGCGCCCTTCGATACCTAGCGCAAAAGAAGTGCCTGTTTTTCCTCTACAAGAACTGTATAGTCATACCCCGTGACACCCCTCATTATTTTTCTCTAGAAGCCCTGGAATAGGCCGACCCCCCTAATTTTTTGACATTTTTTTCAAATTTTGAGCTCTAAATTAAACAATGACATAAAAGGTGCTATAATATACAGGGTAGGACTACTTTTACATACGTGTTAAATTGAAGTGGGTACATTGGTGGCCCTACACCTACAAATAATTCGTTGATAGGTGCAGAGTTATTGTGGTACTGAATATTAGCCTAAAAAGTTATGCGACTTGTTAAATCAATGCATTGGATAAAAACCATTTCAAAATTGAGTTAAAATTGCTATATTTTAACTGATTTTCAGCCTTTTTGAATATTTTTTTATTTAACGACCGTTGTTGTCTTATTCGGTTTTTTGGTTTCTCGATATATCGCCTTATTGTTCGCTGGCTTATTGTTCGCTAGCTTCTGCCTGGTAAGTAATTGGTAGATATAGTCAAAAAGATTTTTAGTAACTATATTCAATGTGTATTAATTTAGTAGCAAACGTGGCTGCGTCCTGTTTGGTGAGAAGACCAGGTCATCCGGAAAGAGTTGAAAGATAGTTCTTTTCTTTGGAAAACAATTATGTAAAAATAATTAAAAACTTGTATTTCTCTGGTAGACTTCACATATACGTTTCATCTTGAAACTAATTTAATTTGAAATACTAAGGCTTTTCTACCTCAGGCATAGATTACCTTAGCTTGATTTGGCAAAACTTTTAGGAATTTTGGTCCTCAATGCTCTTCAACTCTGTACTTTATTTGGCCTTTTTTACTTTTTTGGATTCGAGCGTCACTGATGAGTCTTTTTGTAGACGAAACGCGCGTTTGGCGTATATACAAAATTTAGTCCTGGTATATATGATGAGTTTATTAGGGACCGTTCAATATTTATCAGATGGATGGGCCGGTGCAAAATAGGGCGGGGCAAGCACTTTTTTTGTGGAAATATTTGGATGGGCAAGAACTTTTTTTTAAATATTTAGTGGATGGGCCAGAACATATTTTATAGGAAAAATTTTGCTATCAATTTTATTGGTTTGTAGGATATTTCTTTTGCGGGCACTCAAAACATGTCTCAACAAACTGGTAGCTTGGCTCATTTCTGTCAATTTTAAGGATTTGATTAAGGAATAAAAAGCTAGAATTTTCTGTTCAGACTATCTTTTAAATTATTTTGACCTTATAGAATACCAAATTGTTTAATAGTTTGGTATATTGCGGTAAAATTTATTGATTTAAGTAATAGGTAAGAAAAAAAAGCTCAAATTTTTAGATAAGGCTAAATTCAGATAGTAAACTTTAAATTTTTTTCTAACTTTTTCAAATCAACTTGGATTTTCCTAAAACTCTACAGCTATCTCATTTATATATTGATCTTATAGAAAGCCAAGTTGCTTGGTAGTTAGGTGTATCGCTGTTAAATAATTTATAGATTTAATTAATAGGTAAGATAAAAAAAAGATAAAATTTTAAGTTTAGGCTGAATCTAGATAGTCATCTTTGATTTTTTTTATAACTTTTTTAAATCAACATGGACTTTCATAAAACTCTACAGCTATTTCATTTATACATTGATCTTACAGAATGCCAGGTTGATTGGTAGTTTGGTGTATTACTGTCATTCTTATAGATTTAATAAAAAGGTTAAAAAAAAAAAGCTCAAATTTTCAGTTTAGGCTAAATCCAGATAGTCATCTTTAAACATTTTTATAACTTTTTCAAATCAACATGGATTTTCATAAAACTTTACAACTATTTCATTTATATATTGATCTTATAGAATGCCTATTTGTTTGGTAGTTTGGTGTGTTGCTGTCATTTTTATGGATTTAATAAAAAGGTAAAAAAAAAAAAGACCTCAAATTTTCAGTTTAGGCTAAATCCAGATAGTCATCTTTAAATTTTTTTATAACTTTTTCAAATCAACATGGACTTTCATAAAACTCTACAGCTATTTCATTTATATATTGATCTTACAGAATGCCATGTTGATTGGTAGTTTGGTGTATTGCTGTCATTCTTATAGATTTAATAAAAAGGTTAAAAAAAAAGCTCAAATTTTCAGTTTAGGCTAAATCCAGATAGTCATCTTTAAAAATTTTTATAACTTTTTCAAATCAACATGGATTTTCATAAAACTTTACAGCTATTTCATTTATATATTGATCTTATAGAATGCCTATTTGTTTGGTAGTTTGGTGTGTTGCTGTCACTATTATGGATTTAATAAAAAGGTTTAAGAAAAAGCTTAAATTTTCAGTTTTTGGTTATTTCAAGATAGCCATCTTTAATTTTTTTCATAACTTTTTCAAATCAACTTGCATTTTCATAAAACTCTACTGCTATATCATTTTTATATTGATCTTACTGAATGTCAGGCTGTTTAGTACTTTGGCATTTTGCTGTCATTTTATGGATTTAGTTAATAGGTTGAAAAAAAGCTACAATTTTAAGTTTAGACTAATTTCAGATCGTCACCTTTCATTTATTTTATAACTTTTTCAAATCAACTTAGATTTTCATATAACTGTACAGCTATCTCATTTATATATTGGTCTTAAAGAATGCCAGGTTGTTTTATAGTTTTGTGTTAAGCTGTCAAAAAAGGCTGCATCATTAAAGTCAAAAACATGTCTGCCTATATTTGCTTAAAAAGACCATATTAAATTTCTTTTTTGAAAAGTAGAATAGATAAAGGGACATTGATATTTGAACTATAAACATGTTCTGTTATTAGGACAATAATTAGTAATTCAGTATATGATAATATGTTTACTAGTCCAAGAGTTATTGTCCCTTAATTTAAATTATTTCCTTTATTTTAAATCAATATTGTATTTGAGGCTGTACATATAAAATCAAATCTGTACATGTATATTCATACTGGTTTTGAAAATCAATAAAATGTATGGTTCTGATACACACATAGATATATACATATAGAATTAACTAGCACATTTTAAATTTTGTATAAAGTCTATTCTTTGATTTCAAGACATAAAAATTTAAAAACTTAAAAATAGAAAAAGAACCTAAATCATTTTTGATTGTCTTAGAGTTTTAGAGGGGCAAGGACTTTTTTTATAGATTTTTTGAGATGGGCAAGGACTTTTTTCAGAATGTAAAAGGATGGGCAATAACTTTTTTAATGAAACAATATTAAGAATGCACCGGCCCATCCTTCTGATAAATATTGAACGGTCCCTT